>CAHIKZ030000479.1:2212500-2552500 GCA_903632075.3 Acanthosepion pharaonis
CAAACTTGCCATAATTTTCATGTATACTTGCATTTCCCTCCATCTCTCTTCCTCTTTTAGTTGTTATTGATTTTTGTTATTATTCACAAAATATATTACTAAGTTTTATTTAATGAAAATAAAAATGTTTAAAATCTTTGTAAGTTTGTCAGTTTAGCATAAAAACATTTGACTTGTGTAATTCTTTGAACTAATACACACAATACAACACAAACTCTAGAAACTATTTCTTTTTAACCACAACATTCTGGTATGAAAATTTCAGGTTTTTCACTCTTCAAACAGAGCTTACTATCCACATATCTAAAGTCCAATGCATATTCATCTGCATACACACACACACACACACACACAGACACATACATATATATGTGCGTGTTATGTATGTAAGTGTGATCTATATTAGAAACTTTTAAAAAAGCTTTTTAATACACATAAAAATAACATTTTTGATGATTTACCTATTAACAAACTGTTTCACTGTGCAATTTTTAAAAATGGACATTTTTTCTTTTTGATGCTCCCAAGCTTTTAGAATTCTTTTTCATGTTTTTAAAAGGCATGAAATTATTTTAAACTGTTGGCACACTGATGCATTCTTTTTGAAAAATATGAAATAATTCTTGCAACCAAAAGCAACAAATGCCTATTTTGAAAGTCACACAGTGTAAAATCGGGTATTAATGGCTAAATAATCCAAAAATGTTATTTTTGTGTGCATGTAAAAATTCTTCTGCATATAACACCTTACTGCATCACATAGAGATGGGTGAATATCTGTCTTTGTTTGTTACTTTAAACTTTACAAAAAATGCTATAATTTTATGACTAAAATTATTTTTTTATCTCCTAGACAAATAAACAGTAATTTTGTATTTACATTGTTCTGAGAATATATTAAAACCTTACATATTGCAATAATTTGTTTTTTAACAGCATGACTAACTTAATCAATATATAATTACTATACTTTCTAATCTAGAAGATAAATGTTTTACAAAAGTGTATTTCAGTGATTACTGCTTGCTTATTTTGATCAGGTTTATTTGGTGCACAACCACCTGTTTATCATACCAGCATATGATATGCAGTGTAATATTTGGATATTTCTTTTTGCAAGAAATAAGTGTTTCCTAGCTTAATAAATGTGGTTGTTCATTGGCCACTGAATGACTGTTATTGACTGAGGGACAGCATGTATACACACACACACACACACACACTATATATAAGAAGTCCATAACTGAATGATGAAAAAAAAAGCATTTATTTTACAATATAAGCTCATTCTTTGTCAGTGCACTTAATTCAGTGATGAATATTAGTAGCATAGATCAAAATGCAAAGGATTACATGTCAGGTTACACCTATTGAATCACCTTCACTCACACACATGCACACACACATGTCTCCTATAAGACAGTAGTCAAACTGATCTTTTTTGCTATGTGGTAGATGATACCAAAATATTAACTGAACCTTATCTCATAATATTGCTCTTAAAATACAAAAGCTTTCAATCCTGACAGCTTCTTATCTTGATTATATTTGCTTATTTTTTTTATTTAGAGCACCCACAGGTCATTGTTGATGTTCCTGGTCAGTCGTCTATATCAGTACCTCACTCCCGGCGCAGAACAGTTGGAGTTATTGATATGGGAGGTGGATCAATGCAGATAGCATTTGAGGTCACCAAAAAAATCAAATTTGATTATGCTATGGTAGGTACAAATTCATACACTCATGAATTAATTCATTAGTTCTCCACCAACCTTCATGATAAAACAGAAGCTGTGGGAATGGGTTTTCAGAGTTTAGCTCTGATGGCAGTCTAGCCATACTTTCCACCTGTATCCTGAATTAAAAACAAGAGAAGTTGGCTACAAATCAAACATTTAAATTTTGTTGAGAAATAAAAGAAAATCTGTGCTTCTCCATCATATTACAGACACTTAGCAATAAACAATTTAATATTCCCATTCTATAAATATTTGTTTTTGCATTCATTCATATTGTAATTTGTAAGATGTGCCCTGGAAGCTAAATGTTAAAAATGTTTTGTTTTGATTCAATTCAACCCATTACATTAAAGAGCTTTCAGTTTACTGCACCGAGCTGTCAGCACCTGACAACTTGCCATTATGGCATTTCATTGTGTAAAGTAATTATTTAACTGACTATTTCCTCTCTCCTGTATGAAACATGGAACAGAGAAGAATATTTCACCTTATGGAAAACAGGCTGTGTTCTCCTTTACTGATCTGCTATGATTATTTCCCTGGATGGTCATATCTGAAGATAATTGATTAGGGAGTAGGAGTCAGTGTGAAATTCCATGGATCCTGAAAGAAAGTTATCTTCATTGTTCTTTGAATTTTAACTTTTTACCTAACAGTTCATTTCACTGTAAAATATATTTTATTATTATTCATTCTTGAATTTTTATTATTGTTACTTCTTTGCAACTAGTAATAGATATAATAGTTTTAAGTTGGCCAGATATTCATGATAAAACTTTATTATTATTTCTTTATGACTAGTTTTTCTTTTTTATTTTTGTGGCTTGTATACAAATAGTAGTTTTAATAGTCTTATGTTGATTATTAAATTTTGACAAATCTTTCATTCATCTTACTTGTTGCTTGACATCACAACACTTAGATGTTTTTTTTTATGTATATGTTGTTTGTGACTGAATTGGTAAAGTGCTGTCATTGTAAGACAATCTCCCAATGATAGGAAATGAGATTTTAAATCTCACAGGAGATTCATTATTTCGGGCCCATGCCACTGAGTTAATGGTTGTGAAATAAATGTAAAAATTTTACATTTACGATTTTGAGTCATGAGCAACAAAATCAGCTGACTTGTCAAAAAATGATAACAGTTCTTCGGCCATCAATTCAAATAAAACTATTGTGTTTTTAGTATTTAGTGTAAGCAACCAACAAGAAAATCTAGTGAAAAGGAATATCAGTGAAAATGCTTCATCTAAGAAATACTCACAACTTAAGATTAAGGCAGATGTTAAAAATTTCTCAGCCAAAGTTTTGAATATGATTTCTTAGCACAAGCAGGGGGATTACTTGTTGTTTCTTTTAATTTTAAGTTTATCGATGATATTTATCAAATTGAGTACATTGAAATAGTACTTACTTCATACTGGTAACTAGAACCATCTTAGCATTTCACAACTACAGTGATACCTTGGCTTAAGTTGTTTTGAGTTAAGTCATTTTTGAAGATATGCTGGTTTTTTTAAATATGATATGGAAAAATAAAACTAGCCTTAGGTTGTTTTACTTGAGTTTACGTAAATTTACAATTGTTTTTTACTTAATTATTTTTCATTATTTTATTCAGAATACTATACATACTTATTGTAAATACTGCAATAGGCAATGGCGAGTGCTTATTTGCAGTTTATAGTGTGGTTATTTCAACTTCAGTTGTTTTTCGACCTAAGTCTTGACCTCTGGAATCAATTAATGACATAAGGTGAGGTATACCTGTATGTTTAAGATGATGTGTGGGTAACTTGACTGTTAAGTGTGGAAAGAAGAATTGATGAGCTAATACTGGTCTAGTCTATTGCATTCCTTTTCACATTAATGCACTTGGGAAAGGAATAAATCTATCTTTTCTTGCTCCCACAACAATGGGATAAATAGTATGGCAGACTGGGCTCTCTAATCTTAGATAGTAGCCAGTCTAGGAGAGGGAAATTTCTGAATTCAAGACTATAGGGGAAATGCTCTGCTATCTTTCCCAAGAAGTCATGACAATTTACAAATAATAAATAAAAGGAATCTGTTGGGAGCCATGATCACCTACATACTAAAGGGACATGGGATTTAAAAAAAAAAAGAAAATAAAATAAAACTGTTTAATGAGCAAACATAACCTAATTTGGATAATTTTTGTGGGATTTCCTAATGTCTAGATTAAAAGCTTTCATCATACATTGTTAGTTGAGGGTCTTTCTACTGATTTTAGGTACTTATGAGTACACAAAATGGGCTAGATTTGGTCTCCAAACAAGTGGGTCAAGGGGAAATATTGGCCAATGGGTTTCTTTAATAAATATTTTTGTAATCAAGCCAATTTCTTTTGATTCTTTTTTTTTTCTTTTAGGAAAGTCCTGCACAAAACCTAATGGCAGAATTTAACCTTGGTTGTAAAAGCACTGACCTTGACCACAATTATCAATTGTATGTCTCCACATTTCTTGGATATGGTGCCAATTCTGCCAGAGAAAGATATGAGGAAATGTTGCTGCAACTCTCTGCTAACAGGTAAACAAAAAGAGAAAGTTTTGAAAAATCTCTTCAGGCTGCTTTAACAATTGAGTAAATTTCCAATCCTGTTGTGTTCAACTTGAAACCTGAATTATGGTTACTTTCTGTCAGAAATTTTGTGATGAGGAATTATAATTATATGCTTTGCTATTTGGACCAATAATCTCGGTTTCATTGTTAAACTTGAAATGTTTCAGCCATTGTAACTTCTGTAATTTAGAATTATGGAATTTCCAAATTCTTTCTGTTGATACAGATGTTAAAAATTAAAGACTTTTTGTTTTTTTTAACTTCTTCCCTTTTTATACTTACTTTTATAATTATCAATCTCAAAGACTTTAATATCATATTATAGTTTGGCATCTTCCTTTGTATGTTACATCCTGCCAATATTTTAAATAATGGACTATTCCATTTTGAACACAAGGAAATAAGGAAAAGACATATCAAAGATGCTATTTGCATTCAGTGAGAGAACGAAAGATAGAGAAAGTGATAATGCTCTCATGAGTTTAACATTTACTTTAGTGAAATGGAAAAACTTGTAAAATTAAATACTCCAATATAGACAGATGAACACAGCACATTTAAAAAAAAAACAAGAATATGAATTTTCTCTATCACAAGTATGTAATGAAAGCATGGTGTAATAATGGTACAACCTACTTTTTTTGTCTTTCACTGTCATCTTCTTCCTTTATATTTCTCTTTCGTACTCTCTGAATAACTTTCTTGTATAAATTACTAGCTGTGAAACAAACCTGCACCAATAGAATTTGTAGTGATTAAGGAATAAAAGCAAGTAGTATTCATCTTTTAAGTATTTCCACAAAGGTTGTACCAAATTTGACAAACAATTTGTATTTAAGATATATTTATATTAAGTGAGAGAATTTCAAATTCTATTAGCTTTCACCATTAAAAATTGAATTACATTCAAGAAATTTCATTTTCATTTTTAAGTGTGTGTGTGTGTGTGTTCAGTGGTTATCAGCTTGGAAAGTTAGAGTATAATGCTAAATTCCAATTCTGTCCATGATCATTGCATTCACTTTATTGCAAATACCCTTGAGAAAGTTATGAATCCATTTCTTCTGGGCTTTCTAGTTTGATTTAAATTGGCAAATTATCATCTGGGGTCAAGTTTCAAATTCTAAAACAATTTTTGTTATTCACAAAAATTTTATTGCATATCAAATTTGGTTTTGCTTACTATCCATTGTTCACTGTGTGATATTATGGTATTTTTGTCAAGTGGATAAAAAATTCTTTCCTTAGATGTGTTGTAGAGTAGTTTTCACAGTGGAGGCTTGTATTTCACTAAGTCGGTCCTAAAAGGTTAGACGTACAAAACATTAGGAACTTGAAATAATAGTTAATGACACAGCAATCTAGTTGTGGTGGTTGATACTTTAATGTCCGACATCGACTGACTCACCCACTCACTGAGCCCCCTCGCCACTGCTACTACTACTACTTATTATATGTGGGAGAGTCTATTAACAATAGAATAGGTATGTTCCGGTATAACAAGATGACATGCATGATTCCCACTTGGGTGATCATGTCGCTTTTTGATTGATGATTGACTTGGTAGAAGAAATCCTGCAGTAGGCTAGTTGTCAACCAAGGCTTATAGAACCTTGTCTGTCTTACTATTTAACCCATAACTTGAAGAAGAGATGGATTCATATCTTTCCCAAGGGTATTTGTACATAAATGAATGTAACAAACTTGATTAGAATTCAAACTTGGCTCTCCAATTTCCCATTCCATTACACCACCCACGCATTCAAGCTTACAGCACTTGGTATTCCCAAGTGGTCACTCATCTAGGTACTGACCAGGCTTAATACTGCTTAACTTCAGTGTTCAGATGAGAACTGATGTTTCAACCTGATATGGTCAGAAGCTGGATGAAAAATAGAAGATAATAAAAAATGAAATAAAAATTCAATATTGACAGATTTTTAAAAAATTTTTAGCTGCACATTCAAGATTTGCTAGATCTGTATGTATGCATGTATATATACTGTTGGTAAGATTTTGATTTGTTTATACAGATATTGAAAGGATTTTCCACTTTGTCAAAGAGTAACTTGAAACTAAGTACAGATGTTAGAACTTGGAGGTTCCAGACATGACTATCAGTTTTTGAATGATGGGGAAGACTGGTTGTTCCAGAAGCCTAACTTTTCCTAAGTTAGTTGACATACAACAATGTAGGAGGGACTGGAAGAGAAAAAAAAAACATTGAAGAAGTTGACAAACATAATATCATATCAAGTATTTTCCACAATTGTTGCAGAACCTTGCACACCATGCAGGAAACAAGTGGAATAGTCAACAGACAGAGACCAATAATAATTTAAGGTAGCTAGTGATATGCACATTACTAACTTCACGCGTTAAATAAGAGGCTCAGCTGCTGTGGCCTAACTGGATGGCATATTGCGTATATAGTACCACTACCTTAAAATTAATACTTGACAAAACTGAAGTAGTTGTCACAAATACAACAGTTAGTCTACATGGTATTATAATAGTAGAACCAGATCAACAATTACATTCAACACTAAATGCATTCACCTGAAGGATGGGCCACCTACAATCTTGAGAAAAATCAACAAATTGCAGACAGAATTTTTTAAAATTCAAAAAGTCAATTGTTGCAAGAAAGAAAAAAAAATGATTTAAAATTATTTTTAACGTTTACAACAATTATACTTGCTATTGTTAAAAAAATTATTAAATTAAACTGTGATTCATTTTCATATTGTTTGAATTTTATCAACAATATTCAGTTAAATTATTTCTCTGCTTCTGATATTTTGTAAAATAGCAGTTTCACAGCCATGCTATTATAGAGCAGTGATTAGCAAGTTTGTCTTAGAAACCATTGCTTGTGAACCTGTTCTTACTTGGTGCACTACTGCTGTGACCTTGTACCAGGCTAGGCAAAGTTTTATTAATATCTATACCTGATACAGTGTGATAACCAACAAGTTAATCTGTCAAACTGTTGCATGTAAGTTTCTTTTTGAGTGCTACATCAATATGGCCTTATGCCAAACTTGGTTATGTTCAACAGATATCTAATTATAGTCTTCAATTGTCTGAATGTTTTAGATGATGCATTTCCTTTGTTATTCATTCTTTAATAGTTTATCCTTCATTTTATTTTTGTTCCTTGCTTAGACCTAAAGATAGTAATAGATATGTTTCAAGTTGTCCAAATTTCTAAAATTAAACTTTTGTTACTAATTTCAGATTAATTTTTTTCACTGCATTTTATTTTTATTTTTGCTTTTTATCACAATGCTCAGATCATTTTCCATTCCACTCTTCTTTAAGCTGCATGAATCAGAAAGAAAAGTTGGAGGTTACTTTTTGATTTTTCATTCCTGCTGCTTGCTTTATGAGTCTAGTATGTAAAATAACCTTAACTGTCATAAAAGCAACTAAAATAAGATGAAAGAAAACCTGGCTAAAATTAATAAAGGCAATCAAAAAGTTTCATAAAGCTATTGGATCTACTGCAGCTACAAGAAAGGTTCTTGGCTGAGCCCACTTTCCATCAGAATTGCTTTTGGAATTTTTTCTTGGTCAGGCTGAGAAGTTTTCAGCACCCCATTGTAGGTCTAGAACAATATGGCATAGGGAAAGTAGAATAAGGAACAATGAATAAATTTTAATTTTACCTGCTGCAAGATATCTCTGGTCAAATCAAAAGTATCCTCATGTCAAACTGGCTCCCAAAAGTAGATTATAGATATTTCTAGGAGCCAATTCATGTCTCATCAGAGGTTAACATATCAAATGTATGGTGCATATTATGTGCCAAGGAATATTGCAAAAAAAAAAGTAATAATATTTAATTGATAATTCATTTTAGATATCTGTTTTTGTAACAGGAGCTTATATTTTAATATTATTTTGATTTGTAATCATAATGTGGGTGCTGAAAAGTACTTTATTTCTGATCAATGCTGCATACTTAATAGTCATATAATGGAAAATGACTTGACTGTTATATTTAAACAACAAAAATAATATGAAAGAAAAGCTAAAAAAATTAATAAATATATGGTCATGTAATTTTTCAGTGTAGATAACAATCTCAAATCTTGTTGACTTTCTTTTAAAACAGTTTAACATCCAAACAAAAAAGTATTTGTCATTCTAAAGCTTGTTTGGATGAATGAACACATTGTTTGTGTTGCTGATAGTGTTACCACAATATTTCAGATAATTCATTCTCTATTCATCACGAGGCCAACAGTCCACATGGAAAACAAGAGGCCAAATGAGGTAACAATATCAGCATTACAAAAATAAGCTCAATTGTCCAAATAAATCACTGAATGATAATGATTCTCCTCCAAATTACAAACATAAATCTTATTATAAATCTCCTTTTCTCTTTCTGAATATTCTCTAGTTCCCAAGGATACCACAAGTTGAATCCAATTCCTGACCCCTGCCTCCCTCTTGGTCTGCACCACAAATCAGCCGACCGTGTCCACCATGAAACTTATTTTGTAGGGCTTGGAGACTACAACAAATGCAAGATGAATCTCCTGCCTTTGCTGAACTTGACTGTTCCATGTCAAAAACATCCCTGCTCAATGAACGGCATCTATCAAGCAAATATCAACTTCAATAACAGCGAGTTTTATGGTTTTTCTGAATTTTGGTATTCGATGGAGGATGTTTATCGAGTGGGAGGCCATTATGATTCCATCAAGTTTGATAAAATGTCCAATGTAAGTCTGTTTTCTTTCTCTGACTCACTCACCATCACACTTACAGGTGAGATAAATTTTAAAGAAAATAAATTATAAAGAATGGTATTTCTTCATATAAATACCATTAAATACTATATACATCCTACAACAAGGCTATTTTACAGTATCCACTTTTCATCACACATCATAATTTAGATATAAAAAAATTAAATAGCTTCCAGTAGGATTTTCCCCATATGTGAAAGCCTCATATCAAAGTGACTAACATAAGCAAATTTGGGTAAATGATTATCTATCTTTAATATGATATAATGTTGATTATTTTCATATAATGCCTTTATTTGATTGCTATCAATCCCAAGTGATATGCCAGGCTATGGTGCATCATTCAGTTAAGAAATCTCCAGCACAAAACCTTGCAAACCATTTTTAACATGTTTGATTATTCGCAGTACCTTCTCCATAAACTGTAAAATCAATTTTGTTCACATGTTTGCCTTTTTTAAAATAATAAAAAACTGCATAATATGCTGAGAATGTTTATTTTCTTTTACTTTACAATCAATAAATAAAAGTAGTGAATTGGGACATTTTTCCCAAGTGTCTGCTGATATTATTAACTTTCAAAAGCAATCTTTTTAAATAAAGTCAAAACTAAATGTTTCTAATAACATCTAGCTACAAAAATAAACTTTTGGGGTGACCTAATATAAATTATTATAAAATTAACCAAAGAATAAAAATATTTAATTATCATATATTCTGTGTTGGAAATAATTTCAGGATCATTGTGCTACCAGATGGGCCAAATTAGAAGAATGGTTTAATAAAAGATACTACCCCAAATCGGATGCTCATAGACTTAGGTAAGTAACCATAGAGCTTGTCGCCTGTTTCTTTGTGTTCTTCCTTATACATTTCAAAACAATAAAGTTCCACAATATCACTTAACTGCATGTTATTGTTCACACTGTTATTATAATTAATAAAGAGTTATTTAAATTCATTTTAAGATATATTTCTTTATTAAATGCTGGTGAAATAAAAATCTAGGATTTCTTGCTTTATTCTGTGCATTACTTATTTATTTTGCCCTGACAGTTTTATCATATATTTGAAGACATGCATGTGAAAGCTTTGTAATAATAAAGATTTCACAAAATATGTTGGTATTTTTATGGCATTGATAAAATTATTGTTTATCTGAGTCTCGTTCATTTTTTTCCTAAAGTATTTTTATGTCATTGGTGAGTATATTTTTGTGCAAGTTCTCTTCACTTTCTGATAGATTTATACAAGCAATTTTTTTCTCCATAAGAAATGATAGATTCCAAGTATTAGGTATAATTCTTCATTAGTTAATTATTAGATATCACTAACAAATCCCATGATAAAAATTTTCTCAATACTTATAGGTTAGTAGTAAGTTGGGACTAATATATTCACCTCCAGTCAGGCATAAGCTGCAGGGATTCTAATACTTTACTTGGGATAGCATTGATAGGAAAACCTCACCAAAAATTTGATCTGTACAGCTTTGAGATTAAGAATTATTTTTTTTTTTAAGTTGCCTTTGAAAAATGCATTTCAAAGAGGATGGTAAATATAGTTATTAAATATCATCTGAATTTGATTTATTATTATGATTATCAATTAACTTGATTTATTAAAGTCTATACTAAAATGAAAGATCAAGTTTATGCTAAAACCCAATATCAGCTGAATTTGGTCAAGCCAATGTTAAAACATGTGCAGAAGCTAAGAAACAATCTATTGAGTGCACAAAAATGTATAATGCTTGGAAGGAGAAATCGGTGCAGAGTCCAAATTCTAATTTAGTTCATTACATTCGCTTATGTGTAAATAAACTTGGGGATGGTATGAAACCATCTCCTTCCCTAGCTATGGGTTAAATAGTAGGGTTTATATCTGCAAAAATCTTTGTTATTCTCAAAAAGAAAAATCATTCACAAATAAAGATTTATTCTTACAAGCCAAACATGTTTTAGCTTTAAACAATCCACAAAGTGTTGATAAGCCAAAAAAAAAACAAATTGATCAACAATCAACCATCTTGATTTTGTTGATTATATAAATATTTTCAAATTGAAATAAACCTTTTATTTACATACAGTTCAACTCTTACTGTGCAGACAAATAAACTTTTTTTTTTTTTTTTTTTAGCAAAACAATTTCAGTAGTGCAAGGGATATAATTTTGTATCTGTTTTAGAAAGACCATTACTTATCAGTTTCAAAGTGGAAATCTGTCCTGGGTATGATGATAAACTACATCTGGCAGCAAGGCTTCTGATTGGGAGATTAGAGGTTTTGAGGAGTGTGGAACCACCTCTTAATTTCTGTTGTTCCCAGATCCACCCTGACCTGGTGTGGTAGCACCTGTTAGTCTCAGCTATGAGCAGATAGTGAACCCCTAAACAAAAAATTAACAGCATATTTTTATAAAATGAGAAACAATACATCTTTATAGCAAAATGACAATCAATGCAACACTAAAAAAGTATAAAAATACATTTTTATATTAAAATTTCAAATAATATACTTTATGATATACAAAATATATATCTAAAATAACATACAAGTGGCGGAGGAGAGACTTAGGCATAAAGCTATATTAGGGTCAATAGTTAAAGGCAAAGTGGGATTGGGGTTTTTCCCCTGTCCGCAAACCAATATTGCCAAAGGCAAAGAAAGACGCCAACTCATCCTAGAAGAAGTCTGTGTGGGCGTAGAAGAACCGCGTTACTTTAAAATGGTCGATCTAAGTCAGCAGAGAGCCTGGACAAAATGGGAGAATGTAGAAAAGAAAAGAATTACATGGTCAGATTGCTGGCGGTCGGATTTTAACAAGTTTCATTTTCTCATCAAATCAGTATATGATGTCTTACTGAGCCTAACAAACCTGCATATATGGGGGAAGAGCGAGACCCCCAATTGTCAACTATGTGCAAGGAAAGGATCTTTACAACACATTCTTAGTAGTGGCCCAAAAGCTTTGGGTGATGGTCCGTACCATTGGCGTCACAACCAAGCAATTGCGAACGAGGTGACTAAAGCTATAAGGGCTAGTAAGCATCAACCAGGGAAGAAATTGAATCAGATTACCTTCGTAAAAGCTGGAGAGAAGATACAGAAACAGAGGAGAGAGAGAGAGAGGGAACAAGCCTGTTATCTTCCGCAGACGATTGGCAGTTGATAGTGGACCTAGAGACCCAGCTGAAGTTCCCCAGACATATAGCTGTAATATCAGTAAGACCGGATCTGATACTGCACTCTGGCAACACAAAGCAGTGCATTATTTGGGAACTATCTGTGTCATGAGAGAAATATATTACACTAGCTAATGAGGGAAAGATGTCCAAATACCAAGAATTTGTCAAACATTGTCAGCAGAAGTCATGGAAGATATACTATGACCCCGTAGATGTTGGTTGCAGCGGCTTTGCTGAACAGTCGTTGTGCAGAGCCCTAGCAAAAATAGGCATAGTTGGAGCAGTTAGGGCAAGAGCGCTGAAGGACATTACCACTGCCGTTCTGTGTCAAAATAGATCTGCGATCAGAGCCACGGAAGAAATAATGAGGATGACAAGGGAAATCTCACAATCATTATTAGGAGACGGGTTACCCATTATGAGGGAATATTGAGACAATATATTAAGTTAGGATAGTCGAACAGTTATGGATAGGGGTTGAGAATCATTGGCATATGTGGGAGGGACATGGATAGGAGTTTTTTTCTTTGCTTTTCGGTTACTGATTGCAATTATTTTATTATTTTTTTGTTAGCGCTTACTCACAGTTTTATTTCAATATTAAAGCCTAATTGCATATTTATTATGAATGGAAAGTGGGGAGAAAGATATAGTTTTGTAGTAATAATAGTCTGGAAATTTAGGGAGTTGATGCTAGTACTAATTGGGTAGATTTATTTTGAGAAATATGTATCAGATTGTAAATATGTGTATAGGTTACTTAATTGAGTAAATAGCATAATTATTTATTTATTTATTGTTATTAAACCATCAAATTATTTTTGTCGGTAAATGACAAAACAGGGAAGGAAATCTAGATAAATTTGTATGAGTTAATTTGTAGTGAATGGTTTAGTGAATTAAAGTAAATGGGGGATAGAAGTTATGTACGTATGTCAATACATGTGTGTGTGTGGGAACGTATGTCAATACATTTATGTGTGGATGTGGGAATGTACATGCAGGTGATTTTTTTTGTGTGTGTGTGTGTGATTTTATTTGAATAAGAGTATAAGGTAAGCGTTACAGATTGACCTGATAGTTAGAATAGCGAATTTCTTTTTAGAAAGTGCTAGTATAGGATAGATTTGGGTTGGGTATGTGTGTAGGTTTAGCTAAAGATTTAGTATCGCTATGGGATTAGTATTTAGTATGTAAAACATGGGCTTAAACAATGCAATAAAGATACCAGCTCACCTCGTTATGGATTCCAGAAGTAGTAAATCTAAATTGGATGAAGTAAAAAGACAACACTATATAGTAGAGGAGCATGAAAAGCCATGTTTTTCATTGGCTGACACTGACTGACATATGTCAGTAAGAACGGTCAAAGTCCAGCCTTGCTAGTTCTTATGATTACTGTTTTTTGCAATGTTGCGGCCTGACTCATCTAGAATCAGGTCGAGGTTGCTGTTGGAGCCGATATATTATGCGAAACCCAAAACCGGCGATGAGAACAGTGCATCACTGAAGACCACACTTGATGCATCTAAAATGTATGATTTAACTACCTTTACTCTAAAAGTATAAAATTATGTACAAAATATCTGTTGTTGAAAGCATAAAATTATGCAAAAAATATGTAGATTTTGACATTAAACAATCCAATGTAAAATTCTTATAAGTACGACCCCCTGTTTTTCTCTTTCTCTTTTTATTAAGGCATACCAAATACACTGCAGAGTAAATCTGCACATGAAACCTAGAATTATTGATGATACATTAGTTGGATGATTCACTTATAGGATCAGTTCATTCAGTATATTTACCACATTTTGTGTTGGCTGCCATTATATCATTTTCTGGTATACACAACAGAAAAAATAAATTTCCTCCACTTTACACACAGATTGTACATCTAAAGAAAGTCATAGAATGGATTGGCTAAAACATGAGAACAACAAAAAAAAAATCAATGATTCGTGGAATGGTGACTCCACTCAAAATTTCAAAAGATAGCTTTATGATCCTATTCTAATTATATATAATAAATATCTAAAATGTTTTTTTTCTTCCTTTCATTTCATTTTAACAGGTTGCAGTGTTTCAAAGCAGCTTGGATGTCTGTTGTCCTTCATCATGGCTTCAAATTTCCCCGAAATTACCGACATTTCTACTCCACCCAAAAAATTGATGGCAAAGATGTCCAGTGGACACTGGGTGCACTTATTCACCGGTCGAGATACTTACCTTTGCGGTGAGTATATAGTAACACAAAATATCGCATTAAAAGGAAGCAAATTGCAAAATGACACGAAACATTTGGGATGTGCACAGAAATTTGACCTGGCTTTACCTTCATGATCACTTAAAACCTTGTTTGGGAAACATCATTAATTTTTTTAATTTGTCTATTTTCTTTCTTCTATCTTATTTTTGTTGTTTTTAATTGCAACATTCAATTTTTTAATTTTAAAATCATTAAGCAAACAAAAGGAATTAGAAATTAAACAAAACAATCTGCCAGAAAGATTTGAACTCAAATCCATATAGTTATTCTTTATTTCTCCAATTGCTATGCCATGACTGCGGAAAAGGGTTTACTTCAGTGAAGCTGGCCTGTAAAATCTTCATAGCCAAGACAATAACACTATTGGTAGGAGAAAAAAGTCTTCCTAGGATAAAGGATACAAGTTCAAGTCTCACTGGAGGCTTGCTCTTTATTTCTAATCCATGCTTCTTGATTCACTAAGAGTTCCAATAAAGAACAACAGAAGTGAAAACTGCATGTATAACACTTTTTGCTTATGTGATAAGATAGATAATGGAAAACCAGCCATCCACTTAAAGTCAAATTCAAAGAACATAACGCCATAACCCAAGGTTTATTGAAAAAATCTAGTATGGTGGACCATATCTGAAGGGAGAAGTAGTAGACATTACTCGAATGTATCTGGAAGGGAATAGATATTACACAACCGTATTCTTTTTTAATCTTTTCACCCCAAGCAAGTTGTGAATGCCAGGGGGTTACAGAGAGTGAAGGTGAGAGAAGAGACTGGGTACAAGAGAGACTGAGGAAAGGATAAAAGCTGAATGGGGTTCAAGAAAATAGAACATGGTGATTGACATTGCATTTAAATTTTTGAAGATTGTAGTTATCTGAGAAGCAAGGAAACAGAAGGGAGTTTCACAAAGAAGGTGTGAAAAAAGAAACTACTGGAATAGAAGTGGCAGTTACATTTAACTCTTTCAACAGTAACAGTTGATGCCAATTTAGTAGCACGTTTAAACTCGTGTGGTTTGGGCACCAGGGAAAAAGCTTGTCAGAGCATTTGCCATGAAAATATTTGTAGAAAAGACAGGGAAGCCGTGTTAGTAAGAAAGTGACTGAAGTCGAAATGTCAAGTCAAGGTCAATTACATTGCAAATCTTTCTTTGGATTTTTTCAAGAACCTCAAGATGAATAGCAGGAGCACCTGACCAGATATGGCAACAGTATTCAATGTCCAGATGAATAGCAGATTTGTAAATGTGCAAGATGGACTCTGAAGAGAAAACCTTTTGGCACGATACAGTGACCCAACTTTCCTTGCAATAGATGTGGCTATTGATTTGATATAGTTGTTCCACTTCAAGTCAGTAGAAAATGTGAGGCCAAGAAGGTGCAATGTCTAGCATTAGCCATGCTGATGGCAGGCAGGAAAGTTTCTCTATGGGGATTAAATGAGAGCAGTTTCAGTTTGGATGTATTCAAATTTACAAACCATTTCCTGTACCAGTTAACCACAAATTGGAAGTCCTTTTCAATAGCAGTCGCCAGGTTAACTTTGCTCTGACAGAGTTGCTATTGAGGCAGGAGTAAATGATAGTGTCATCAGCATAAATGTCTACGTGGGAACTGATGACATCAGAAAGATCATTGATAAAGATCAGAAACAGTGTAGGACCTGATAGAGCCTTCGAGGACACCCATATTCGTGTGAAGGGATCTGGAAGCGAGCATGTTCAGAACAACTTTCATTTCACGATTTGATAGGAAAGATTGGATTAAATCAAGCAATCAGCTTGTAATGCCGTAGCTTACATAGAAGACCAGTGTGCCAAACCCTGTCAAATTAGATATCTAGAGCCACAGCTCAAGTTTCACCATTATTATCAAGAGCTTGATATACATATTCAGTGATGGCTGTTAGCCCATCAGCAATAAACCTGACAAAATGGTAGCCTTCTTGTTTGTTAGAGCATACGTTGTGAGTGGTAAGATGCTTAACCACTTCAGCATCGATTAAAGCCTTGAATACTTTGCCAAAAGGTGGTAGAAGACTAATACAGTGATAGAGGGGTCAAAATCTTCTGCAAAGTTCTTAAAAACAGGAACTACAAATGAGGATTTCTAACAAGTTGTAAAGCAGGAAGTAGCGAGGCAATGTTGTAGAGTTTGGAGAGAGCTGGAGACAGCTCAGGAGCACATTTCTTTAGGACAACAACTGGGATCCCATTACCTTCGCTTGCTTTATGGGAATCTAATTTAGAAATGATGTCTGAAACAAGTGATGGGGTTATGCGCATATCACTCAGTAGAGCCTCAGTTCTATGGGGGAAAATCAGGTGTGAGTACTCCAAAAAAGTTGAGCGTTGAGTTGGAAGAGAATTTCTGACCAAAGCATTCAACCTTATCTGCTGTAGATGTCAGAACTTTGAATTAATTAAAGAGAGAAGGGATTGAAGTTTTGCTATTGTTCAGCACACTCTTACAAAGTCACCAATAATCTCTAGAACTGAATTTGCAAGATGCTATATGTTGGTTCCTTCTATCAGCAAACAGCAGCTTCGCTTCTTTGAGGACACACTTGCACTCATTATGAGCAGAGACAAGAGATGTCTGTTGCAATCAGATGTGTCACTCTAGTACAGCTAGAAGAAGTGATTCCTGTGAACAATAGCAGCCAAGTGTTCGTGTGAGAACCAAGGACATGAATATGACTTAAGTTGGTATTTCCTTGCTGGAATGAAAGCATCAATGCCAGTTCTCACACAGGAGGAGACCTCAGACGCACATTTTTGAACAGGAAGATTAGAAACTTCATTCCAAGGGACATCACAAAGGAAATCATGGAACAAGTCCCAATCCACACATTCTGTTGGTAGGATGTTCTTAGTTGGTGGGGGAGCAAAAAGAGATGTTTACACATACTACAGCATGATCAGAGTTGCCAAGAGGGCAGAACTGTAGGGTACAACATGAATCAGAGATGGAGGTAAAAAAGAGATCTAGAAGAGAAGTGTGTCCATCAGGGTTACTGGGGAAATGCATGGGGAAGTTCATCACTTGTGTGAGAGTGTGAGTGATTGAGAAGTTCGGGGCTTGGACGCCAGTGAGATCAGTGATGAAGTACTTAAGCCACCTGGCATGGTGGGCATTAAAGTCACCGAACACAAATATATTTACAGACAGGTGTAGTGAGATGGCCTTGTCTATATTATCAGAAATACTATCTAGCATGCAACAATCATGAGAAGAAGGGGAACGGTAGAGAAAGAAGAGATAGCTGACAGTTTAGTAGAGAGAGATGGAGACACATGTAAGAATGGTCTGGAGATTAAAGAGAGAACTCCCTAGCCAGCTTGAGATGTTTGCAGACATAAACTTCCAGGCCATGCATGTTGACATTAGAGTCCTTCCTAAAGAAAGGAAGATAGCCAGGAATTGAGAAATCAGAGGAGGGGATTGAAGGGTTAAGATTAGTTTTGCAGATAGCTAGGAGGATATCTGGAGATTTTTTGAAGAGGAAAGATTCCACATTGCAAAAGTTGGTACAAATACCATGAATGTTGGATAAAGAAAGCTTAAGGGGTTTAGGTGTTTTTTGTTAACCCATTTGTCTATCTTGAAAACAATATTTTAGTTCCCTTTAAACAAAGGGGGTATTGAAACCAATTTGTTTTATTTTTTTTATTTCCCTCTTTGTAAATTACTTGACTGGATTTTGGTAAACCAATATTGGTATTTGCAGAAATCTGAAAGGAGGAGAGCATACATTTCTCCCTCTGGGATGAGGTCCAGATAAGGAGAGTAAGGAACTAAAAGAATCAAAATTTCTCAGCCAGGTGCTGAATCAGACAAGCACAGATTTTAACTGTGATGTTTATTTATTTAACAAGGTGGGTGTTAGTGTTATAGACAAGCGTATGGTTGCAAGAAAGAAATACGACAACAGCAGAAATAGATTTACGTGATTTATTTCAACAGGAACGTGAGGGTTTGTGACAGCTACTTTATGGTATAGTTCATAAGCCGGCTTCAGATCTAGGTCGATCTCTCATAGTAGTTCACACAGGTTGACGCTGGGGCTCCCCTGCTGACAGCTGCTGACCACTCGACCTGACCGTGACAGGTCTCTTCCCTGGCACCTGTTGACTGCCGTTGTACTTTCGTGTGACCCGTTTTATGGCGTTTTTTTTTTATGGCTTGACAGGCTTGAAAAACGAAGCGAGTATAATTAGGAGTGAAGCATTTTTATTGGACGAAAAATAGAACACTTTAAATATTATTTTATTTTTCGACCGGAACTTGTGCGTCGGGAACATTTGTAAACAAAGATAATGGTCATTTTGTGACGGAGCCTTGTCCCATTCACATCCAGCTCTCGCTCTTGAGTATGTTAGTTTATTTGCCTGTAAATCAACCGAGATATGTCTTATTTTATTTTATAACATTAGGAAACTCTCCACTAGATATATTTTGGTATTACCTCAGTGTGCACTTGGTATAGTCAACACTGGAGGAATGAATTGCTGCAAATGGTATTTATTAATAATCATTTTCCATTGCTATTTTTTCTTTTTTATGAAAAAAATGTTTTCTTAACAAAGGTGAAGAAATAAATCAAATGAAATATTAAGAACAAGTATACAAACAAGAATTTCAGTGTTGGCTAAATTAAGAAAAAATAACTAAATTAATACAACAAAAATAAGGAAAAGTTCTTATTTTTGTGAGTGGTGAGAGTTTCTGGTAGTAAAACATTTTTATAACTTTTTTTTTGTTTTTATTATGTCCTTTTTTAAGGTTTTTTCTTTAATTTACTTATGTTTATATTCCAAGTAATTTTTTCTTTACTTTTTTTTTTCTTTTCAGGGAAATTGACCAATCATATGACAGCAACAGTCTCCATTCAAGCCTGTGGGCTTCCAAACACACCCACCACTTCTACTATGAATACCTAATCCTCCTCTGCTTCTTTGTGGTTGTCATGGCAATTATTCTCTATGTGCGTCGTCTCCGGCTTATCCCTTCTTCCTCTTCTTCTTCCACATCCCCTCTCTCCTCATCCTCCCCTTCTTCCTCCCCTCTCATATCACCCTCATCACCAACCCTTGTCTCATCAGCATCATCCCCACTTCTTCTCAGCAGTAGCGTTGGAGGCAGCACCACCCTGAACCGTGTACCTTCTGCATCTTACTTCATGTCGGAGGACAGCTCTTTCAGCATAGGAGGAATGAGCATGTCCTCCAAGATGATGGACTCGGCGGGTGGTTTGTATTTCAAAAATTCTGCTTATTCTTGATACTGGCTACAAACTTAGTCCTGTTGTTAAAACTTGTTATTCTTCCTTAAGTTAAAAAAAATTTTTTTTTTCATGGTGGTAATGGTGGCCTCTGAGTTGAATCAATACATTGATCAATAGCAAACAGGAAATACTGACTCTACCAGCAACTCTAGGATTTCCATACCTTTCTTGTAATATGAACATTCAATTACTGTATCTTACTGTAGGAATACCAGAAAGTAATGTTATTTTTATTTTAAGAAAAGAGAAAAACATTTATTGTCTGATTACCATTATTATTTAACCCATTTGTCTATCTTGAAAACAATTTTTCAGCTCCCTTTAAACAAAGGGGGTATTGAAACCAATTTTTTTATTTTTTTTATTTCCCTCTTTGTAAATTACTTGACTGGATTTTGGTAAACCAATATTGGTATTTGCAGAAATCTAGTTCATTTGGATAAAAATGGCAAGACGTTTTTGGTAGCTGGAGTTGCATTTGTTAACCAGACGAAATTCCTAGAGCATACAATGATGTATAAAATCTCTCTTAACTGTATCAGTTCTTGAAGAGATTTCTATCATTAAGTCTTAGGAGTCCTGCTGACTGGATTGTTGATAAATCTGTGATGTGAGTGTAATTAAATTGATATGTCTCAAAAACCATTGAAAATGAAGTATTGCAAGTTATATAAAGGCAAATTGATTTCTCTTTTAAATGATGCCAGATTTAGCCTCCTTTGTATTATTGGTTATGAGATACGGTTTTCAAAAACTTTTACAAAGTTGTAAATTCCTCTAGATGATTATGTGACGAACACTGTAATGAAATACTGTGCTGTATGATTGAAGGTGCATTCAGACACTCATGCACTGCAAGCATGTGAAACTTGTGGGTGCATTTGAGTACTTTCCAGCTTTAAATGGTTAAATTGTTTTTTTCACTCTCTCCCATACAGTAGAACTTGGAAAAGAACACAATATCAGGATTATTTGAAAGCAGATTTATTTTAGTTGGTGTTGAATACTCAAGAAATAACACCCAAATTTATGTTACATAAAAATGACATTATTTTCTGGTACCTGTAATAGTAATAAAAGTACAACTATTATTATTATATCAGGTTATTTACTTAACATAGTCTGGCATAAGGCCATAATGTAGAGCACCCAGTGATGATTGAATTCAATTACTCAGCAAGTATTGTATTCACTACCATATTAGGTGCACTTTTTTTTCCACTTCAAAATAAACACCTCTAAAAATCACCCTGCATCTTATAGTGCTGGGTTTAGACTGTAGACTAATAGTTCTGTGATGACCCCAGAGTAAAAGCTATATGAATATATCTATGGTAGATCTGTTCCAGGAGAGTTTTACATTCAGCTACTGGTTGATGGTGGTAGAAACTAAACACAGTCTGTCTTATAACTAGTAGATGCTGCTTTATGTGTCTTGCTGCTGCAGTAAGGTGACACTGGAGTTTTCTTTTCAGGGTGCAGGCCTGGGTAGAATTTTTTTTTTTTTTAATGGGAGATTGACAGTTGCCCATACAACACATCTGTCCTCTCCATGCCACCAATGTTGTCCAAAGGAAAGGCAATGGCCAATAATGCTTATCAGCAGTGTCATCACAGGAGTGGTCAAAATGAGATTGGATGCAATGTCAAACTGCCTTTGAGAATCTGGCTCTATATTTTATTCTCAGGTTTTATTGCTAAATCCTTTCCAATGGATTGGTATGGCTACAAAGCAGCAGAGGTTTTCTTTCTCTGACTGCCAACCCAAGCTAAAGAGTTCCATCTACTTTATATACACACCCCATATATGATTATAGATTTTTTTTTTAAGGGAATTGATTTTCTTTCATTAAGAGAACAATAAATGGTTATAATATCCGGTGAAGACAGTGGATGAGTAAAAACTTCCCAACCAAGTTGTGACAAGTTTTGTGTAACCAACAAAGAAACATAATGCTTAATATTAACTTTATGGAATATTACACTGTTTCTTATGTAATTTTTTTCCTTTTTTTAATCATTTCACTTCAAACAAGTCAATAATGCCACTAAGATATTATGGGCTGGTGGGAGTGAAAAAGAATTAAGACTTTAGAATGAACCAGAAATCCAATCCTAAACTGGGAACAAGGGATATACTTCTACTCCTGTTCAAAAGACTGGAGAGGAGGGCAAACCTACCCACTCCTATTGAGAAGTGAAATTACTAAATAAAATTTCTAAGATCAGATGGAAACTTCAGAACTATAGAGTTGAAGTAGACTTTAGAAGGAACTGGAAACCCAATCCTAAACAGGAAACAAGGGATAAACCTCTCTATTTCTCTTCAAAAGACAAATGAGGAGTGTGAATCGAGTGATAGGTAAACCTATCTAATCCCATTAAAGATTATTAAATTATGATTACCAATGAAAATAATAAAATATTTTTTAAAAACACACACTGTAAAAGGATGGATGAAATATCAGTTGATTATTATTACTTTTTTCTAAAGATTTTTTAAGAAATTAAAAGTGCATATTATACACAAAGAAATACATTAACTATATTTACTATAAGTTTAATTATAGGCTCACAAAGCCACAGTTGTCTGGCTGCAAGTATTAAACTCACTATACTAGCAAATTGGCCTGTAAAACAAGTTTGCTAACCATCATGCTACAATAGATGCCTCAATTATTTACTAAGCCTTGTCTGGCACAAGGCTGAAAATGTGGGGTGCCCAGTATGGATTGAACTCACTCTAGTATTAATAGTCTATTGGCTACCTGGCTAATCACTAATCCACGGCCAAAACCTATTGACTAAGATTAGTTTTATCTGGCACATAGCCACAAGTGTGAGACATTCAGTGAAGCCCGGTCACTATAATAGAAGTGGGTGCTGAAAAGTGCTCTGCCCAACCCACTTTCCAATATCAGTATTTCAGTTGCCAAACACCTTAATATGGATTTTGGGAAATGCGTTGAGCTAGTAATTTTTCAGCACCCCCTTGAGATCTGTTTGGTTACCTTGTTGTGTGCAAAAAGAACGGTGTCAATCACGAATTTAAAAATGTGCTTCATTACAAAAAGAAATTTTTCTTTTGAAAGAAATTAAACAAGCTTTGAACACCTTTTAACAAGTTTTTTCTCTGACTTTATTGAAAACGTATAAAACTGAAATGAAAACAAAATGCATGTAAAATCCTTTTATTTCAGATTTTCAAATCATAAACAATAAAAATCAAAGAGTAAGAACTATACAATTTCTATAATTTCTTAAAAGAAAATATTTTATCACCAGGATTGAAAATCATTTTTAATCTACATTTTAAATTTTACAAAGAATGAATATGTAGTCAGTTGTTAACCAATCAAAAAGAAATTACAAATCTAGAAATCATCTGTCCATTTAATATACAAAAAATAGCCTAGTTAGGACAGCTAAGTCCCTTTCAAATTACTCCCATTTAGGAGTCACACATTTATTTTTGCATTGCTTGTATTTTTCAAATTAGTGTGCAGTCCTCTTTATGAGTGACTATAACTTGACTCCGTCACCCATACTCACTCAAGACCTGTAGACTTCCAGAGGAGTATGGAGCCCAAACTCTCAGCCTGCTAGGCATTGCTTGTATAGTTTTCAGAGCAACAAGTAAGTTTTTACACGATGGAGCTGCTGGCCCCACGTCCTACTGGTTTTGGATTCATGGTTGTTCTTCTCCTAGACTGGTTACCAACTATGGCTAAAGAGCTCAGTTTGTCTTACTATTTAACCCATAGGTGGGGGAAGAGATGGATTCATACTTTTCCCAAGTAAGCGAACATAATGAACTCAACCAGAATTCCAAACTGCTGCCTCTTTGCATCTCCTGCACATCCCATTACCTCCACTGACTCATTACATTCTCCTTAATATTGTGTACAACCTGAAATCACCCTTTCAACCATGAATTTAGCATTGGTGAAAAAAACAGAAGTCACAAGAACCCAAATCTGGACTATTGCGTGGTTGACATACCTGGATGATATGAAGTTTTGCAAAAAGAATGGGCAGTGTCATGATGAATGTGATAGTAATATAGTATGAAGCTAACTCAGTGATATTTCACTACTGTCCTGAGAAACACCATAGGAGTGTGGCTGTTTATACATGCATGGTAAGGTCCTCTTGGTGATGAAGTTATATCAAAGATATGCAACTGGTTCTATATATATTTAAAATGTCTATATACATTCTGGACTGATCATGTATTCTCTTTGTCTTGATTCCAATGATTTCAAATAAAGTGTGTTCCAATAACATGGTCTGATTTTAAATGTGAATTAAGTTTAAGAGTCTATTTTTTTTTTTTTTTTTCAGATTTAACAACTTAAGTCTTTGGCAATTTCAACCATGGAAAGATTAACAATCAAATGTGTTAAAGTTATCAAAGCCTATTACGAAAATAGATGTTCAAGCAGAAATGCATTTTGCACACTTTGCAATTTTTTGGTGTACATAACTGACCAACCAAGAGTGCAATTGGAAACAATGTAACATTGTTGTGGAGAGGTTCAATTCCTGCACACAATGATGAATAGAGGGGGTCTGGATTTTCGGCCATATTCTCGTATACTGAAGCAATGTTTTCAGTTGAATGGCGTAAACAAGCATGCAATGGTGTTTTCACATCTGCCACCGACCCAGTTTATTCGAATTTATGAACAATTTTTCCAATTGCACTGTTGAAACTTTAACATGTTTGATTGTTAATCTTTACATGGTTGAAATTACCAAAGACTTAAGTTGTTAAATCTGAAAGAAAAAGAAAAAATCGTTAGATGCTTAAACTTAATTAATTCACATTTAAAATCAGTCCAAGTTATTGGAACACCCTTTATAAGGTTTGAAGAATTTTTAGCAGGGAAAGTGTTCATTAATATTACAACAATTTTCTAATGTTAACAACTTTGATTGATAAAATCCTGTTCATCGATACAAAGGATGAAAATAGCTTTTTAAAAAATCCTGATTGGAAGGAAGCGTAATTCCCACCATCTTCTTGTCTTAATACAAAATCTCTAACTTCAACCATTGCTACTGTTGAATTTAACAGTCAGCTTGTATAGAAATAGTTTTAACAATTTTTTTAGCATATCACCCTATGCAAGGCAGTAAAGCCACTAAGATGCAAGGAGGTTACTGAGTGTGTTAAGGAATGAGAACAATAAAAGAAGAAGAATCAAGAAGAGAGTAGATAACAACTGATATTGCGTTTACATTTTTGAAGATCAAAGTTGGCTGGAAAGCATGGAGCTGGAAGAGAGTTCCACAAGCAAGAAGTGTGAGAAAAGAAACTGTTAGCATAGAACGGTTACATTTAGCCAATTCAACTGTAAATTGATGAGACTTTGCCGTCAATCTAGTACTGTGATTAAATTCATAAAGTCTAGGTACAATAGCAAAGAGTTCATCTGAAAAATTACCAAGAAAGTATTTATAGAAAAGGCACAGGGAATCTACATTTTGGCAATGGGAAAGTGACATCACACAGTTGAATTGAGTCATGGTAGGTTTCATCTCCAAAAAGCAAATTGCAGCATCTGGATTGTTGCTACCTCTTGCTGAAAATCAAATTCAACCTTGTTTCAACAGGAGAAAGGTTTTTTTTTTCTCTGTCTTAAATAGTACAATTGATATTGTCTGTATTGACTACATGTATTGTCCTTAGTGAAGGAGAAGTGAGAAAGGGAGAGACTTCCTTTTTTCTGCTCACTTCTACCTACCAGTTTCAGGCTGCCTGTGTTATCTAAGAGACAAAAATTCTCAATGCTGAAAAACTTTTGAGAGAGAGCAACAGCTTTTTTGCAAAGAAATCTCCTCACCAGCTGCTAATTCGTTTATTCACAGTGAATGAAACGGCATGCACACCCACCCCATTCATCCTCTTTTGCTGATGACCAACGCCAAACCCTATTTCAGAAATGTGATATATTTCCAATAACGTGTGGATGTTTATTAGTTAGATTTTTTTTGTCTTTCCCTAATCCTTAAACTTAATCTCCTTTACTATATATACACATAATTTTGTACTTAACATCATGCTTTACATTTGGTATCTTTCAATGATCATACTGAAAAGCGTTAGGATCATCTTCTGAAGCCAAAAATGAATGGTGATATCTAATATTCCATGTGGTAGAGAATTTTGGACAGCGTGGTTAGATATTGTTTCTTCTCATCCAACTTTTTGAATTCTGCAAGCATCTTCAGTTTTTGTTTAAAATAATACCTCAGAATCTGAATATTTTGTTCACAATTATAGCAAAAGGTACAATTAAATAGTATTCATAATGATATTTATAATAATGACAAAACTAATACTATTGTAGAGTCATAGTCCTTAGACATGGAGAAAAAATAATGCTAAGAGTAAAGGTGTGTTATCTGAGATGCTCTCTGATCATAGAAAAGCATATTTCTAGTGTTCCTGTTCAGTATTGATAGCTTGTATACTAGGAGTAATTTTGTCCAACAGCGCTGCATACTACAAAGCCAAAACACGAACCCAAGAACTTGAGTTATGTTCTTAAATAGCCTCATCATATATAGCTTCTCATGGATATCATGCATGACATCTGATTTTTGGCTTACAGCCATCTCATGTTGAAATCATTGTTTCTCCGTACGATCAGCAAAATTAAGCAACATCAAGCCTGGTTAATACCTTAGTGGGTGACCACTTAGGAATATTAGGTGCTGTAAGCTTGAATATGCAGGTAGTGTGATGAATAATGGCCCAAAATTGTTAATCGGACAGCCAAGTTCCAATAAGATATATATGCACGCACAACTACTATCTATCTATATATATATATATATATATATATATATATATATATATATATTATTTTTTTATAAAAAATTATAACATAATATGTTATAAGATCACTACTAAAAATAGCCATTTTGTTTCAACACATTCTGTGTCTTCTCAAGTGATGATGTTGAAAATAAAATAAATGGTTTTAAAAAGTTTCAGATTAATTAGGCCATGTATTATAATCTGATTGTGTTTTTGTTGTCTTGACGCGTGAGTTTAAGACCACATCCACAAACTTTAAAATGAAAGGGAAAGGGAAAAAAAATATATATACATGTATTATCAAATGACCGGATATATTGTAGCGTCCTTGTCGAACATAATTTCAATGAAGAAATGAATTGAATAAACATATATATTTTTCTTTTCTCAATAATTTTGTAGTTTTTAAACTTAATAGTGATTAAATTTGGATTTTAAAATTACCAATTTTTAATTTTAATATTAAATTTTATCATATGATTTTATAATTATTAGTTAGTATAAATTATTTTTAATATTACACGTATTTAAAGATCTGGATAGCTATTATTGCAGGATTTCGTTGTCAAGCTTTTGAATCTTTCTATACTTCGTTTTTGATTGGTTATTCTAGCTTTTGTAACAAGGCTCCCCCTAGTGTAGGATCGTTAATTAATCTGAAACTTTTTAAAACCATTTATTTTATTTTCAACATCATCACTTGAGAAGACACAGAATGTGTTGAAACAAAATGGCTATTTTTGTAGTGATCTTATGACATACTTATGTTATAATTTTTATAAAAATAATTATATCTGCTCTACTTTGTATTGAGCACTCTTTTAAGAATAGTAATTGTTGGTTATTGGAATTCATTTGTATATACCAATTATATACTTTATATATATATATATATATATATATATATATATTATGTATAAATTTAGCACACATACAAGCAAAGGTTCGAACACTAACAAAACAAGTTTCAGGCCAGAATGTCAAATGTAAATCTATGATACAACCCCACGAATTTATGATATGGGCTCCCCACCACTCAACTACATCTCAATTTTCATAAGGTTCAGGTAGCAAAGCACTTCCTGGTGCCCCCAATCATGCTTCCCCTGTTGGGGGTAATACGCACCGGCCCTGCCTACAATTACTACCACTACAATAGAAACTAACTTGTCATATACGAATTATCAGTAATTCAGTTAAAATTACCACTTGCATATTTATCACATTTCCACCCTGTAAAACTAGCCTATCAATTCTTTTTTCTGAAGCAATTTAATTTTAACCTGCCCCTACAAATTTCATAAATAATGTCATTTTATTCATTTTTTTATTTGAATGTGATATTCATTTTGTAGATGTTGTTTAGGAAATTTAATTCACTTTTTTCGTTTAAAAAAATAATGTTCGTCAGCGGATGTTGACATGCTATTGCTTTTCGTGCCTGGTAAACGATCTTTTTTCATGTGACTGTTCAGACAAAGATTTTTTTTTTTTTTACCCAGAGTGGAAAAAACCGAACAGCTTTTTTTTTCTTTAACTATTTGCAAAGTAGGGCTAATTTTATTTTATCTTTATATTTCTGGATTTTTTATGGTCGACGTGGAAGTCGAACCACAGAAAAAGAAGAAAGAGAGTCGGTTTAGGGAAAAAATGAAAATGAAAAAGACAACAAGAATGGGACGTCCAGAACAAAACGACAAATAAATCTCTAGAGAGCAAATATAGCTGCCAAATCCAGAGATGTAAGCGACATTAATATAGGCAAAAAGATGGCCTTCTCACTTAACAAGAAAGATCAAGCTCTGCTAATTAGAGAGATAGATTAAAAAGAATTTTGGTAGACGTAACGAATTGCATGATGAAGAACTTCGAAATGCTACAGATAGCGTTACCACTCTATGGATGACATTTGACCAGAAACAAAGGCACGTGGCAAAGAATTTCATGACTACTACCCGGAACTTTTCACCGAAGAACCCAGTATGAACCCATTTCACGTCGATGTTTATTTAGAAAACTTTCCTTATCTTGATACGAGTGAAGCAGATAGGTGCCCCTTTAAAATATAGTGAAATTTGGGAAGTAGTGAAGGTGGGAACACACAAAGCAACAAGAATCGATGACCTCTCTTACAAATTGTGCTTGAGACTATTTTACATATCTTTCTGTTAGCACTGATCAACGATTACATTAAGCAAGGAAATATTCCTCCTACAACCAAGGACCAATGAATTTGCTACACAAGAACAAAATGGGTGGGAATAGGATTAGTAATTTTTAGCTTTGGACTTTGCTAAATTCAGAGTTAATGATTGTAGCCAAAATTTCAACAAATCAATCATAGACTGTACTGGATCATATTAACCACCCCCAAACAAACTTAGGCTGTAAAGTATAAAGAGTAGGATTATCCAAGGTAACGAGTGTTAGAACGAGCTTGCATCAAGTCAGTGAAGAATCTACAATGTTATTGACTCTGATCTGGCATCTCAGCTTCAGTCACTTTCCCACCGCCGTTATATAGCTTCCCATTTCTATAAATATTTTCATAGTAATTATAAAGGAATTTTTTATTTGGTAAAATAACACTACGAATAAAATAGTTCAAACAAATGTTTGAGGTAACATTTAATTTATATGGGCACACAACAAAGACAGACGTCACGAACTGAATTTAAGAACAAACGATAAATTTATTGTTAACACACAAAATTGAAAGAATTACACAAATTAAGTACATTGTGTGCCAAA
This sequence comes from Acanthosepion pharaonis, assembly GCA_903632075.3. NCBI lineage: Eukaryota > Metazoa > Mollusca > Cephalopoda > Sepiida > Sepiidae > Acanthosepion > Acanthosepion pharaonis. The sequence continues at coordinate 2,241,912 of CAHIKZ030000479.1, forward strand.
TGATGGCCAATAACAAATAGTAAAAAGGAACAGAGTAAAAGCCTTTCATATTTTCTAGGTATAGTCATCAAGGTTTCCACTTTCATCCATATTGTACGTCGTTGCGTTGAAACCTTTCCTCCACTAGTCGAGGACGAACCTGGTCCCGTGCAGGATTATGCTACCTGGTGCTAGCCTTTTTGCTAGGTGGTCTGCATATGACGACGAAATTTCTACACCTGATGTGAGTAATGCCGAGACTAAGGTCAGTAAGGAAATCGAATTGTACAAGATGGCGGCAAGGGTTAAAATTAACCGTAATAACTTTATTGGCTTTAAGATTGGTCGAACACACAAATAATACAAAATACTCGGTGTCGGCTTCGGTTCCGACTTTCAGCCGGAAAATAATTGGTCGGGGGCACCAGAGAAGATCGTGGCTATAATTAATCTGTGATCTCGAAGCAATCTTTCCTTGAAGGGGAGGGTCGAATCGAAATGTATGATTCTTCTTACATCTATCGCCTTATCCTTTACTGACTCTTAGTACTTCCATTTCTAAACTAGCTGAGGTAGAAGGCTCGGTTTAAACTTTGGAGTCACAGGGATCCATTGTTTGTTGCAAGATCTGCTGCCTCCATCTTTCCAAGGGCAATCTAAGGATGCTGAATAGTCAAATGAAGCTCTTAATTGGGATATGAAGATTGTATTACTCGAAACTTTCAAGTAAGATAGGCCTTTAAGATCCGCATTAGAAATCTTAGCTTTTTTATGGACTTCACTATTGGCCATGGTACAAGCGAATCGAATATAACTGATGCATTGTCAGTTTTCTTGAGTACAATAGAAATGTCATCAAACTTTACCGAGGCTTTCCAAAATGTTTTGATCCTTTTTTAGCTTAAACTTAGCAATCAACAGTACAGTTTTTTTTATTAGTGCACTGACTGTTTAGTATTGTTGTGAATTAGTAATGACTTGAAGAAAAATATTTTTAAACATATTTGCAAAAGTTGTCATCAAGACGAGAATTTTTTTTTTAAATAAAAAATATCTGGACTTGATGAAAAAGGGTAACCCTTGCTAAAGAGTTTAATTGAAAATTATTTAAAGAAGCAGATACACATTATTAAGAAGAATCTTCAATTGTAAAAGAAATTTCATTAACAGAAGCAATACAGTGTTTTTTTTTTTTTTTTATTCGAACAATGAAGAAATAATGGACCCTCCTTTCTGTCTCACTATAATAACATATAACACTTACCCAACAGTATTTTGTGAACAAATATTTTATCAAAAAATACATCTTTGTTAACTAATTTTTTCCTCGTTAGCCGACGGACTTATTAACATACCTACTCCTATTTCAGAAAGATTTGAAAGTTAATTTTTTAGTAGTTCGATTCTCATTGATGCTCAAGTAATTGGGTCTAGGTGAAGCTTATTAATTATCTGAAGGCGCTTACTCGAAGGCCTTCTTACAAATCATGACAGTTGAGTTCAGTCCAAATTCGGTGTCTGGCTTTTGTAATCTGTAGTAGAGTGTAGAATCTAACTTCTACATTTCAGTGGTCACACCTAAGTTTCCATAATGCTGTCATTAAACAATGTCCTGATTAGACAGTAAATATGAAAAGTGTTTTTTTTTTCCTTCACGTGCAAAGTTCTAAAATCTTGCACAGCTAAACACATATTGGCTCCAAACCAAGTTTTCAGCAACTGGCGTATTCTGATTGGTCCAGTAATGCCAAGGTCATGTTTCCGCTTACGCACGACCTGTTCAAACTAAAAAAGCGCCAACAAAATGCAAACATGTTCTCTAGCCTACCATGTGGTTCACATTTAAATACTTGGCGACATTTTCTCTCGATCTCTTTTTTCTATTCTCGTGCAACAATTTTGTATTATTTACAAAATAAATATTCTCTTTTTTTTCTATTCTCACTTACAAGCAATGAAAAGCTCTGTGGAGAGTTTGCGTTTTTTCCCTTTGAGGAAAACGCTATCACACACACACACACACGAATATTAACTCCTGATAAAAAAAAACAAAAAAAACACAATTCTAAAGGTTATAAGTTACTTCTGAACATATTTCCAGCCTGCAGAAAGAAAACTTACTCAGTAATTCTCACAGTGATCATTATTCATTCTCGCCAGTGAGTTCATTTACTTTATCAATATCAACACTTGATAACAGAAGTAAATTACAATATTTAAAGTTCACATCAACATTTCAACATCATTTTCAAAACAAAGGATTATGATCAAAGAGAGACAACTTCTGAATGAATTGTGAATTGTAAACTAATTTTACACTTAAAATTCAGCTGTCAAGAAACTGTTTAATTTTAACATATTCTCCCAACTTGTACAAATTTTCATCCAACAATTTATTCGACACACATTCTTTCCACAAAACTTTAATTGCTATTTCAAACAAACTAGGAAAGGACGTTGAACTAAATTTAAACTTCTACGTAACACACACACAAAAAAAAAAAAACAGTTGTAAATAAATGCAACAATAATTTCAATACAAAAAAACATCAACACAATTTGTATCACTTTTTTGTCACTGATAAAAGAAAACTCTATCTTTGTTATTGCATTGATTTTTTCGCATTTGTTATTTCTTTTGTTGTTTATTGTTTCTTGTTGAAAGTAAAAATAGTAGAGATTGAATTGAGGCCGTTCTACAGATTGGAGACCCGACGTTCGATCTCCTAAATCTAATCAGTGATGGATTATATTTTTTTTTAGGAAATGGTTTTCTATATTTTTATATCTGCCTTTATATCTGATTAGGTTAAGTCTTCAAGTATCATCACTTGTTGAATTTTAAATGAATGTCAAGATTTTATTTATTTAACATTGGTTACAGTGGTGGACTGGCCCACCGAGATGCCAGGAAATTTCCCGGTGGGCCCCAAAGTGATGGTCCATAATAATAACCGAGAAAAGTAAAATTAAAAAAAGAAAAATATTGCGTAGATGCTGGGAAATTTTAAATAAGGCTTCCTTCATGCTATAATTTCTTTCGGTAAATAAGATGAAGGACTAAGTAAGTCCTTTTGAGAAGTTTTCCCGGTAGAAATTTTCGACCCAGCCCGCCACCACTGGTTGGTCGGGGTTTTATGCTAGAATCTGCAAGTATTCACTTGTCTATGGTTCCCCTTTTTATGGCGATCTTAGCAGGGAATGCAGTCGGCATGCGTAGTACCTTGCGACATGCAGGAATTAATAACAAAAATATGTAACTAATAATTTAAATTAACTTACCTTAAATAGTTATATATTTTGTTAAAGAGTAATATAGATAAATAAAATATAGCAAGGATATTTCAAAACTTTTTATTTTATTTATGAGTAAGTCCATGTCGCTAAATTTCACAAAATAGCTGATTTGGTTCGAAAAGTGTTAGGGCAGATAAAATATGACTTTAATTTTTACAACATACCAGGAACTGGTTCTACGAACTTCTGTAATTTTAGTGAATGTTTGGTGCGAACCGGCTCAATTTCACCATCTAGTGACTTTTTTTTTTCACGCAGTCAGGAATCAAATTCTGATAATTTTTCTCAAGAGTGGCGCAAATCTATGAATAAGAGTTATCTCCCATGTACCGATAAGTCACAATGAAAAGGCTACACTATTTTGGTCACCAGTGAAGAGAGAACTTACGACCACAGGAATAAAACCAAAACGTCGGTCAGACAATTTCACTATTACTTAATGGCGACAGGCCTTAGTTATTGACTAGATTCGGTTTAATGTGACCCTAGATTACAGTAGTGGGCACCCCACGAGGGTTGAAAATTGAAATCATAGTACGAACATTGATTTGAGACGAGATTTCTGACTATTTTTATTTACTCTCTATGGCGTTTATGGAAACCTTCGGCATTCATTGATGTCGGTTTAAATATGTAATATCTTTCTATTAAATATATTTATTCAGGAAACAAATAAGTTTCTCAAGTCCATTAATAATTGTTATCGCTTTTGGACACTACTTAAATAGACTGGCCCACTCTTAAAAAATAGGGAAATTTGAAGTGGGTGCAGGTAGTTTTTGTAGATTAACAATTAACATTCTTTAGACCAGTGAATCTCAGTGGATCCTGGGGTGCATGAAACATTACTGGGGTCCAAAATGGTTTATTACGTGTTATTTTAATAGTGTACATAAGTGTTCCATAGAATTGTTAAATACAAGTTTATTTTAATTAAATTATTTTTACTTCAAAATAAAGCATAGACATTTACTATTTCTATAATACAATTCCTAAAGTGATCTATGAGTGAAAAAATTAAATAGGCCTTTTTTCATCGAATGGTTACGGGGATTAACAAAAAGAAAATTAGGAGTGAAAGTGGTCCATGGGTAAAAAAAGGTTGAGAACAACTGCTTTAGACCTTCATTAGGCCGCAATATTTGTTAGAACTATAAAATATTCATTTGTTATCAATTTAGAAGGGGTCCTGTTTATAATATCAGTACAGTGTCAAATCCACCCCTGAGTTTTACAGTCACTTAGCTGTTATTTGCAAGTGTCAAGTCTGAAAATCTGAGGTTTATAATTTTTCTTCTTTTATGTGCCATGCCTCTTCAGGGCGTAGGCGATCATGGCCCTCCACCTCCTCCGGTCCCTTGTAGTACTTAATAAGTTTTGTCTTTTGTTATTTCTCTCAAACCCTGTTCCTCTATCCACTTGCTCAAGAGTAAGACCAGTTAAGTATGTCCCGCGTTGCTTCTCCCTGTTTTTCTTTCACTCTATCCGTACTCTGAGTATCAGATTTCCCGGGCCTTCCTTCCTCATTACGTGTCTCAGAAATTTCAGCTGCCTTTTCCTCATGTTAAGTATAAGTTTCCTCTTTGTTTCCATTCTCTCCAAAACCTCATAGTTGCTCACATGTTCTGTCCATGGTATCCTTAGCATCCTTCTGTAGAACCACATTTCTATTGCTTCGAGTCTCTTCTTCATCTCTGAGGAGATTATTTAGCATCCGTTGCCATACAATGGGACATATATCATGTAAAAGTTCAGTACTCTTTTCTTTGTTTCCAACGAAACTTTCCTGTTTCGTAATACTCTGCTTAGCTTTTGGAAGGCACTTTTTGCAATTCCAGTACGTCTTCGGATCTCAGTGTTGCACTTTTCGTTCTGTGTTAGAACACTTTCCAGATATTTAAATTTCTGTACCCGCTTGGTTTTAGTGTTTGGGGTACATCTTTTAGCATAGACGGCGCAAAGGAGATAAAATTCCTCGGAACTTATCCCTCGCCTGGAAAAAGAGCGACATGAGTGACAAGTGTCACCGGACCGTCATCCAGCGACTGCTATCAGAAAGAGCAATACACATGCAGAAGAACGTGTACCTGTTTTATAGACTACACAAAATAAGCCACAAAGATCTAGTAGAACTGTTCAGCATCCTTGACATATCCGGGAAAGACATTAATAATCAAAAATCTCTACTGCATAAAAAATTATTTCAACGGTTATACAAAACAAAAAAAAAAAAGGGGTGTGAGGCAAGGATGTGTCTTATCACCGGATTTATTCAACCTATACAGCGAGGCAATTCTGAGAGAACTGAAAATCCTATCAGGATTCATTATTGACGGCCACAATTTTAACAACATAAGATATGCAGATGACAGTGCTGATAGCAGACACGGAAAGGAAGCTACAAAACCTCCCACAGAAGGTAGCGAAGAAGGGCAAGAAGAGGGGCCTAAGCATAAACTACAAGAAGACAGAATGCATGGTTTATAATTATTTATCTTAAATTAAGAATAAATAATGTAATTTTTTGTTCTTTACTATATATATGTGCGTGTACGTGTGGATTTTATGTATATTTATGAATATATACTTAATAGCTCTGTTATATAAATTTGAACACTCTTTTTATAACACCTGAGTAAAAATATCTATGTACATGCAAGTATATGTGCGTATACGTATGTTTTTTACCATACCCATCTCCCCCCCATCTCTCTCTCTCTCTCTATATATATATATATATATATTTGGTTGGATTGATGTGAGTTTGTGACCCTGGGTTTCAAGCTTTTGCGATCGTCAGACAAACTGATTAATTTTTTAAAATTTTTGGGTTTATGTAGATTGCATGTATTGGTGTTATTATGGGAGTGGGGAGGGGGTCGCCGTCGTGATGTCATCGTGCTAACGCAAACATAGATGCATGTCCGTACACCTGATGGGGTACGCAGACACACATACACACTTGCTCGTCCGCCGGGGCTCATAAAGTAAACATATGTACAGTATGAGATTTTGACATATATGGGTGGTGTTGTGTCTATACATACGCATTTGTATGTTGAAATTCAAAAATTGGAAGTGTAGCGAAAATTTCTCGTGAATGTATACATGTCATCAATATGTCAAATCTCGTTGTGAGATTCGAACCCGGGTCTCGTGGTCAGAAATCGTTGTTCGTATTTTTAAGAGAAATCTTTTTGTACGCAAAACCGCTAGGGGGGATAACTCTGTAAAAGTAAGATTTCGACTTCTTGACACTTAAAAAAAAAAAAAAAAAAAAAACTAAACAGGGTTCTAAAATCTAAATTGATAACAAATCAATATTTTTCGATTTTCACAAGTGTCGCGGCCTAAGGAAGGTTTACAGAATGCCAATCTACAAAAAATATTTCCCCCAAATAAATTTCCTTATTTTTAGGAGTGGATTGGTCGATTTAACAAGTGTCGCGCTGGCTCCAGTATTGATGGAGGACTTCCTTCCTAACGTTTTGTTCGAAGTACTGTGGAACGTCAACTTCTTATGAAGTCATTATTTTTTGTTCGAGTTACATGTGATATTAATGTTAGTTGTTAAAATTCTTCAAGTGATGTGGTTTCTCTTATTTCCTACAGTTCTTTGTGATTCTATACCGACACTCCACAAGGTTATTCGCTAAATACTGAAGTGAAATTAGCTGAAAGAAAGTTTGTTGTAGTATTGGGGAACAACTCCTCGAATGTCGGCAATATCGTGTTATGTTAAAAGAGACTGAAAATGAATACAATTTGTTTTTTTTTTTTTTTTCTTCTCATCCATATTACTGAAGGTTGGGGATCAGAGACAATTGTTAGTTTTTAAATTGAAAGTTGTCCTTCTCATAAACTGATTGCCAGCCACAGCGTGAAATCCCAAGTTTGCCCTGCTATTTAACCCATTGCTGGGGCAAACGAAGAGATGGATCCATACCTTTCTCAAGAGTATTTGCTCCTAAATGATTGTAATGAACTCGACTGGAATTCGAACATGACTCTAATTTCCGAGCCGCTATCCATTACACCACCAACGCATTTACATCATATATCGTAAAAAAAAAGGGGGGGGGATTTTTATTTCATTTTATTGAAGCTTATTTTCTTTTCAGTCATCGTTCACAGTGACTGATAAGAAAATAAGCTTCAATGTTCATTAAAATCCGTAGCGAATTAAAGAAGTGGGGGAGATGAATGTTAAACTAATTGTAAATTATGACTATACGGAATAATTAACATAATTTAGTTCGATAATTTAACAAAACAAAGGTCAAAATATTTCAATTTTTTTGTATTCAGATATTAATTCTACATAAACTCATCATTTTTGTAATGTTAGGACATTCGGATAAATTTAACTCTGCGACGAACGCATCATCGATTTTTTTTTTTTTTTTGCTATCTGCTACCCCAAGCCAAACTTGTAAGAAAAATGATTAGCTCTTGTGACATTTCTAGCAGACATTTGTTCTGTTAACTGATGACTATGAAGTGCAGAACTATTTAAAAAGTAAATAAATAAATAACGATATTTTGTACACATAATCAAAAAGAAAGTCAACGATTACGTTATGCTGATCAATTTAAAAAACAATTCAAAGCGTTGAACAGGGTGGACCATTCGTGTCCTGGAAGCTGGACTTTCAATATTGATTTCTCTTGCTGGGTGCCTATCGGGATTGTAATAGAAATGAATAGAGTAAGATCTATCTAAGCATTTCAATTCATGTTTTCCAAATACATCCGTCAATGTTCACCGATTTCGCCCATACTGTGCGTACTTGTGTTGAAACTTTTCCCAAGTTAGTGAAGCGAACCCAACCCAGTGCGGAATCATTCGGTCAGGTATTCTGCCTATGCCGAACGTTTCTACACTTGTAACGAGCAATGCTAAGATTGAAGAGGTCGGCAAAGAACTTGAATTGTGCAAGATGGTGATAGGGACTAAAATTGATCACGATAATTCTGTTGACTTGACATTTGTACTCGTAATGAGGTTGTCTTCTCTCCGCCCGTTTCAGATGGGCAGACTGGTCGTGGAAGATAGCAGACGTCAGTGGTTGAGTGACGAATAATAATTTTTACTTTTGTTCGATGATCAGTTTTCCAAGGAACACTTTCAGACAACAAACAAAATCTGGCAACAAAATCATGAAAAAGTCATTTTCCGACTAACGAAAATGCAAAACCTTTTCTCCGGGGCATATTCAAGAATTTTTAAATCGTCGCAAAAGTACTTATTTAGTTGAAAATAGATCATGTTCATCGGAATTTACAAACTAAGTCAACCTCAGCATAACTGGATCCTCCCAAGTTCAACAAACCAGTTTCTTGGCATTATTACTGCCTAATGCATGTCGTAATGGAAGAGTGTTTCGCATGCGTGCTTATTCAAATTCTGTCTGAATTTGTGGGATAAGGAGTTATCGCTATTTTCATTATTTACCCCACACGTGACCTATCTATAAAAAATTATATTTTTGTAGTGTAAACTAATTAAAATTAATCATTAGTTAAAAGGTATAAATAAATAAATAAATAATCGTCTAGGTTTTTATATTTTACCGATTCTTTTGGGAAAAGTGTATTTTAAAAGAAAGCCAGCCGTTTTGTCAAAAAAATGTTATGGTTATCTGAAAATTTCTATTTTTAGAAATAGCGGTTAAAAAAAGTTTCTATTTTTAGAAACAGCGGTTATTCTTTGTGAATTGTTGCGGATTCATTTTTTGAATTTGAAAAAAAAATATTGTACTGACCAATCAGAGACGCGGTCTTATACCCTCGTAAATTACGAAATTAAGGGAGCCTCCTGTTTTCTCATAAAAGGAGTTGGATCGGCAGATAAGATCAGAAAGCACTCAGATTTGAGGGTGGAAAGTAATTTGATTTTAAGTGAGAAGGAAGTGTCAAAGCAGAAGGGAGTCATAAATCTCATTATGGGAAAGGAACCCAGGACGAACGGACAATAAAACTTCAACCGGAAGGCAAATACAGGACTCAGGAAGAAATTCCATTGGCTTGCTTCCAGTGAAGAAGTTTTAAAGAATCTGAAAAGTGAAAACTTAAATTGAGCCTTTCTATAAAAGAAAAATATAAGTCGTCCGTAACATCAACTGTTCAAATATATCAAAGTTCCCTTTGTGCTAAGAAGACATTCCTATCCCGTTCTTACAAATTAGGTGGGTGCACCTTTTTTTGTATCTTCTATTTCATCTAATTTTTGGCTTTGCTTTCTAAAGAAAAGTTACAATTTTTGAAAATGAAAAAAAAAAATTTCATTTTCAAAAATTGTAACTTTTCTTTGTCATATTGTTTGATTTGTTATATAACCTTAGCTTTTGTATAAGGCAAAAAGGAAATGTTTGTGCAAGCTCTTGCTTGTAAATATTGTATTATTGTTATTTTATGTACTAAACAGTTATTCTTTTAAGTTAATGGCTGGGTCTTATTCGTTTGCACTTTGTTCAAATTTAGGGTAGGTCACGTACTTGCTTTTCCCGTTCTATCCCTACTAATTTATTTTTTTTTATATTTTGCACAAATGAATAATTTGGTTAACGCAAAATTAAATTTTTGTACATCTTCGTTTTCACAATGTTCCCGCATTCAACAGGTGCCTGTCGATCCAGTTAACCTTCAGGAAATTTCAAACTGAATGAACCCTTTATTTAATTTATAGGAGTAAATACACACACACACACACACGCATATGAATTCCAGTCGAATTCATTACATTCACTTACGTGCTAATACCCTTGGGAAAGGTATTAATCCTCTTCTTCTTCCTCCAGCTATGGGTAAATAGCAGTACAGATTGGGTTCTATAGCCTTGGATGGCAACTGGTCTAGGAGAAGGACAACTCTGAATTCAAAATCTGCGGAAGGTTGTTTGAGAACCTTGTGGCACATATTCTCTGTATTCGGCCCTTCAAAAAGTGTGGTTGGTTCTGCATTAAGCCTTCATCACTGAACAAATCATATGTCCTGGTGTCTGGCCGTCGGTTCCTAGGAACTGAGTTGCTGACAATCATACATCGAATACGACGAGAGAGTCCACGATATATATGTATAAAAATATGTATCATAACACCCGCTCCAATTTTAAAAGTATTCACGATTTATCGAAATGCGACTCCGGAAAAATATTCCTACAGAGTAGTCTTCTCTTTTTTTAAATTGCATATGCAGTATACAATTCATTGATTAATGAATAAGCTCTGAACATTTCATTTAAATTGTTTAAATTCTTGATTTTTGGTAATTTTTTTTAAATAGGAGGTAGCATTTCTTTTCGCTTTCATCTCGAAAAAAAAAAACGCATCCAATTTAGCGGTACCTACTATATTTGGTAAATTTTGGTTTTCCTCCCCAATCGCTAATATCCCTTAAAATTTTTCCAAAATCGTCATAATTCCGTGCAAATGTACATGTTGAACTCGAATTAACAATTAAATTAAGAAACCTTCATAATTTTGGAGTTATCGACAAGAAAAAATCGGACTTCTTGTTGGTCATTCGTCCCCCATTACTGTCATCATGTTTACTAATTTACTGCGTAGTACCTACGCAGGCGTAATCAGAAAATTTGGCATATTTACTTCTTTTACAGGCTTTCCTTGCAGAAAATCACTACGCACTACCGTAAAGAAATGTAATTTTTTTTTTTTTTTGCTAAGTGTAGTTTTATTTATAACAAAAACAAATAATACAACAGAACCTTTTTTTTTCCGTTTCGAATGGCAATGACAAATTAAAAGAACAAATTAAATAATAAAAATAAAGCATTTTTTCAATTTTAAAATTGAAAATAAAACAAAAATTAATGCACAAACTTGGTAAAGTAGAAGGGTTGATTATATTATTCCATTTGTTTTTAATTTGTCCCCTTTTCTACACAGAAAGAAAACCCCTCCCCTAACCTTAACACCTAAGTCTAAAGATCTTTTGGGTTAGGTGTTAAGGTTAGGGGTGGTTTTTTTCTCTGTAGAAAGGGGGACACATTAAAAATAAAAAAACATTAATTAATTTACCAAGTTTGTGCATTAATTTTTGTTTTATTTTCAATTTTACAATAACTGGAAATTTCTTAGTCGATAAATTTTACTAGTTCAAGGGAGAGCAGTGTATATGAACTGTTGAGTTAGAAAAAAAAGAGACAAACTGGACTGAATCAATTAACGAAGGGGTGTTGAAAGATTCCAGGATCAAGCAAGAACGGTTTAAAAAATGCTTGGTTTTTGGTCAGATTTTGTGAACTTAGTCGAACCGAAAACTTTTCAGCACCCCCTCGTATAACAGAATCAGATTTTTTTTTTTTTTTTTTCGTGTCGATTCTTTCTGTGGAGGATCAACTCCTGCAGGGAAATTATTTTCCGATTTTAACGTTTCTCGTTAACATTTCAATCCTGATTTTGCATCGCTTTTTCGGTTTTCTTTTTGTCACAATCTTTCTTTTTATTTTACCCTCCCCGTCTCTCCTTGGGTTTCATTCTATTTTTACCACTTGCCTTGATTTTTACTTTTCTGTCCCCTCTACCTTTCTTTCTTTCTTCAATCTGTTTTTCTTTTCATCTTATTTTGTTTTTGTTTTGTACACTTTTTTTTTTTTAGCTTTATCTATCTTTCATTTATTTCCTTTTCTGTCGCTTTATTTTACCATCTTCTTACGTTATATTCCTTATTTTGTACATTTCTTTAATTTTTCTTTGTTTTTTGTTTTTTTAAGAATTCGGTTTGTGTTCTCTCTGCTTACGGCCATATCACGTTGAAATAAAATAGATGATGACAATACTAATAGTATTGTGGTTAGTAATAGTCTTTAGATTTTTTTTTTTTTATCAAGTTCACTCCAATCGAGGCATTAAAGCCACTGAGGCACAATTAGCTACTCTGGATGTTGAAGAATCAGAAAACAGAAACACCGCTAAGGAGCAGGTACAGAAGAAGAGTAGTCAGGAGGACAGAAAATAGCGATTGATGTTGCATTTAAATTTTTGAAGATTAAAGTTGGCTGGAAAGCATGAAGCCGGAAGGAAGTTCCACAAGCGAGAAGTGCGAGAATTGTTAGCATAGAACTTACGGTTACATCTAGCCAACTCAACTGTATATCGATGAGACCTTGTTGCCTGTCTAGTACTGCGCATAGGCATATATTCATAAAGTCCAGATACAATAGCGAAGAGCTCACCCGAACAATTATCATGAAACATGAAAGTATTTATATTGAAAAGGCGGTGGGAAAGTGACTAAAGCCGAGACGTAAGATCAAGACCAATGATATTGCTGATTCTTTTTTGGATTTTATCAAGGATCTCTAGATGTATAAGCAGAAACACCGGACCATATGTGACAGCAATATTCTAAGCATGGTAGTGTAGAGGCCTGTTAATTGGTGTGACCTCTCGAATTTATATTTACGCAAAATACCACAAAATATGAAACAATAAGGAGGGCAAAACGGTTTTTATAACAACAAGAACATTTATATTTATGTATGTAATGATATTGAAGAAATTTACAGATTTTTTTTAACCCAAATTTATTTTAAATTAAAAATTAAATTCTCAATTAAATTCAAGTTTTACCCGTGTACGATCTTAAATTATTTCTCAAATTTAAACAAACCTCACCTACGGAATTCTACGGAAGCTAATAAATCTTTTCTTCAAAGTCATTCGATACGAAAACTCACCATCCCTTCTTCCCATCCCTAAATAAAACCAGATATCTAACAATTAAAAGTTAAATAAATTAACTCTATTAAGAAAAATAATTCGACATTGTAAGTCGAATATTCGAAGTAACATGTTACTTTATGTGGCAAACTAAATTAGTTGACCACGGAGCCAAAATACAAAGCGTCTTATTCGACCAAGGAAAAATCTCTAACTGAGGACAATATCTCCCAACCAAAGGGAGGCGCCGTCTCCCGCCTCCAATCCCATAAAAAAGGCGGCAATAAAGACCATCGTCCGCCCGCCATCGTTCTAAATTCCAATACATTAAATATTTCTTTGCTGAAGTTATTGAAATGTCTTCGATATATATAATTTTAATATTCTAAATGTTTGCAAATGAAAAATTCTCAAAATATACAAGCATAATTAATAGGAGTTACTTTCCTTAAGGAAATATTTTTTATCTGAGCTCATAGAAAGTTGAATGAACTTGCCGCTCAAAATGTTCATTGTGAGAGAGTTGAAAGAATTCTGTAAAACTGAGAATATGCTGATACACTTTTAGCTTCAGAAGAGTTGACGGAGTGAATGTTCCTTAATGTTTGTAATTAAGTTTCCGTTACTTGTAGTTGAATATTCGTAATATGTTGATGCTTGTAATGTTTGTAATTAAGTTTCCATCCGTACGTGTATGCGTGCGTGTGTGAATATGTTTTCATAGCGTCCGCCTGTAAAGGGACGAAACGCGAGTTCTTTAACAGCTACATTTTAGTAAGCGAGAGAAATCAAAAAGAGACGAGAAGGAGAACGAACTTGTGTCTGGTATTTATGATCAACGTAATCACGTGATCGGCTCCGGAAAGCATTTCTGATTTTTGGTGGAAAAATGGTTTTGAATAACGCGTAGGCGTTGTACGGACGTAGGCGAGAACATGATTTAAATATTAACTGACCAATGAGAAGTGAGAAAAATATCAAGGCTCCTTGATCCATTTTTTTTTTTTTTGCACAGATTTGCACAAAACTGACATTGATAGAAAGGTGGTAGCAGAATGCTAAAGGAGAATAGTAGACGTATAGATATGTAAGATAGATTCTGGAGAGAATAAATGTCTAGCACGACACAGTAATGTACAAGAAATAATATTAGAAGTAAAGGTATATTATCTGAAATGCTCTCTGAGCATTGAAAAGCACACTTCTAGTGTCCTTGTTCAGTGCTCAGTATTGATTGCTTGTATAGTAAGGGTAATTTTGTCCAACACTGCAAAACTACAAAGCTGAACTCGAGTCATGTTCTTAAATAGTCTCGTCAGTTATAGACTCTCAGTGAACGGTAATATTGGCACAGGTAAAAAACACACTCTTTAAACAGCTTAAAATTAAATACCAATAGCTGTTTCATTTAAGATATTTAAAAATTTCTAATCAGAGGACAGTTTGTTTATTTACTTCTGGTTCAGTTGTCTGGGAACCTTCAAGTACACATCATTGATCTCAGTGGCTCTACCACAACGCCATCATGGAAGTCATATTAAGTAATAAAGGAAAAGAGATTTGCTTCCAAGGATATATGTATACAAAACATGTTATAAGATCAACTACTATCAGATGGAGATTTTTCCTATTTTTCCATTTGTGCCATTTTTACTGGTGGCATTATTACCTCTGCCATTTTTATCTAAATTCATAGCCTCTCACACGCATGACATCTGGTTTGTGGCTTACAGCCATATTACGTTGAAACACCGGTTCCTGTACGATCACCGAAGATAAGCAACGTTGAGTCTGGTCAGTTCCTAGATGGGTGATCACTTGGGAATACCGGTGCTGTAAGTCGTGTAACTGATAACGGCTAGGAGTTGGAAATCGGAGAGTCGTGTTCCAATTCCAGTCTGGTTCATTATATTCACTTACGCGCAAATACGCTTGGGGAGAAAAAGTCATGAATCCATCTCTTCTCCACCCCCAGCTATGGGTTAATTAGTAGAATTTGTATGAGTAAAAATCATTATCTCCCTCCAAAATTTTACCATCTAAAAATATTTTCTGGTTTTAAGTTACGTGCAAAAGGTTGATAAGACGTAAAAAACAATCTCTGCTTACTGACATTTCTTACTGCTTCAGTGCTTAGTTTTTTCTTTCTCTTCTCTCAGAATTGTTCTTTCGGCCTTCTAGTTTGTTTTGCTTTTTTTGTTTTGTTTTGTTTTTTTGCAAGCATTGATCAGTATCGATCTCAGATAACGTTTATAAACAGTTTGTTATTTTAACTTCAATAATCATAACAGATGTACGAAAGCATACAAGTTGGTACAACATGTTACTCCACCAACTGTTAACAGTTGGCGGACCAACATGTTATACGAGGAGGTGCTGAAATGTTCTCGGTTCAACGAAGTTCACAAAATCTGGCCAAACATATTTTTTAAAAACTCTTCTTGATCGATCCAAGAACTATTCAACTCCTCTTCTTTCATTGATTCAGTCCAGTTCGTCTCTTCATATATATATATATATATATATATATATATATATAGTTGCGTTCATTTTTCGCGCGGATGCCCATTACCACCCCTTTCGCCATTTATGGGTCAAACAGCAGGGTAAACTGTGCTCTCTAGCCTTGGATAGAAGCCAATCAATGATGAATTCAAAACTGTGGAGAAGACAAAGAGAAAGCACTTCATTATCTTTTCCAAGTCATAGCAATTCAGAATCAATAAAGTAAAAGAATTTGGAGAGCCGTGATCGCCTATGTTGCTGTAGGAAAATGGCATTAAAAATACGTAGCAAGTGATTTTTCTCTGGAGATAATTCATTGTAAGTGATTTCAATACGTTATTTTTATGTAATACCTAATACGATTGATAATATTTAACAATTATGTAAAAACTTTCTGTCTTATGATTACACAACAAATTCTAATAGAAAGGGAAAAGCGAAGCCATAATTACAATTTTCCTTTTTATACTGACAGGGTCTTCAGTCTTCTTAGTATAGCCTCGCTCTAGAGATAGAATAAATCCGGTGAGAAGTCACATCTTTGTTTTATAGCCCTTTCTGTTTTGTAAACTAAATCTCTAGCTTTTGCAAAAAGATCAATTTTCACTGGATACTCCATTGTTAAGAGCACATATCGTGATGGCAATATAAAGGACGAATTTGTGCGTTCGATCCTCATTTTAGTATTTATCACTGGTTTTATTTTCGATAAAGTTAGTAAATATCTACAAAGATGTCAACTTAATATTTTGATTACATAAAGAGTTCCTCAACGACTCATAAAGACGTCACTGTATTTCTTATCACGAATTAAATAGCTTGTCAATGGAATTTTGCTTATTTAATAAAAGTTACGAGTTCAAGTGAAGAGTGGGACTGATAATTCTACATCGTGGCTAAATCTGGACTTAATTTGAACTGGCCTTTAACAAAAATGTCGTCCGGGTGGAGCTACTTTTTCCCTCAGGAAATGTAACATTTTAATGTCACAGTCTTACAAAAGTAGTATAACTGTAATTGCAGGACTTTATCATCAGTCTCACACTCCTTGGCCGATTTGCGTAACAGTGTCAGTAAACTATTAGTTCGTTTTCTGTCGAATGAATAAAGCAAACGACAAGCATGAAAACAGGATTAGATAGAAAGTAATAATTTTATAGTTACATTTAAAGAAATAAAAAAAATAGAAAAAGAAATGTAGCTATATGAGAAAGAAGAATTTGTAAGCAAAAGTAGGTCTTTAAAAGAAAGTCGGGCTGTAAATCCTAATGATCTACAGAAGAATCAATTTAGATCAAG
Organism: Acanthosepion pharaonis; assembly: GCA_903632075.3. Taxonomy (NCBI): domain Eukaryota; kingdom Metazoa; phylum Mollusca; class Cephalopoda; order Sepiida; family Sepiidae; genus Acanthosepion; species Acanthosepion pharaonis. Next base: position 2,258,675 of record CAHIKZ030000479.1, read on the forward strand.
CCCGTGACCTGAGTAAAGAAGCCCATTTTCTGTTATGCAAATATTTTGTAAATGTCGAATCTCTCTCTCACTCACTCACTCACTCACTCACTCACACACACACACACAAAAATAGATTATATACGTTTTTGTGTGTGTAACAATTGAGGGGGCAGTGTGCAAAATAATGATGACACACCCGAGGAGAGTTCGTATAAGCCACATATATCTTCAAGAATGCTTTGTTCATTTGTAGAAATTCATTTTAAACTTTAAAAATTATAATTAAGAAAGAAAGAGAGGGGAACAATTCTTGTAATAATTCATAAATCATCGAAAGATTTTTTTTTATTCACACTATATCCTTCATTTGGGCACCTCGACGTGGTGTAACGGTTAGCAAGCTTGTCTCGCCAAAACAGTTACGACTGAGTAGTGAGTTTGATTCTCACTGGGTGCTCCATACTTTCGGCCTTGTGCCACATCTAAGCTACGCTTGGAAAATTACTATATCCTTCATTTATGACAGCCGTTTAAAAGCTTATACAATTAGATAGTTTTAATGCAATTTTTTTGTTACAATTCGGAGCATATCTTGTGGAATTTGGTAATAGCTTGAGAAAAAAATTAAAACATATTTGATACTTTGTTCTTTTAGTAGGAGGAGAAATAAGCAGATTCTAAAATTATAGATTGAATCTACGGACTCAAGGATTATTGAGACCTTCAAAAGTTTACACAAAAATATTGCGCTTTGGGAACTTTTGCAGTAAACATAATTGTCATTGTAAATATTTAACATTTATACTGATATCTTTCCTTAGGTTATTGTATACTGTTCAATTATTAACGTTAACAACGAACTATTTTAAATTACAAAATTGTACTTGGATTAAACGAAAATTACTTACAATATAATACATATTACTTATAATACATTCCTTTTTGTCGTCAATGTTGACGGCACGAGTACACTAGTATGATAATGATTGGTAATACCCGTTTTCTATAATTAGTTTCTTGAAAATGAAAATGTTATAACATAACTAACGGACATAATTCTTAATGCTATGTCCCTTCAGGACATAGATCATGACCCTCCGAATCTTTCTTTATGCATTCTTAGGAAATATAATGTATTGGTTTCTCGTTGTCTTTAGAATTCAATTTTTCTTCTCTTCGACTGGTTTTCCTTTTCAGAAGTAGATATTTTTTACGGATTCTTACTAACACCGGAGACTTACTTTTAACTTATAAAAACGAGGGCTACTGTGTTACGAGTAGACACTTCTCTCAACTATAAATTCAGGATCATGCTAGTCGCTAGTGCTACTATTCTTCCCTCTCTCTGTAAGAAAATACGATCCCACTAATGTTCACGAGAATAGAGGAAACATACATACTGGGAATTGTAGGTATTTGGAAGTAACTCAGCAAAAAAGCGACTGTTTTTCACTTTCCAAGCATTGCCTGTGGCAGATTTCTTTTTCCTTTTCCACGTTATTTTACTTATCGTCTTGTTAATTTTCACTGCTTCTTTTTCTGTTATATTTTCTTCTATTTATGCCTTTGTTTTAGGCTTGGTTTCTTTTCTATCGCTGTCGTCATAACACAGGATGAAAACATGGCGGTTTCAGAGCCGTTAATACTGTTGAAAATTTCACGTGAACTAAGGAAGATAAAGTTAAACTAGGTCAACATTTTCACATGCTGCATTAACGGAACATAGGCTAATGAAGGAGCTTGCAAGATTTATAACATCAATATTAAAATAAGATACTTTAAAATATCTCAAGGTTATATTTTAATCAAATGTATTCCGAATTATTATTATTATTATATTGTTATAATCTTAATTTAATGACATTTTGTTTTACCTGTTGGCCATACGCAACTTTTCAGTTAAATTGTGCATTTGAAATTATTAAAACTACTGATCGGATAAGGCATATTGCACAGGGCAAAATAAGCCAGAATGAAATGATAAATTAAGAAAATACGTCGCATGTAGAAGTAGTCCTGTCTCAGCGACAAAATCGTTTACTGCGCCATATTTTCAACATAAGGACCATTTTTGTTATTCAGATATATCATCAGCTGACTATCTTAGGCAGACAAAAATGTATTTTCTGCTCCAAATCCATCACTCAAACAAGCCAATTGCTTTACTGTAACGTTGCATAATAGCAGTTTGTCCAAGGCCAAAAACGTAGTAAACCGAATATCGAAATAGTGGAAAACGAATCAGCCATCAACTACACCCGAACAACAAAACTAAAGGCTCAATATCAAAATTAGTGAACAGCTAAAGAATAAATGGGACGAAAAATACTTCGACGAGCAGTATCCAAAACGAGTCATTGAAAATGATGAGCGTCAAATCACCCAAAGAAACGATGGCTAAAAACAAGTGGCCTGAAATAAGAAACTGAAGGGTTTATTGTTGCTGCTCAAGATCCGTGTATTAATTATTACGGAAACAATATCTTAAAAGACAACGCTAACCGAATGTGCAGGATATGCAACAAACAAAGAGAAACAATAGACAATCTAGTCTTTGGATGCCCAGAATTTATCAAAACAAAATACATACAAAGGTACAACAATGCAACAGCTTACCTTCATTCGGCAATATGTAAGTAAAAAAACAAAAAAACAAATACGATCAAAAATGAGCCCTCGAGTAACAGAAAACAAGGAACCTGCAATTAGGTATGCCTATTCCAACTGTTAAAGAAATTAAGACCAACATCACGAGTCCCGTAACCCCTTAGGGTCATAGGGTTACTATATGTTCTGCAGCTATAGTAGAAAAGGTGTGTCTTGGGCAAGATAACCTGACAGAGCCCAACCCTTTCCAGGTTGGTTTGAATTCAGTTTTCCATCTCCTAGCCTGGTTGCCAATCAAGGCTATAAGGCACAGCCTAGCATGCTATTTACACATAGCTGAGAAGTGAAGAGATGGATTCATACCTTTCCCTAGCATATTTGCGCATAAGTGAATGTAACGAATTCGAATGGAATTTGAACCCTGTTCTACTGATTCCTCACTCCGAGCCACTAACCATTACACCACTGCGCATCCTAAGCCCGACACATCTGATATAGTATTGAATGACAAGAAAGAAAGAACTTGTCTGTTCATCAGCATGTTTGTCACCACCTGAAAACTATAGAAAACCTTTCCAACTATAAAGATCTACACATAAAAACTGAGAGAATATGGAACATAAAGCCTATAACAATACCAATGTTAATAGGTGTTCCTGGTCTGGACAAGAAAGAGATGGAAAAATACACCGACAAAATCCTTAGCAACTTGAAATAACAAGTCAGGAAGATCGTCCTCCTCGGCACTGGTCACATATTAAAGAGGGCTCGATCCATAAAATAAAACTGTCACACCTTCAGGGTAGCCCCAAGTCCATTATTGAACAAAGCAGGGCATGAAGGACACATTCTGAATAAAAATAATAACGACTACTCATCGACATCAGTCCCATGACCGGGTGTGGTTGTAGGGTCGCTGAGAACCTGGCCAGTTCCCTCGATGAAAACCAGAGAGGTATTCCTTCATGCATAGTGTGTCTTGGGCACGGGGACCTGGCGGAGCCCATCTCTCTCTAGGTCAATTCACAGCCGAAGTCCTCCAACTTGGTCTTGCTTTTAGTCAGGAACACGTGGCCGTTGATTCCGTCGAGAGAACTCTACCCTAACCGTTGACTCCAGTCTATAAAGCCCTTTGTCCAGTGATACCGTATCACCTCTGCACTGGCTACATGCATAGCTATGGAGCCCAGTCTACCCCGTTAACCGTTGACCCTGCACATTTTAACAGATTTTGTTTTTAATTGTGCTGGGTGTCTATCCACCCGCTTCACCAGAAAAGCCAGCAGGGGGAATCGGTTTGGTCTACTGCTATACAACTATATTCTTTTTTAATCTCATCAAACAACGAGAATACTTATTTTTTATCTAATATATTTAATTCAGGCTGATATTAGATCTACCTACTATATTGAGTTCGCGTAATTAAATCCATTTTTCATTACTAGTGAATAGCTTATCTATCCAGAGATTACCTTTTGTGTGTGTTGATTAAAAACAGAAAGACAAATGCCTTCGCGCTGATCAATGTCCGTTTCCTTAACTTCATATGGAATCTCTTTTCTTAATTTTAGAAAATTTCTTTCCTAAGGTTTGTAAACGACGCGCTACAGTTGATTGAGTGCACTACCAATAAAAATTTTAAACTTCAAAGATGTTTTTAATAATTATTTTACATGATGCGTAATACGACACTTGGAAATTTTTAAACATTCTTATATATAAACTAGCAGCATGGCCCGGCGTTGCCCGTGCTTGATTCAAAAATCGTACGACTTATACAGCAATTTTCTTGCATGAAAAGGAAAAATGGAATGGAGTTTGCGTATCACTGGCTGAGGACTTCAGTGTAGACCACATTTTCAGCATCTTGCGAGGGTGAATAAAGGAACACATCCTCGCGCCTGCCGACTCGAGAGCAAGCTACGTAAAGTTGGCCGTCTGAGAAGCACTGCTCCCCTAAGTGTGCACCAGTGACAGACAGAATTTGTCCTTGGGCCTTCAAACCCTTCAAATGTCCCCTTCACATGGTGACCCCTAATGGCCTCGTCATAAATCCGGTCAGTTTTAGCTAAAAACCGACATGCAATTCAGGTGCAATCTGGGCGTATCGGTTTTTGGATTTTATCGATTTTCCGCGCTGTTTAGGGGTCCGTGGTCATGAAACTTCTGGACAACACTTCTAATGGTAGACTCTAAGAGGGTGTCAAATTTTGTTGTAAGGCGATCATTCCTTCTGTAAGCAGATTTTTTCGATTATCGATTTTTTTGGAACCTGAGTCCGAACTCAAAAATCGGGCTCCGTCATATCCTTACGGCAGCCATTTGCAAACCTATGGTGAAAACCGCATCGAAATCGGGTGAGAAATGCAGACTGGGGGAGGTAACAACGCCCACGACAGACACACAGACAGACAACATGAGAAATATAGATAGATAGATAGATAGATTATTATATCTAATATAGGAATATTTTTGACTTGTTCGGATGAGTTTAACTAATCGTTTGTGTTGCCCGAATACAATGTTCACGTCGATGCACTCTCTAGTTTTCTACAAGTATATATCAGATCCGGTTGAAGATAATCTTTTTTTTTTTAGACACGGGAGAGGCGCTTCTGTCCAAGTGCGTGGGCTTCTCCGTTGCGCAGAGCTGTCCACCAAAATCAAATTCACGCGAATGGACTCGTCAAAATCTTGACAATCATCTCCGTCACTGCCACCAAAGGGGGGAAAAGGAATAAGGAGAGATGATGACAATACCGATGCTCAAATGCGATCGGGTGACGACGAATCTTCTTTTATACACGGTGTCCCTTCAGGATGTGAGCAACCATGGCTCTCTACAACTTCCTATCTCTGATAGCTCAAAGCAACTTTTCATTCTTTACCAGGCTTCTTTCTGCCATTCATTCACACAAATTCCTTAGGTATATTACTCTGTTTCCCTCTGCCCCTCCTAACTTCAATATGTCCTGTGAGTGTTAAATTCTCCAATCCCTCTGTCTCAGAAACTTGAATTGTCTCTTTCTGATTTTCAGTTTCAGTGTCTTTTATTTTTCACTTTTTAAAGCTTTTCGTTACTCACCCCGTCAATGTTATTCTCAGCATCCTTCTGTAGAACCACATTTCTATTGGTTCCTCTTCATCTGTGAGAAAATTGTCTCGTATTCCCTGCCATATTGGAGGATTGCTATTACATAGTAGATTAGTACACTTTTTATTTTATTTTTATTACTTCGAAAGTTATTTTTGGATACTCGTGGTTAAAATAGACGGCTCGTTTTTTTTTTATTTTAAACAGTGCGTATTACGTCTATCGGCGTGAACCCTCGAGAAATGTTAATAAAGATAATAGATTTCTTTTTCAGGCCAATAGACGTAATCTACACTGTTTAAAATAAAAACAGGGAGTCTTTCAAACGCGGGTATCTACTAAAAAGAACGTTAATACGATAGAGCTTGCATTCATTTTCACTGCTGTTGTGTATTTCGTTTATTATTTTAGTAATATTGTCGATCCCGAAATCATCTCACACTGACGGCATCTCTATCAATATCCTATCTGGTCCTAAAGCTTTGTTTGCTGTTCATTTTGGTCAGTGTCAATTTTATATCAGATTTTAATATTTCATGTCTTGCCATACTTTTGTGTATAGTAGGTTTCATTTTTCTTTTGTCATGGATGATATCTCTGGTGTATTTCTTCTTTGATGTATTTTTCCTTTATTACTGCCGAGGAATATGTCTTCTGTCCTGCTATTTCTTTTATCAGTTTATATTTCTATCTTTGCACACTTTTCTTTCAGTTATTTATCTTTTGTCCCGATCTCATGTTTTCTAATGTTTCTGCTTAGCATCATCTTTCTTTGAGACGATCTAGTTCGCCAATGGCGCTCGTATTTCCCCCGCTTTGAATTCCTTATCTCTTCTAATCTCTTATATTGGCTCTTCTGTATTAGTATACGTCTGTTTTCAAATTGAGTTATCCTGACATCTGTAGTTTAGGCGTTGCTTTGGATTTCCGTAATTTTGTTCTTACTTTGCATATGACGTGAAGGTTTTGGCTCCCAGTCAGTTCTTGGATAAGGTGTAGTTAAATCAGATGTTCACGAAGTAGATAAAATCACAGATTTAGAAAAGAAATTTGAATAAAATATCTGTGGTTTAGAAAATTACTTTTTTTCGTAAAGAAAATCTTCGTATGTTTTTAAGGGTCTTTATTTTATTTTCTTCATTATTAGAAGCAGCAGCAGTCTTTTATCATCCCAGGTCACAGCATTCTCGCCAGCTATATTTATCCGGCCTCTCCACCACGGCTGGATCTGACACAAGATCGTTTTAATGTTGGGGAGCGCCATTCACATACTTATGCATATGGGCCAAGGACAAAAACTGATTTTTTCCCAGCGTCTGCGACTACTGCCACGCTGGCATCGGTATTACACCAGTCCAACCTCTTTAGTGCGATGAGGAAGGTATTGCCGCAGAGTTGGAATCCCTGGGGCTGAGCAACTTCTCTCATCTAAAATGAGGAGAATCATAGCTCCACTTACAGCACAAAGACGTTAATCACGCCTCAGTAAACCTTCATTGGCTAATGGTTAACTCATGTGACAGGTCACGACATTCTCGCCATGATGATCGAATCCTTTCTGACTTCGCAAATAAAATTTCCCTTTTATATAACAAACAGATAAGCACCAACCGGATCAAAAGAACGACTCCTTAGAGAGAGAGTATTATTTTTATTAAATATTAATTATTTAGCAATCAAACCGTGTCCGCTTGCAAGTTTAATTTGGCGGGGTTTTGACAATATCAGAATGGAGTCTATCTTTTGTAAAGCTTTGCTACAGAACGTTAAAACCATCTGGCTTAATTTTGGTTTCTTTTTCGAAGAAGCCGTGTTAGTAGCATTCACTTTTTTCATTAGTTTCTCGTAGAATTTAATATTATCTGATATATATATGTGTGTGTGTGTGTGTGTGCGTATATTTATTTTATTTTAACCTGAGTGATAAAATTTCTCTCAGATGTCACGTGCAAGAATGGCCTTTCTAAACATTGCTCCACAGCAAGGATATATTTACTAAGCTTAGCTTTGTCTACCCCAATTCCAATTATGTGTGTAGCACTGTTAGAACTCAACACACGAGCGAATTTGTCTGTGCAACGCGTTTACTAATCATAACTCTGCATGAGGGACGCTATACTTGGAAATCAGCATTCGAAGTCCTGTTTACTACCAGAGCTAGAACACCGATCTAGGGCGTAGTGTAGGAAATCTGCAAACACCTAATCTGCTTAGCAAGCCAATTAATTTAGTCTGACACAAGGCTACGATTATAGCGTCATCTAACTCGCTACACTAGCAAACTGGCCTTCGAGACGAGCTTGCTTATCACTATATGGTAGCTGCCTAAGATATTTACGTATTTCAATTTGACACGAAGATAGTGAAGTACTTGGTGGGAACGAACTCTCTACAGAAGAGACTTGTTCTGCAAGATTCACTTAGCATACAATACATCTATGGTAGGCGATCGATGATATTTGCCAAGACTTAGTTTGGGTCAAATTCACAATAGTCGCACACTGGGTAACATGAGCAAAATTGGTATGCGAAAAGAGCTTGTTAATAATTGGTCTACACTACGGTGTTGATTTGCCCGGGTACTTTTAAAAACCAAAATCTCTGTGTTCATTTCATAGTGACTCACACATTTATTTAATCGGTCATCGATTTAAAAGACTGCAGCTGGGTGGGAATGATCAATCAGGTGACGTGGCATAGAGCGGATAATCGATTTTAGTTGATAGAACGGGGAATGTAGCAACAGAAGAGTCTGAAAACAAAACACTCCACCCTTTCTAGCTTGTTAATGTTTTTATTATTATTCACGTCGCTGGATATTCACACCAGATGTTTGGAGATTGTGTGACAGCAAGTCTCCTCATATCTCCAACACTCTTCTCTGGTCTACACAGCCTCAGTCCTTCCCTAGATTTCTAATTTACATTTTCATAACAGGAAGATATGTTGATCAACTGTTGTGAATAATGAGAGCAAATCTCCCCAAATCGCAAATGCCTTCTTCAGTATTCTTTTATTAGTACTAGCAGGAAATGGAATAGCCTCACAGTAAATATATCTGGTAATTATAACCACGGCTCGGTCGACAGTAAATTTCTCAAATTCGTCGCATTCTCATCATCAATATTATTATTAGTAGTAGTATGATTATCGTCAACACTGAATTATTTATAATAATACCCAGGTTTAGATTGACATTCTTTTCAGTCCAAGTCTCGCAACTTTTTAGTTGTGTGAGATCTTCCTCGGGTCTTAAATTCAGACTAACCTTTCTGAAACAGTTTTTGGAAACCGTTCCGTGTACGACAGTAATTATAGACACTCTCCTCATTTTTATTTTATATCTTTTTAATAGTTTCCTGGCAACATCCTGTTAATTAGTTATCTATGTCCTATTATTGACATTCCTGTTCAGTTTCAGTCTGTGCTTTGCTAGAACGGCTACACCCAATAATTGATATATTTTCTTTTCCATTTTTTTCATATCATTTCCATACCATCAATTAAGCTTTGTTTTCTTAGCCTGAATAAGGTGATCGACCCCAAATTATTTTCCTTATCCTGTTTTCAATGAGTTTCTGTTCATTTGCTAATACGTTTGGTTTGGTTCTCACAATGAGATGAGTGCGGATAATTCTGTAACCCGTACATCGTTCGGGAACTTTTCTAGAAAGATTTTCTTTGTACAGGTGTCCCCAACAGAGCCAGATGATTCCATTCAGATAACTTGTACAAAAGATTTAGAATTAGTTAAGTATATCATATAAAAAAAAATAGGGCGGTAACATCAGAAAGAAGAGAGAAGGAACCCCCGCTCCACAAAAATATACAGATTTATGGGAGCCATAGGGGAAAAACAAGGGAAGAGATCTGCTGCGATGGTAAGCAGAGAGGATCGCGCATATTTAGGCGTATCACACGTGTGTATATCTGTCATTTATAGTTTTGTTTGTGTATACTTGAATATGCTTGTACCTGTTTACATGTTTGTGAATGTAACTGACCTTTAAACTCTTCAGCAAATGTAGAGAGAAAGGGTGAGCATATTACATCAGGGCAGCTCAAAGCTGTAACTTTCTGAATAGCCGACGACTATACATGGTGAAGCAGAAGTAATAAGATTGTCAATAGCCTAATGAAGCAAACTCCAGGGGATCTGAAATTTTATTCAGTAATTATTATTTTCCTCTCCCAATAGGACTAGATATGTTTGCCTATCGCCCGATTCACAATCCTTCCAGGTCTTTAGAACAGGAATGGAAGTTCCACCCTTGTTTTCTGTTTAGGATTGTATTTTTGGTTCCTTTTAAAGTCTACTTCAACTCTATAATATCCCTATCGTATCCGTCTTATTCGTTAATTAAATCTTGACCTCTTCAAGTCTAGAATTAGCCATCTGTCTTTCCTGGTATCTTGCTCTTTCTTAGGCTAATACAACTCCACACAGTAACCCTCTAGCTTGAGTGGCCCTTAGACTTTGTATTAGGTGAAAATTAGTAAAAAAAAAATATGAAAACAATAGTACCTTGTTAACAATTCATATTCAGCCATCCTACCAATCTGCAAAAATAATCTAATTATTGCATAAAAATGTTTTGAAATTATATTATTTACTCTGACTTCTTTCTCCTACTGTATTTTTCTTATTCCAAAGGATGAGCGATCTCGAATGTTGACAGTGTTCTGACAATTGTCATAGTTATTGGATGATTTTGACAGTTATTGTCAAAACACTAACATCTACTCTTATTTTTTTTTTTATCGTCACAAAGTGCGAGAAAATAAACTCTTAGAGTAGAAGAGGTGGTTGCATTTAGCTGTTTCAATAAAAACAGATTGCTCTATTATTTCTGTAGTTGCTTTTTATCCGACACTTTTATGACAACCCGTCCTTTGATGTCATTAATTTTGATCAATGCTTCCTGAACACGTGGCAATGCAAATATCTGATAATTTTTGAAGTCATTCAATCAGTTAAGCCCGTGCATGCATGTCTGTGTGTGCGTGTTGTCATTTGTATTTATTTTTCTTCTGTAGCCTTGCATTATTCTGAAGTACAAAGCCGTCAAAAGATGGGAAATAAAGAAGAAAGAAAAATGACAGTTATTATAAGCTGTGATGCTTTATTTCATTGCCAAATAAAACAACAAAATAAGTAGGTAATTTGTTTATCAAATAATTATTTTGTTTTTCTAAACACCTACAATTAAGTAATACACGTAATATAGCTTAACCATTTGACTACCAAGAAAACTGACTTCCATTAAATACCACCTGGGTTCAATGGAACTTTTTCTTTTTCTTTCTTTAACTATTTAACTGTTGAAACTTGACTAATGCATGGAATAATAATGCAACACAAAATGTACTTAGAACAAAATGTATTGAAACAAGAAAGTGTACACAATATTTGCATATAGTCTTTTGTATATTCCTGGTAAGACCGTTCCTGGAGAATGTGTTGACTGAGTCGCAGTCGGGCAGAGTCTCTGGTTGAATCTCTTGATTCCTCCCTCTCTTCCCGGTACCAACCATATTTATATGGTCGGTACTCCACTATGCAAATTAGGTGGATCCTACCATAACATTAACTATGTACGAACAACAATTTTAATCAAAATTTATTCATTGAAACAGAAAAATTACAATACATCTTTGCATTTAGTTTGAAATTATAAACTTAATTCAAATTACATTTTTTTTAAATTACAACTCATCGCTGCATTTTGTACAAAATACTTTCAAGTTGCTTTGACAGGCATGTTTTGGCAAATATGACAGTTTACGTTTTTCAATCCACTAAGAAAAAGATGTGCCTCACAAGGTACGTCTTTTTCTTTCTCTCATTGGATGGTATCTGTGCAGAGTATTGCTCACTAGTTTATAGTTGTATCAATAACCGCGAGACCTGAATTCCTTCAACATTTGTCCATTTTTGGATTATTTCCAGGAGATTTGGCTTCATGAACAATATAAATGAAAGAGCTGAATCACAAGATTTTACAAAACATGAAAGTCCAGGCTTTTAATGTAAAACATTGTCGGGTGGAGTTCTTCCTTCTGCCCTTTAGAAGACCAAATTTCAGACTTATCCTTGGGATAATACTTTTCATTTATCATTAAAAGGTTTGAAGAAACATTTCTGCCAGCTTTGTTGTCATCATTTATATCATCATCCGATCTTGAATACGTAATGCTGACATTATCACTTTCTTCAGAAAAAAAAAAAAGAATTGGCATCTGTTTAGAATGGACGTTATTTTTTATTTAAATAAAAATTTCAACCATGGGTACAATGGACCCATTTGGTAATAGAAGTCACTCACGAAAATTTTATTTTTTGTTCTAAATTAATTTCCTTTATGTAGATGATAGAAAATGAAGAAAAAATAAATCACAAAAAAATAATTAGGATAGAATAATAACAATAACGGTGAAAAAATTAGTTTTTTTTTTTTTCGTTTTTTTTTTTTAATTATAGAGCCATTGGTAGGTTGAGGGTTAAGACGCCATGGAACAGACTTAAATGATTCTCTCTCTTTCTCTCTCTCTCTCTCTCTCTCTCTTTCTCTCTCTCCACTCAAAGGGTCGGAAACCGATAACAATTCACTGAAGTCGGAGCATCAGTCATCTCGACAGCACCTCTCCATTGCACTAACGGTAGGCTAGGCTAGGTCTTGATGCCTGGAACAAGACCTCAGGCACGGTACTACAAAATAAAAGGACTAATCTTTTTATCTTTTATAAAATTCTTTTTCCTCAGTTCTAACATTTCAAAGTAATTTGTTTATTTATCTTATATAATACACTTTTTCTACTTTTCGCTTCTACCTATTTTTTTGGAATGAGGACTAGATTTTTCCCGCATATAAGACATATAAATGTTTTAGAAACTAAGTTTCAAGAGAAAAAATACAGAAAATAATGTATTAGGATTTATTTTGAAAATTAAAGGCAGTAACTTTTTTTAATCATATCACCCAAAGCAAAGCAATAAAGTAACTAAGATGCAAGGGGTTGCTGTGTGTTGGAGAATATGAGGGGAAAATCTATAAATAAAATAACAGGAATTAAGAAGACAGGAGATAACGATTGACATTGCATTAAAACTTTTGAAGATCAAAGTTGACTAAAAAACAAGAAGCCGGAAGAGAGTTCCATAAGCGAAAAGTTTGATAGTAGAAACAGTCAGCATAGAACTTAGGGTTACATCGAGCCATTTCAACTGTAAATTGATGAGACATTGCCTCCAATCTAGTACTGCTCTTAAATTGGTAAAGTCTAGGTACCATAGAGGAATGTTCATCAAAACAATTACCATGAAAGTATTTATAGGAAAGGCATAGGGAATCCACGTCACGATTTTGTGACTGAAACCAAGATGTCAGGACAGGACTAATAATATTGCAGAATTTTTCTTTGTATTTTATGTAGAATATCTAAATACATAGTAGAAGCACTAGACCAAATGTGGTATCAATATTCAATGCATGGACGAAAGGTAGACTTATGGATGTGTAAGATAGATTCTGCAGGTAAAAATTGTCTAGCACAACACAGTGAACCAACTTTGCTTGTAGCAGACCTAGCAATTGATTCAGTATAATCTTTCTATTTCATGACAGCAGAAGACGTTAGCCTAAGAAGGCACAATGAGTCACTTTCCTGGGGGTTAGCATCAGTTATGTTGATGGAAAGCAAAAAGGGTTCTCTCAGAAGATTGAAATATAACAGATTTTATACAGATGGTATAGCTCATCGCAGCAGCATCGTTAGGGACACTCCAGCCCTCTCTGTAAAAAGCCAGTCTTTTAATTTTGCCTTTGTGTGGATATTACACTTTTGCCGTTTATACTTTAAAACTGACAGTCAAAATATTTAAAGATATTTAAAGAACAAAATAATTACCTAAACTAGAAAGGCTCGTAACAATGACACTTAGATAAATGACTGCACAGATTAAAAATGACTAGAAATACTCGGGAAAATTCCACGGTTTTTCTCTTTGAATTTTCTGATAAATCTTAACTCTTCATTGTTGAATGATTGATTCATTTTTTACGACTTATGAACCCTTTGCAGGTTATTTAAAGCTAGAAAATACTTTTAGATTGTAAGATTTTTTTTTTTGAGATGATAATGGTTTAGTGTTACAAGTCTTACTAATTAAGTTGGGAGAAGAAGTGGATTCATGCCTTTCCCAATGGTATGTACGCATAAGTGAATATAACGAACTCAACGGGAATTGGAACTCGGCTCTTAACAATTACCATTACACCATCCGCACATCCAAGCATACTGTCCCTGGTATTCCCAAGCAGTCACCCATCTAGGTACTGACCAGACTCGACGTTGATCATCTTCGCTGATCGTATGGCAACCGGTGATTTAACGTGATGTGGCCGTGAGTTAGTTAATGGTTGAATAATCTTGCACGTTTAGCGATCATAAAATGCACATAGAAATTCCTTTATTATCTCGTTAGATGTTTGCGCTTAACTAGTTGCAGTAACAGTCATAAATATAAATACTCCTCATTATTTAAAGAAGAGATTACAAATGAAAAAAAAAAAAAGATAAAAATTGACAAGGTTTTTCTATTTCGCTAAAACAAATGTTAAAACATGAGCTTTATTTTTCCTGTTTCTTCCTTTTCTTTATTTCCCTAAAACAAACAACGCCTTTGATATATCTTCTGTGTATCCTTACAATCAAACAGTAATGAACCATTGTTTATTTGATCAGTGGCAGTGAAATGTACGCGCTAACTAATGTTTTTATTAAGATATTTTCATTCCGGCCCATAAGCAGTGAACACGTTCGCGTTTCTCCAACTGCCTGACATATTGGGGGAATCAGCAATTAACGACCAGAATTTATCAGAAAAACAGAAAACGCGTTTTCAAACCACCAGAATCCGGCATTTCTAAACGCAGCCTGACCCTCACAAAAGTCACTCTGGTGTTCTTAAATACAGACGTGCACTTTAATCGCTAATAGACTGATTGTCTCTGTATATGGGGTACAGCTGTAGATTTATTTATGCGTGCAACTGTACCCCATTTTGATTTTACATCGAACAACTTTCTGCTAATGAATATTCTGATGCATCAATATTATCTTTGACATCAAACCACTGACCACTTAAACAGTATACCACGGGCTAAATAAATACTTGTTATTGTTAATTGGAGAGTCTGCATATTTTTTTCTTTTTTGTCAGCTCCAATATTATGCTTTTTTAATGTCATTAAGTACACACTCAACGTCTTTCAATCTTATTCATTAACCAGTTCATCAGTTAGCCTGCTTTAGGGCACTTAGGCGCCAAGCAATCGGCAACATAAATATCGTGACGAAATCTCCAACCGGTTGATCTGACGTAATTTTGCTACTTGGTTGACCGATGTGGTTGCTCATATCGTTAGCGGAATCGACGTGACATTTGATGAGAAGCAGGGTTGGTAGATATGAAAAAGTTATGGGGAAACCGGCAAAATCAGAGGAGCTAGGGAACAGGAAAGGCACTTGATTATTGTAGAAAAAGAATGTTTCACGTAGACATATAAGGAGTTGTTTTGAATGTAGACGATGGAAGAGGCAGAAGCCATGTGAGAGCAAAGCCCGCGGAAAAGGGCTAAAGCACAATGACAATTGCATGATTGGGATATGTTTAGGTATGGATACCTGCTAGTGGATGTGTGGTATGGGATTCCCTAAATGACCAAATGGTTCGCTTTGTAAAGATAATAAAGATCTGACGCTGAAAGACCAAACGTAACAACCAACGTATTTTTTAATCTCTTGTCATTTTGTTTCTTTTTTCTTCTTATAACTTGTTTTGCGCTGAATGCACAAAATAAAGATTTATATTTCTTTCTCTTTAATTATTATTAACAATCTAACGATCAATTGTTAGCTTTGTATTATGTACTGTTCCGTGTGCGTTATTTGGTGTCCATTAATTCATTGCCATCTCAGTTATGTATGTTTTTCTCCGCTTTTATGTATGTTTTTTCTTGCTTGTAAAATGCTTTTAACACTTTTTTGCCTAGACCCGAAAATAAGCTAGTGTTACAGAATGCGGAAGCTAGATAAAAATAGCATACCGTAGTTTGATGTCCCGAACTGAGTTGAGGTGGTCTGAACTCCGTGGGCGTAGAATCCTGACAGTGATTAATTGTCTAAATTTTTATATAAGACCGAAAAACGCGCGAAAACCTGCAGTAAAGTTGCGACATCAGAGAAGTCAAGAGTTCTGATGCTTTCCAGGAGAGGGTGAATAGCTAGCTGACTTGTTGGCATCCGTTCTCTTTATGCTATTCACAGTTTTACTTTCTCCAAGAAACGATGCTGAATGTGCCTTTCCTAAAATAGAGCAAAAAGAAACTTGAAGAAAATTGTCTGTCGTTAACTGAGTCTGTTGCCGAGGAATTGCCTATAGACCACTAGAATCGAGATAAACCACGCAATGCATGACTACTCTGCTTAAATTGTGGGTTCATTGGTAAACTGACCACTCATATGATTTGTGGGTGAGAGACGTGAACGAAAGTTGAGACAGAAACACATCTGTAACGTTATTTTTTAATGAACATTTTATAGGTCGACCAATAAGGAAACTAAACAAGTAAATTTAATTTTTGTTTAAAAAAAAAAAGAAACGAATTTTTTTAAAACAAAATGAAAATTCTTTTCTTTTTTAATTTGAATATAATGACTTCCATTTTAAATGTTTAACGACTGAATCGTCACTTTATGAAATTGTACCCACTGATGCACGTTCAGTCGTTATCAAAACTATATATTTAGTCAATATTATAAAGATTATGAACTTACCACAATATATGTGTCATGGCATCGGCACGCATCTTTCTTAAGTTTACTGAAAGTTGTCTTGTGCGGTCACACTTCTAGATCTTTTTGCATTAATGCAGGTGTCGTGTTGAACGAACATTCTCCTCCAGAGTTCTCTCCTTGAACCTACGATGTTCATAATTTTCCTGGTCATCAATTCTCAACTCGGTATCTATGCTAATGACATAACTACTTACTCATGTCTTAATGACAAGTCTGATTCGATTGATATGGTCAAATTGGCAGCTGAGGTAAAGCAAAATGACCTACAATCTGTTGTTAACTGGGGCAAGAAATGGCTTGTTAATGTTAGCGCCTCCAAAACAAAACTGTTCTCTTTTAATCGTCTGAGAGATCATTTTTGCCTTCCATCGGAATGGCTGATGATAATCTCCAGGAGAGCAACACGCTGTCTTCTCGGGCTAATGAAAGGGAGTGGAAAGATTATATTGAATCAATTGCTATGTCTTCTGCTAGGGAAGCTCTCTCTCTCTCTCTCTCTCTATATATATATATATATATATAGAGAGAGAGAGAGAGAGAGTCTATATATATATGTCTATATATATATAAATTATAGCACTCTTCAACAAAGTGAGTTACTGAACAACAAATTTTTCTTGTCTTTTGTGAAAATGAATGAAAAATCACTTTCATTTCTTTATTTCTGTTGTCATTAAATTTAACTTGACCTTGAATGAGTACAAGCGACTCAAGCTTTCGATTCGATTGTTTTCTACGGCTTATCAACTCTTTGCAGGTTGTTTAAAGCCAGAAAATAATTTCAGATTGTTAGCATTTCCTTGGAGATAATAATGGTTTAGTGATTCAAGTTTTACTAATTAACCCATAGCTGGGAGGAAAAGAGGTAGATTCATACCTTTTCCAAGTGTATTTGCGTGTAGGTGAATATAACTGAAACTTGGCTTTCTGATTAACAATACCGAGTCGGCATCCATTACAACACCCGCAATTCAAAGTTTACTGTATTTGGTATTCCCAAGTGGTCACCCATTTAGGTACTGACCAGGCTCGACATTACTTAACTTCGGTGATCGTACGGGAATCGCTGTTTCAACGTTCACATTCAAAAATTGACTATTTACGAATGTTGTACTAATCAGCAATGCAAATATTATTCGTGTGTAATTTTGCCAATCGTCCTGCAAAATATAGAAATTTCCGTATTTTAATGTCAAAGGACATGTTCCGCATTAATTAATGCGGAACATGTACCTATCCGAATTTTATGAGTCGAGGATTCTTTTTAAACTTTCCTTATTTTTTCTTTCCCCCTTTTTTTTAAAGATATATATATATATATATATATATATTGATCAGTTCATCCCAAGGAAGGCGATAGTGCCATTAAGACTCAAGGGAGCTACTGGGAATGAAAGAGAATGGAGAGATTTCAGAAGGAACCGGAAATTCAATCCTAAACAAGAAACAAAGGGAAAAAACACTACTCCTGTTCAAAAGATCGGGGAGGAGTATGATATACTTAATAAACACAAAGACAGTTCTGTTATACTCTAAAATTATAACTGAACTGTTAATTTGCATTGGCCATATAAAATTCTTCAATGATTATCTGCTGCAAATGAATTCTTATCGCTCAAACGTACCAAACTGATTTAATTCAGCTTCCGAGAACCCCATCGTTGGGAACCTGTCTACAAGGTCCGTGAAACCTGGTTGGGATACTTCAGTCCCACCTTCCGTCCCCCATTCCGTCCCTAGAGTGTTGACAATTATATTCGCGCGCTCTTGCGTGTGTGTGCGTGCGCCTTTCTATCCACTACTGAATTCTGTTAGTTTAATTTTCTTCTTTGAGGAAATGAAAACACGTCCTCGAATCTTTACATTCCGATGGATTTTTCTGCTTTCTTAATTACTTGTGGACAGATATCAAATCAACTGCGAGTAGCATTCCTTCAGTACAAGCGATCTATTACGAGAGGACAAAAATACTTTCCGTTCACTACAAAATCCCGACTCCTACTATATTGTATTCCCCGCAGTTCAAAACTCGAGACGAGCTGTCGGTAATCTCTTGTTCAGAATGTGCGGGGAGCGTATCAGTTATCGGCGCAAAAAAATAGTGAATTATGTTCAAATTCCAGCCGAGTCGGTGGCTTTCATTTCGCACTCATGCTTTTGGAAAGAGGCATGAACCCGTCTCTTCTCCCGAAACCAAGCTTTGGGTAAATAGCAGTGCAGGTTGTTCTCAGTTGCACTGGTTGGCAGCCAGTCTACGAGAACAACTCTGAATACAAAACCATAAGGCAGTGTGATAGCACTATCTTTTAAAGAACAGTCATGTCCAAAAAATTGTATTTTGATAGGACTGTTGTCCCTATCATAAAAAAATATATCTGTAAAACTCTGCAATGACTAGAGGCAGTTCCATTATCGGTAATCCCTTGTGACTTACTGTTAACTGGTCGTTCTTTAGGTAATGCAAAGTGACCAATAAATTATGTTTTGTTAAATACTTTAAACGTTATATGTATTGGATACACGTGTTTCAGTAGACACTATTGTTGTTGCTGTTTTGTTTTAACTGTATCAATCTATGTCTTATTCGAGTGTCTTAATAAATAAAATGTGCCTTCCAGCAGAGATCGAACCTGCGTCACCTTGAAACCACTGTTAAGCCTAATATGCTTTTAGACCATTCAACCGGAAGAATTTCATAGTCGACTATATTTCTGTTACCCGATTTAAGAAATGCCCATTTCTCATTCGGATCTCTTAAAGCCTATATCTGCTTTTATTTCCCTATCCGAAACGTAAACAAAGTAGTTTCTAAAGAGTTAATGGATTTTATTTATGATCCGACATTATTTCTTATTATTTCAAACGTTATACAGGGTGTGGCAGAAATACCTCCCACATAATAGATATTAGCGAGATGAAGACACCATTGCCACCAATGTCTTGCCATTATGTGGGAGGTATTCCTGGGAGGAATGTATGGGAGGTATTTCTGTCGCATCTTGTATTTAGTGGATACATGTGTTTAAATAAATACTCTTTTTTTAAAACAGCGTAAATCTAGGTCTACCGGCCTATGCATTTGTGAGTCTTAAGAAAATGCGCCTTCCGGGTACACACACATATATATATATATATATATATATATATATATATATATATATATATATATATATATATATTTGTAGGTGGCGTGGTAAAACTACAAGACCGTATATAAAAAAAAACAAAAATGCAATGAGGACAATTAAAATATGTCCTGACCCACTTCCAGTACACTTAGAGTTATGAAATTGGACATGTAGAAATATTCATAGGATATACTTCAATTTGTAGACCGTGCGAATAAATGTTTGTGCTTCAGGTGTGAATGTGCAGTAAGGTGGAGCCAATGAACTTCAGCTGTAATCCGATTCACGTTTTTAAAAGACAACATCCTACAAACAATTTCGAATGAGATATCAGCAGTATAGGGATATATCTCTAAAGAATTATTAAACACTTTTTTAATTTGCTTTTTAAATTCAGTCGGACTTTAGTAGGAACAGTCCGTATTTCCAGTCTACCCTCAGTCAGCCATTGATAGGGACATCATCAAATAAGTGAAGACTGACATAGGAGACAGTTACATAACCATTTGGGTACAAGCGGACAGTGTCAAAATTAATGGGTTCCTCGTTTGCTCTCTTTTCCAGAAGGAAGTAAATGTTAATTGCTCCCATGAAATTTTAGCCATGTGCCAGGAAAACCAATAGAACATTTCCCCGCCTCTCGCCAAATTACAATTAATGAAACGTGGGTTAATCACTTTAATTCAGAGACTAAAGTACAATGTAGCATGGTGATACTCCAGTCACAAAGGGTACATGTCCAATCCTCAGCTGACAAGGTGTTGCTCAGTTTTCTAGGACCAAAATGATGACTTAGGGATTTCGTGACCAAAAGTACGGCATAGTCGGGACTTACTATGCTTAATTTTTGTTGAAATTACGGGAAGCCTTCAAAACCCATAGACACGGTATGCTCAGCAAAGGTGTCTAGATCTTGCAATACAATATACAAATCCCATATCACACAAATTGAAGCATGTTCCCGCGATTTCAAAATTCTTCTACATATCCCTTATTCTCCGAGAACAATCTGATATCCAATTCTACCATTTAAGCTATACAGAGTGACCTTAAATTTTTGACACACTTGTACAACTTCTCCTTCAGAATATCCAAGATAAAAATAAGACAAGGAAACTAATATCTGGTGAGCGAGGAGTCCATTTCAAACGGCTCCGTCTCCCAATCCAGTAAAGGAAATTGTATTTCAGCCAGTGTTTTACCGCCATTGGGTAATGTGCAGAGTCTCCATCTTGCTGGAACCACACAAGGGGGTTTTCACCTAACCTTTCAATTTGGGACATTAGATGGTCTCTCAACACGATGAAATATGTCTCATCAGTTACGTTACCATCAAAGAAAAACGGTCCCAACACATTAACTTTCAACACCACACTACAATTCATCGCGTTACTTGCTGTTTGGAAGGGTCCATCCAACGCGGATAGTTTTGCAACAAATACCGAACACTATTTACATTATTAGGACTATTGTCCTCATCTTTGTCGCCATATTTATTACAACGTTTCGGCCGTTGTACGCTCCGGCCTTCTTACATAGATGTCCTCAAGGACACATGGCATATTGGATAAAGGCGTTGGTTAGATCCAGTGACAGGACCCAAAGAGTTTGAGTTCAATACCCGGTTAAGGCAGTGGAGAACTTGGAGAGGGTAATTAACAGGAGATAACTGATAACTGACATCCATTAAACATGGTACGTGGAACTAGAACAGTCTACCCCAGTGAGCGAAATAAAGGGTTCAGTTCGACATTTCAACCACCTGAAGAAGGCCGGAGCGTACAATGGCCGAAACGTTGTAATAAATATGGTGACAAAGTTGAGGACAATAGTCCGAATAATGTAAATAGTGTACATAATACCTCATCTCAGAAATATAGACAGATACCAGTACCAAACATTTTGTCGGTTAACCTCAACGTTCACGTAAAAATTAAGCTCACTGCTTAGTAATAATGGTCAACTAGCCTCGCTGAAAACTAAATCACGCCATGGCGGCTTAGAAGTCGTAGGTTATGTTAGGTTGGTTGATTTTGTGACATGTCGGCTCTTAAATATATGTTAAATTTTGCATGGGAAACTCGTTGAGGGTTAACATTTACCAGTGAGTTTTGACACCCAGTGGAAACCGTACCCACTACTCAGTAATAATGGTCAAACGAGCCTCACTAACCATTATCCCACACTAAAACACTTTGCATACAAGTAGCTTCTTCTATTTTTCCAAAAGTATTTTTATGCTTTGTTTTCAAACTCTCGGGTATATATGTGATTATCAGAGGATGGGTTAACGCGTAGCCATTAACTGAATTTTGATCTGAAATTTTCACTGTATAATGTTCGATCTTTGTGATTAATATTAATCCCTGAGTTAAGTAAACAGACAAGGAAGGAGATTGTTGAAAAAGTAAATGTTTCTTGCGTAAAATAAACGCTTTTTTCTTCCTTAGACAACGGAATTCAGTCGTCCAGGATTTTTTTATATTAAATATAAATTCGAATTCCAAGAAATAATAAAATTAAAATAAATAAAACATGTGAATATCATTTCGAGAAAAATGGGATTTTAATTTTTGTTGATTGATCAAATATTTCACATGGTGATGTTAATTTTTAACCAATAAACACTTTGATTTAAACGGTGTGTGTTGTATTGTAGAATCTTTTTGACAATGTTTGTAATATTGTTTGTTATTGGGTAGAAAATAAAGTTTAGACGTGTTTTAATATGTTATGTATGTGGGGATGCAATTGTGTTGGAAATAGGGTTTATTTCCTATAGACTTATTTATGTATCCCCCTCACATATGTGTGGGTATGTTGAACAACGTAAGTTACTTACTTTTATTTTCAGAACCTTTTCTCTTCATGCTGACTTCTCATTAACATTTTTTCGAGTTTCATAACTCCACGTAATGATTGATTTGCACGGAATTTGCGACCTAAAGTCATACAACTGAAAATATGTATCCTGTTTCTTTTATTGTGATGCATACTTTTTAAATTGTATTTCTTTTCCTAGATAGATACTCTTAGGTGCCGGTGGGTCTTAATAAACAAAGGTATCAGAATTTTTCTCCATATGCAACAAACGGAGGGGATCCTTATAAAGTGTGTATTGGGGTAACGGAGAATAATTTTAAAGGGGTTAAAAAGTGAGAAATTAATAAACGGGGTGGTCTTGATAAGCTAGAAGAGTTGTAACATTTTCAAAAAAGCTCTTGCCATCTATTAGACAGCTAAGAGTAGATAGACATGAAACAACCATTTGCTTGTCTCATTCTTTGGATGTTACAGTCAAACTCGCTATTTTCCTTTCACATTTTTAACACTGGCTGCGTTGTTTCAAATTAGGCAACGTCAGATCGTCAGATGATAATTTTCTTGCCAACATGCCATATCTATCTATCTCCATATATAGGGTGACCCCAAAAAATGGGAATTTTTGAAGTGCGTATTGCCAGACATGAGCAAGTGGCAACACTGCGAGACAGTGACCTTGAGCAAATAAACATTTTGCCATTTAGAATTCAAGATGAAATTCACAGTATCCCAGCTGAGATGTTGCAGCAGTCAATGAGGAATCTCAACAGCAGATTTTAAGAATGCATTCGTACAGGAGGACGCCATCTATAGGACGTAATTTTAAAAAAATGAAAATTCCATCATTGTTTCTTAAATGGCATGTTTTAAGGTTTCAATTCCTATGAATAAAATATTTTTCTTCCATCACTCTTGGTTTTATTGGATTGTTAAAAGTTCCCGTTTTTGTGGGTCACCCTATATATATATATATATATATATATATATATATATATATATATATATATATATATATATATAACTCTCAAAGATTCACTAAAAAACGAGTATGTGGATTATCCCAATTGACTTTGTTAAAAGACTGTCAGTAGAGGGCGCTTCTTAAGCCTATAAAAGGCGTGCATTTATCTCCCTAGCCTCTTTTATTTTACTGCTTTTAGAGCAAGATAGCCAAACATAGGCCACCCTACTTCAGCAATAGTAATAAAAAATATATATCTCCGTATATTTCTATCTTTTCCTCTATACATCATTCTCTCAGGCTCTTTTTATATTTTTTTACCGTTCCTGTATTTCTCTATTTTTATCTTTGTCGTTTTATCTATCTATATTCAAAAAGTGGATGTTGCCCTTATTTACATTATACTTCAAATGACTACACGACTAATAAACTCTCTCATTACTGACCGGTCTTACTTTACAAGCTCAACACAAAAATAATTCAAATGAAGGTTAGTCTCAATGACTGCATCGCGTGTGTGGGATCTTGCCAACCGACATTTTCCCCGGACATCGGTTATTCATTTCGTTATGTATACTACACTTGACATATTTGGTCTCCTTTCGCTTGAATTAGACCTCTGGGAAAAATAATTTACATACAAAATATAATTCTTGGCTGAATTTCTGAAATGAATAAGTCTTGCGTTGTATGTGTTCTCCATCTGAAACATTTGTGCTACTCTCAGGCAGCTGCTAAATCCAAATATCACCTCACCCACCCAAACTGACCCCTGATTCGGAATGACTAATGCTAGCTACCCATAAGAACAGATTTTTAAACAAAACATAAAAATAAAATTTGACATTTTGGGGGCATAAATCGAGTAAAGATTAAAAAGTAACTAATTCACATATGATAAAACTGCCTTGATGTTACGATTTTTATTTTTTAATAGTTTTATTTTTATTTGTTTTTATATCGAGTCTGTCAATATAGTGGCCATCGTGATTTTTTTTTTCCGATTCAAAGGAATTTTTCGACTTTGTAGCCATTTAATTTTGTCTTTTTTTTTTCTTTACAAGACACAAATTTGTGCTCTTTTGTGTAGTGAAAATAAGAAATATTGTGAGAACTCATTTTTCAATATTTTATAATCAATATCGATAAGATATCATGATTGAAATTTTTGTTGGCGTTTCACTTGGAAAACTACTTGAAGATTGTTGATTTTTTTCAAGTACCAACGCCGAGAGACAGATTGATTTTGAGATGTTAATATTTAATTAATTTATTTTTAAATAATAAATTTAGACGACCCTGAGCTGAGAAAAATTACTTAAAGGTTTGAACATTTCCTCTGAAAATCGAAACCTCAAGGGATCTTTAAAAAAGAAAAAGAAAAAGAAAATACGCTAAGTGAGGACACGCTCATCAGTAGCACGCCACAGGTTCACTGTCCTTCAAATTAGCAGACGAGATTAAATGTTTGATTCCCTGCCCTTTACATTAAGACAATGGTTCACTGTCCTTAAACATCCTGTCTAGCGATTTTTTGTATTTTTTTTTTTTTTTGACACAGTAGGCTAAAATAGACCAAAGCGGAAAAGGAAGACGTGGCTTTGTGTTTTCCTAGAAGTTTATTTTTGTCCTTCTCTTTATTTTTCCCCATTTTAAATGATAAAAAGGAACATCATTATTCTTCAGTGTTTCCAGATAAGTTACACAATAAAAGGAAAGTTTTGTTTATTATTATTGACCACCGTCAATTAGCAGCAGGTAGGTCTTTTTTTTTTTTTTAACCTTATGATCATGTTTATAAGTCATGATGCTTTATTTTTTATATTGACTTTAATTTAAACTAAATTTTTTGTCGTATATTAAAATAATCACGCTTCTTTATAGTCTTTTGATCAAATTAACCGCTCTCTCCATTGAAAACAACTTCAGATACGAAGATTGAACATGTGTCAGTTGTTTTAAAAGTGGGGGATCTGTTTAGTACTACTCTGCAATAACAAATTTACCCCTTATTTTATAAGCACCCGGCATTTATCAGTAAAGTAAAATTTACACATCACTTAAAAAAACATTAAAAATTATTTTTAATAAAGTTATTATTTTTAATAAAGTGTCTATTTTTATTTTAAATGCCTATATTATAGGATTGTTTTTCTTTTTATTTTGAAAAAAAATTATTTCAGAGATTTTATTGAATTAAAAAAAAAATTAGAACTTTTTCTTTTCATTGTTTTTTTTTTTCTTACTTAAACAATACACATTAGCCCAGAATTTTAAATTTTAATTTAATTGCTTTTTTTATTAAGCATTTTTTCTTGTTTAAAGTAAATCAGCTTTTTTTAGTTTTAATTTAAAAAATAATTCCTACATTTTCCCTTAACCTTTTTCCATAAAAAAAAAACAGCAAAAACTCTTACCATTTTTAGTTTACTTTTCTTTCCTTCCTCGGTATTTCCATTAAAAATTTATTTTAACTGCTGTTTTTACTTTTTATATTTCAAATCTTTATGATTTTTTTTATCACGAATTAATAAAATAAATAAATAAAACTAGACTGTCTGCTATGATAAATTCTTGACATTGGAGATTACTAAAATTTAACATTCAACTAAAAATGTTTGCCCATCAAAATGTGTTTTATAAACTTTTATTTAAATGAAAAAGAATGTTACATAGGCGACGAAAAAAACACCCTAAACTTGTATAAAAGTTCATCTTCTCATCATAATCTCTGTATCATTTGTAAGAAGAAAGATTGGCGAGTAATCTTTATGTAAATTAATTATCAATTATTTGCATCCAATTGAGTTTTCAAAGTTGTTTACATAGTAAAAAAAAACAACAAAAAAAACGTGACGTTATAATTTACAAGGGCGAATGTTTGGATAATTTTAAAAATCGACTAAAAACATTAGCGAATTATTTGATTTCAATGAAATTTTGAGGAATTAAAAATGAACTTATGAAGAGATGAGCCTCTTCTCTTCATAAGTCAATAATTCCTTCAACAGAGTAATCAAGAAGAAAAGTTTGAGGAAATAATTTTAAGTTAATGTGTTTTAAATCAAACCCTGTTCGTAATTTTCTTTGACAGTGGAGCGTGTTTTTTTTTTTTTTTTTTTTTTTCTGATGTCGGCGAGTTGAATTTTTTTTTTTTTATAATTAAAAAAAAAAAAAAGCCCTAAAAAGCTTACTAGGGCGATACTTTTGTTTTTAGGATACCCTGTTGTTCAGTCCATTTATTTTGACCCGATGAACCCAAGAGCCAAAAATTTATTTATTTTTACTTTTTGGTTAGCTGTTGCTTCGTTTTTTGTTTTGTTTTTTGCTGGTACCAAATGTCTACTAATGATGTTCTGTACTTTGCTCAGCTCGAAAATCTACCGACCAGAACCTTTTTGTCTTGCTGCTTGAAATTTACTTTTTCCCTTCTTGCCATCATTGCTTTGTTGGTTATGTTGTAAAAGTAAAACTAACGTGGTGACATAGCAAAAGAAAATTTTGAATTTGTGCTGAGGACTTTGGATTTTTTTTTTTTTTTTTTAATTTGTATCATCTTTCTTTATTCATTAGTTAGTTTTTAGTACTTTACATTTTATTTTTTTACATGTTTTCTAGACTCAACTCAAATTTGATGTTTAATACATTTACAAACAATTTTTTTTTTTAAATAATCTTTCTTTACTATGTTCAGCGCAATCGAATTTCTCAAGTCAAATAAAAAGCCGATTGAACAAAGAATTACTTCAAAACGCGTGGACTCGAGTATAAACCAGGCCAATATTTACCTTTTTTTTTTTTTTTTTTTTTTTTTTTTTTTTACTCAAATTCAAGTAAAATAAAAAAAACACCCATTTTTGAATAGTATGGTGCATTCATTGAGAATCGAACTGGCGAACCAGTAGTAATTCTTTTTTTTTTTATGCGACGTGTCCTTTCAGGACGTAGCTGATCAAGGCTCTCCACATCTTCCTGCCCCTTGTAGCTCTTAATATGTTTGGTCTTTTTGCTATTTCTCCCAGACCCTGTTCTACCATTCATTGTTACTCAAGCTCATCAAGAATGTTATGTGCTGCTTTCCTCTGTCCTGTGAGTATCAGATTTTCAAAGCCCCCTCTTCCTCATTATGTGCCCCAGAATTTTCAACTGTCTCTTCCTGACGTTAAGTATAAGTTTCCTTTTTGTATTTGTCTATATTTCTGAGATGAGGTATTATGTTTGTACACTATTTACGTTGTGATAAATATGACAACAAAGATGAGGACAATAGTCCGAATAATAATGAAGTTTCCTTTTTGTTTTCATTTTCTCCAAAACCTTGTTGTTGCTGACATGTTTGGTCCATGGTATGTTCAGTATCTTTCTATAGAATCACATTTCTGTTGCCTTTATCTTTGAGGAGATTGCCAGCATTTGCTGGCATACAGGAGGACTGATATCATGTAACAGTTTAATACTCTTTTCTTGTTTCTAATAGAATTTTTCTGTCACTTAATATTCTGTTTAGCTTTTGGAATGAAACTTTGACCATCCCAATATGTCTTCGGATCTCAGTGTCCATTTATATACATTTTTGCACTTGTTTGATTTGTGTAAGCTATAAAACACAGGTACACATCCTTCTGTATTTGTATTGCTCTTTCTGATAAAATTCTGAGCATAAATATTGCATTCCTTGTTCCAGTGTTTTTGATGAACACCCATTGTTCTTGTACTATCTTGGGTCTGATTTTGCTGTGCACTTGATTCAGCAGAATTCGGATGATGAGTTTTGCTATGTGGCTCATTAGGTTGATTCAGAGGAAAATGTCAGGCGGAAGAGATATAATGTGTTGCTCTTCTGGAGATTAGCGTCAGCCATTCTGATAGAAGACAAAAAATTGATCTGATTTTGGAAGCATTAAAATTTACAAGCCATTTCTTGCCCCATTTAACTGATTGAAGTTCATTTTTGAGATCAGCTGCCAGTTTTAATTCTCTTTGGGACCTATCAGACTTGCTATTTAGACAAGAATAAATAATTATGTCATCAGCATAAATACAAAGTTAGGAACTGGTGACATTGAGAATGTTGTTGAAGAAGATAAAAAACAAAGTCCAAGGATAGAAACCTGGAGGACACAGACATTGATGTGAAAGAATCTAGAAGAATGGCCATTCAACATGACTTTTGAAAGAACTTGAAAAGTCTTTCAAAAGTTACAAAATGGGCTTTTCTTTCAGTACAACTGTTGTAAAATGTTTCAATTGCTGCACTACTAGGCTGTTGTCCTGCATAACAGTACTATATATGAACTAGATAAGATATTCCTAGATATGATTAGCAGAATGAGAACATTCTACCCCTGTAGATTAAATAAAGTGTTCAATTCGAAGTTCCCTAAAGGTTGTCCAGATTGACAAGCACCTGATGGAGGCTGAAGTGCACAATGGCCAAAATGTGATAAGAACAAAGATGAGGACAATTGTTCACATGTA
Organism: Acanthosepion pharaonis; assembly: GCA_903632075.3. NCBI lineage: Eukaryota > Metazoa > Mollusca > Cephalopoda > Sepiida > Sepiidae > Acanthosepion > Acanthosepion pharaonis. The sequence goes on from CAHIKZ030000479.1 coordinate 2,287,608, forward strand.
AGTAATAATCCCTCATCCCAGAAACTCAAACAGAAATCCTTTACTCTACCAGCACAATGGTAAGACACTATTATTGACAGAAGTATTAGTTAAACTTAAAACAAACAAAGAATCATTGATTGCAAATATAAATAACTGTACAAGAACTTGTTTCTTTCAGCTTCTAAATGTTGTATCAAGCTGATAATTATATTAAATATTTTATATCTTATATATGACGGAGAGAAAAATGTTTTCATGTGATACATTTCATCCTGTAGGACTTCATCAGACTAAATTTGTTATGTTGCTGCAACTACACATGTGCATGAACAAGTGATGCTGAGAATTTTAAATTAAATTCTTTTTTTAATCTAGTTGATTTCATTTAGATTCTTTTTCTTTAAAAAATAAAATTTAAAATTCCCTCATTCATGTGCATGTGTAGTCACACCAACATAACAAATCTGCTTAATTTTTTATTATATTTTCTCCAATTTTCCAAATAAGAGGATGTATATTGGGAAGGAAATTATGAATAAACTGTTCAAAGTTTGTGTTGAGCAAAACAAAACAAAAATGCTTTTACCTGGAGTTTTGTAATAAAAAGCAACGATAATAAGATGCAATCAAACTAGCAATTGAATCCTCATAATAATGTAGTTCCTATACCAGATTTCATTTTGTATGTATTTGTGTTGTACTTCTTTCTTCATGTGGAATTTGCTTTTTCTCTTTAAAAAAAAAAACAAAAAAAAACATATTGATGTTCCTAATTCAAGAAAACTCTCCTTTATAGCTTTTTTCAATTCTCCAACTATTCGCAGGTGTTGTGATTGAAACACTGATACCCTTATGATCACCAAAGTTAAGCAACATCGAGCTTGGTCACCTAGCTGAGTGACTGTTTGTAAAAATCAGGTGCCATAAGCTTGTATCTGTGGGTGGTGTAATGGATACATGCTCTGAATTGTTGATTGGAGAGCTGAGTTCCAATTCCTATTGGGTTGTAATATTCACTTGCATGCAAATACCTTTTACAAATTCACCTCTTCTCCTTCTCAGTTGTGGGTTAATAAGTAAGATTTGTATCACTAAACCATTACTATCTCAAAAAAAAATTTCTTAGAATCTAAAAATTTCCTGGCTTTAAATAACCTGCAAAAGATTGATAAGCCTTAAGAAACCCATTCTTAGGTGATGTGAAATTTCTCTTTTATCCCTACCTGAAAATCAAGCGATGCATTTTGATGATACCTTTCCACAGCCAATCAATTAACATTTTTTTATTCAGGATTTCTCTTAGAAAGCAAACTGTTAGTTTTCGAGCTTATTTGCAAATTGTTGATGAAAAACAGTAACAGTCAGCTGTTATGTTGTGTGTGTATGTTGTACGTGAATCTTTCCACAATATCATGATACCAAATAAACAACTATACATTGATCTAAATACATAATCTGGTTACAGTAGTAAATTGTTAAATATTCATCTAAAGACACAGTCTGGTCCCAGTTTCAAACAAACAATAATACATTCATCTAAATAAAGTCTGATCCTGAGCAGACTATGCTAAACAATGATGTCTTGTAGAGCTTGTACTAAATAAATGCTATAACCCTCACTTAATGAGGCCAAATACCATTACATGTGTTGACAGTCTTCCAAGCACCCATGTGTGTGTGTGCGTGTGTGTGTAGACACACAGAATTCTGTTGTCATCAGCAATTAGAAGCCCAAATGTGCCAATCAATGCCATTACAAAATGTAGAAGGTGAAAATGCATTCTAGTTATTAACTGATCCTTTATTTATGGATTTTTTTTCTTTTGCCACTGTAATTATTGTTTTTTGTACTCATCCCTGGTCTTTTAAATTGGAGTAGAGGTTTATCCCAGGTTTCCTGTTTAGAATTGGTTTTCCAATTCCTTTTAAAGTCTGCTTCAACTCTATACTTCTATAATGTCTCTGCCTAAACTCTGAAATTTTTACTATTTTTTTTTTCCATCAATAGTAGATATGTTTGCCTATCATCCAATTTATGCTCCTCCCCAATCTTTTGAACAGGAGAAGAGGTTTATCCCTTGTTTCCTGTTTAGGATTGGGTTTCCAGTTCCTTTTAAAGACTTTTCATTATCTTTCCTTCCCAGTAGAACTTTGCATCTTAGTGGCATTATTGCTTTGCTTAGAGTGAATTGATTAAAAAAAAACTTTAACACTTAATACAACCACAAAATGAGATGGGAATTAACAATTTTTTTCTTTTTAAACTTGTTGCATTGGGGGTGATGAAAAAAATCTTATCCTAACTTGCTTCCCCAAATTTGATGATCTTTTCTTGGTGGGGAAGAATATCTTTTCAGTTGGGCTGAGCACTTTTCAACATTCCTTGTAGCACCCACCCGGACAAAAAGTATGCCAGACCCAAAATATTAATTGTCAGTTAATGCTTTGAAATACATGAAAATATTGCAGAAAGATTAACTTTTTCTACAGCTGAAAAGTTCTTTGCTAAAGAGGAATGATCAGATGTCATTTTTCAACATGACACCTGCCCATGCCGCAAAAACCAGAGACATGTCCATCAGGCTCATGTTTCAGCTTGGTCAGATTTCAGATTTGAACCCTTTAGAGAACACTTAATTTCATATTAAAAACAAACTAACCAGGAAACATTTTTTTCAACTACTCAATAACTGTTTAAAACCATGAACATTGAAAGAAGAAACACTGACTCTTTTTTTCAGTAAAAAGCTGTCTGCAAGTTTACCCATAAAGCTTAAGCCTTTAAAGAAAATATTCTAAACTAATTTAATTCTTGGTTATTTTCTGACCATTGATTTGTTCTTAAGCATCATTAAATGCTAAATATTTTGCCATTTCTTTGTCAAGTGTATATATGTTGTCTCTCCATCAATAATTGACTCATTCAGTGGTCAAGCAATTAACACAATTATCAGCCAATAAACAAACTTTTTTCCTGCAAAAAGAAGTATCCAAATATTACACTACATGTGATGGGCTGGTGCAATGAACAGAAGATTGATTACTAAAGATTCAACCTGTAAAGCAAACTGGTTTTGCCCAAAAACTGCTGCAAACTTTTGCATCACACTAATAACATCTGCTCTGCATCTATTATTATTTTTTTCTCACATTTCTTGCTTGTGGAATTCTCTTCTGGTTTCTTGCTTTGCAATCAACTTTGATCTTCAAAAATTTAAATGCAATGTCAATTGTCATCTTCTGTCTCCTTAATTTCTGTTCTTTTATTGCCCTCTGTCTTTATTTTTTTCTCGGATTCTTTCATACTCAGTAATTCCTTGTATCTTAGTGGCTTTATCACCTTGCTTGAGGTAAAATGTTAAAAAAAAACAGACCTTTAGCTTTCTTGCTACTGTCTGAAAATTAAAATTAGACTGTTTGGTTTTATGTTTCAGTCTATTGTCACCTGGTGGTTGCTTGCCGCCTTATGTCGGTGCAAGCTGTCACTAATTCTAGGAGCACACTGACATCATTTCCCTGATGCCCTCACCCTTGAAACAGACTCTGCACTGTTCCTTTCTCCTCTTCTTTTCCCCTTTCATGGTGACTTACCATCTGGTGGTTAAGCTATCTTTTGAGATATCATGGATACAGCATGGCAGGTCAGTTTTCACACAAGATCACTCTTTGCTCAGTTTAGAGTTTTGAGCCCTGTTTAGTGTTTCACAAGCTTTTGACCATTAATACATGATTTTTTTTAGCCTGGGAACTCTCTGGATAGAAATATCACTTCAGCATTTCTATGTTTTATTCATTTTTATGAATTTTATTCAGTAAATTTTACTTTAATAACCAATTAATAATTGATAAATTTCAATGTTGATCAAAGAAAATGAAAAGCACTTTTGCATGTAAATGTATCATGTTCATTATCAGAACATGACATTCATCCAATTCAGCATGCCAGAAATGAGTTAGAAATAATATTGCAGGCAACTCTGTATACATGTATTAGACATGAACAGATTAGAATATGTGAGTTTTTATACATTTATAAGTCAATTATTATTCACAATTTTTCCCCATTTCAGAGTCTCACTGATTCCAAAATTTTGATGTAAATATATTTGCATTACTTTTTATTTTTAGCATTTTTTAAACAAAATATAGATTTATTTTTTTCACCATCGTGTGCCCCTTAGAAGCATACTAGTTACCCTTATTTGGGTTGCAATCTAAAGTTGGTTTGGGAACAGCAAGAAAAAACATTGTAATATCTATATTTATTACTTTTTGCTACAGGGGCATGCACACATGCCATAAACAAATATTGCTTTAAAATATGCCTTGAGTCAGTAATAATGAGCTTGTGATACATTATTCTTAAATTGCATAAGACTGATTCTAATGTCCCCTTCACACAAAATGAGTAAAAATCAGTTTCCTACTTGACTTGAATATTTTGAGTATGTTTGTTATTTTCTGCATTATTCAATATTGATTATTCTCGGGTAATATTTCCATTTGATTGCTATTAACCTAAATTAGTCGATCTAACTATGAAAAATCATTTAACAGAAAATCTCTAGCACTAAACTTTGCAAACCACTTTTAACACATTTGATCAGTTATACTGCCTTTTTCATAAACTGAAAAAAATTTTTTTTGCCATTTGAGTTATATTTTTAACTTTCTTAAAATAAAATGGACTGTGTGTCAAAAACATTGCTGTATTTTATCTCCTTCCATCTTCAATGTTACCATAAGTAAACAAAAATATGCAAATTTTAGCAAATAAAAAAATAAATTCTGATTAGACATTTCTGAATAAAGTTAATTAAAGCTAAAAAAATCCTCCTTATGTCATATAATGACAAAAAAGGAAAAATAAACTATGGTATGTGTGTATAAAAATATATAATATGTAACATGATTTTTTTTAATCTGTAATGTCTGTAACTTTTTGCATACTATTTATCTCCCTTGCCCAGGCCAACTAGACATCTTCAAGAAAGCTGAAAAATTGATGTATTGAAATATGACGGAAATGAAGATGGTGAATAAATAAATAAATAAATAAATTGTGAAATATTACCAAAGAGTTATCTCAAACTCTAAAAACTATCCTACGTTCTGCCTTCTTACAATTGATGTTTTTTTTCTTTCTTTTTTTTTAAAGTTAATTAATTTGCCTTTTTAAGGCAGATGAATTAACTTTTATTGTTTGAAAATTAGTTTAATTTCCAATGAAGTGTATGGCAGAAACAAATTCATCTTCAGATATAAAATCCATTTCTATTATGATATAGGATAGGCAATGTTATAAGAATTACAATTCTAGTAATAGTGCATTTTTTTTGTTTTTTTTTGTAATTCTGAAATGCCTTACTTTTTATGGGGCTTATGACCATATCACATTGAAAGACCAATTTGTGTATGATCACTGCAGTTAAGCAACATTGAGCCTTGTCAGTCCCGAGATGTGTTACTGTTTGAGAATACCAGGTGCTGTAAGCTTGGATGTGCAAGTGGTATAGTGGATAATGGCTCAGAATTGTTAATCAGAGAGCCAAGTTCAAATTTTCATTGGGTTTGTTATATTCATTTGCATGCAAATACTCTTGGGAAAGATATGAATCCACCTTGTTATAGGTTAATTATTAAGACTTGTATCACTAAACCATCATTATCTCAAAAAAAAAAAAAAAAAATGTTCTTAGAATCTAAAAATATTTTTTGGCTTTAAATAACCTGCACAGGACTGATAAGCCATAGAAAACTAATCCATCAGTTAATTCTTTTTATGGATATGGGTAAGATGCCTGACTGCATAGATTTGGCTTTATGGGAATAGAATAAAAAAATTCTGTTGCTTTTTTTTTTTTTTTCTACTTTCCAGTGAAAAAAAAGCTGAAAATAGGTGTTTTGGTTGACAAACAAGCCTAAAAACAAATTATCTCCAGACTAAATCACATCAGCCAAATGAGTCAAGGGATGCTGATATAGCCTTTTTTTTTTTTTTAAGCTGTTTGTTGTTATTTGTCTTGGGTGTTAGTGAAATTTCATGGTTGATATTTACAATAGGTTAAACTGAGAGTAGAAAAAATGCTATTGTCTGATTTGCTGCCCACTGTGGATTTGATGTAACTAGGATGACCTTTCCGAAATAAAGGCCTTATTTTGTGTGTATGTATGTTTTTTTTGTAGGTTAAAGTTGTTGATGAGGATCAAATTAGTAGTGTGATTGGAGGCAAGTTTTTACATATTGAAATGTTGATAGGGGAGTGTCTATAAAATATTGCATTCTTTATTAACTGGCATCCCTATTAATACTGTATATATATATATATATATATATATATATATATATATATATATATATATATATATAGTATCTGTATATTTCACTCTTCATCATTTTGACTAAGATCAATTTTGTCTCATTCTGTCAGACAGGGAATTACCACAGATAAATAATGTACCATTCTCTATGGATTGTAAGGAAAGATGGTAAAAAAATATTGTTTAGTTATAAGGAAGAAAAAAGCATACATAATAAGAAAGAAAAGGGTGTTAGAAGAGGCAATAATGCTCTCATGCATTTAACAGCTGCTTTAATAAAAATAGAAAACCTTGTCAATTTTGAATCTTTTCATTTGTACCCTCTTACTTCTTACTAACCAGCATTCATACTTATGATTGTTATTGCTCAGATATTTAAGGATACAATAGTGGAATTTCCACAGTATTTTATAGTTGTGGAACAAACATTTTCAATCAGTAACTTAAGAATTATAATTTATCTGAAAATTTAAATAGGAAAATGGTGAAATTTTCTGAGATATTGGTCATTGTAATAAATTTGAAGTGCATTGGTTGATTCTTATGGCTTAGTGCCAAATTAACAATAATAACAAAGGTTAGCCGACTTGTCTCATGACTCTTGAACTTTCCAAACTTTTTGCTTTCATGAAAATTTTTGAAAACTAATAATTTTTGGAATAAATTTATTTTTTTGTGCTATGCCCCTTCAGGATGTGGCCGATCATGTCTCTCTGTAACTTCCTATAACTTGTAGCACTAAGCAATATTTGTCCCCTTACTGTCCCGCCACTGATCATGTTCTGCCATCCATTAACACAAGCTAGTTAGTTATCTTACTTTGTTTCCTTCTGCCCATCTTGCCTTGTATATATCCTGTGAGTGTCAAATTCACCAAACCCACTTTCCTTATGTGTCCTAGCAATTTCAACTCTCTCTCTCTCTCTCATTCTAATTATAAGCATCCTTTTTGTTTTAGCACAAGAGGGTCTGGGAGAAATAACAAAATTTAACTTATTAAGTGCTACAAGGGGCAAGAGAAATGGAGGGCCATGATGGCCTAAGCTAAAGTTAGTATCAATCAAAACCAGTAGATCCAATGATCCTTTGAGCTTTTGATTGATGAGAACCAGCAATAAAGAAAATCTTATTACTGGTTGATATTTCTAGCCAGATAAAAAAGCCATAATTTTTCAAGATTGATTTGTAATGTAGAGAGACTGCCACCCTTTGAGAATTGTTGCAACACAGTCTTGTTATTCCCATTTTCTCTTGTGCTAAGGTAATTTGAGTAAATATCTAGATAAAAACTTTCAAAATAAACTTCTTAATGCTATTCTCATTAACTTAATGACATTCTTTACATTTCTGTTTAGTCGTTTAGAGTTTCTCTTATCTGGAATGAATTCTAACTAAAGTTATTTCTGGTGTTAGAGCTGCACTCAGAAAGACAACTCCAGTGCCATTTTTTTTTATACTTCACTCTGCCTCTCCTGACATTTTCTTCTTAAGAAAAGACTTAAACTTACCTGAATATAGGTTGAACTTTATTAAATTCTGAATTTACTATTCCACTAGTCTTGAGATAGTGATTTTCATGTGGTAGTCATTAGCTAGTAGTGATAAAAAAAATTCAGTGTAAGATTGACACCTGATGATAAAAAAATCCCAAACTTGTATAAAACTTATACCAAAATCTTTGTACCATGTCTAAGAAGAGAATTTTAAAGTAATTGATATTTTTCCATTTTATTACACCTGCCTTAATTAATTTGAGCTAAGTTTATGCCTATGATTATTTTAAAAGTTTCTTTTCCAAATAGTAAGGTAAAAGATATTTTTCCATTTTATTACATCTTCCTTAATTAATTTGAGTTAGGTTTATATCTATGGAAACTTTGTGTCTGGAATACTCTTCAGTATATGCATTATTTTATCATTAATTTTTTTTTTTTTTTAATTTTCTTTTAAAACTTAGTAATTCAGAAAACTTGTGAGATTTGGTCCTAAGATCACCAGATTAGTGATTTTCAGCCTGGACAGTAATTACTGGCTGATCATTTTAAAACCAATACAACAACTTTAATAAGATTTTGAGAAAGTTTTTAGATGAAGCATTTTCTCTATTTTCATTCTCTTACCTGTATTAATCAATCTTTCTGATTTTTTTGATTATTTGCATCAATACAGGGTTATAATTAAAAAAAAAGTAACAATGATTAAATGGAGTAAAACTATTAATAAAATACTTATAATGCTGTTCTATAATAAATAATATCCAATGTATTTTTGAAGTCAATCATTTGCAATACATTTCTATTGTGAAGCCAACCACTGAGAGTTAGAAAAAGCAACAGTAACAAGATAAAATAAAACTAGTAATAAAATACTTGTCATGCTGTTCTATAATAAACCATATTCAATGTATTTTTGAAGTCAATCATTTGAAACAGATAATAATAGAAGTGAAAAAAAAAAGGTTTCTGAATATAACTTGAGACAATTACTATAAGGTTATGAAACAAAAATGACATAGAGAATAAGAGATGAAAGTATCACAGATTAACAGTATGTTGTATTTGATTAATGAACAATGCTTTTATAATCAGAATGGTAAAAGTGACATCCAAGTGAAATTAGTTCTCAAGGTGTTGTATTTAGATATTTTTCTCATATGGTTTAAAAGTTGCTATATTCATTGGGGAAAAATGTTAAACATTGTAAATAAAACATTTATAGATACAGACAGTATCAACACTGAACAGTGAGTGTCAATGTCAGGTTTCAGTTGATCTTCAGAACAAGTTTGAAGAACACATTTAGGCAAAAAACTTACAGTAACTATGCAGTGTTGATTGCTAGGCAAGACACACACTCATTCACTCACTCTCTCTGTGTGAGTGTATATATATATATATATATATATATATATAATATATATAGACACATGGCCAATTAGACCCAGGTTTGAATCTCACTATGGTCACTTTGTCAGGATTTGTTATTGGGCCTGGGGAGGAAATTCCAGCATGTGGCACCTTTTCAAAGTGTCTGAAAACTATTCCACAGGTTGAACCAAACCTTGTGATTGAAATTGGGTAGATGGAACAGTTTGGAAGCTGTTGATACTTGTACTAGTAAGAAGTCACAAATGAATGTAACCGAGAGTACTGCTGATTATGCACTCTCTCAGAAACTGTAACTATGGTCCACTCAGCATAGTTGCAGTATAAACCACAAGTGGATTCTGTGGGTGTTGAACAAATACAAATTGATGAAGTGCCTGATGAAGTGTCTGCAACAAGGATTGGCTAGCCACCCTGGTAGGTGGGTGTGTTCAAGATTGATTGATCGATTTATTTTTTTAAAATCTTATGAGTTATTTAAAACTGAAAACTTTTTGGGATTGCAAAAGTAATTCTTTTTTTGCTTGGGAATATTGCATAAACAGTCTTTTGAGTATAGAAATGATTTTTCCAGATACAAGTCCTAGGAGATGGGTTCATACTTTTTCCAGGGATATTTGTACATAAGTGAATGTAATGAAATCAGATAAAATTTGAACTAGGCACTCCAAGGTGTGCTCACAAAACAAGTAGCCAGCCATTATATATATGGTTAGTATGTTTACAAAAAATACTTTTATGCACACATTCTGTGGTATATGAGTATTTTGTGCTGGGGTGGCATTTTAAAAGGTGTATAAAATATTAAAATGCAGATGAAATATTTTATAATACATTTGTCTTCTGGTGTTGTCAAAATCTTTGAAAGTTATCTACACATGACATCACCTATATGATACATGTGTTTTTAATTTTTAATCCAGTGTTCCAAAAAAATGATGCTAATAAAAACTTTTCTTTATGATACTGACAACATTAAGTTCCTGAAAATGACTGAGAAAAGTACTCAAATAAAAACAGCCAAAACATGAACTTTGGACAGTTTATCCACAATTTTGATTTAGATTGGATTTGATAATATATAAAAAAAAAAACAGAAAAAATATTAAATAAACAGATCTTGTCATTTGAACTTAATAAAACTTGTTTGATATCTATCTTGCATAATATATGTTAAGTTCATCTGCATTTATCAAAGAGTTGTGTGTAAATGCTTATAATTGTGTATCTATAGTTGCATTTATGTTTCTACAAAGTTGTATATATAAAGTACTTTTCTCACCATTTTATGTGAATATGTAATTTTGCTTACAAAGAATTGTATAAAGAATTGATGGATTCTTATTCATTAATCCAACATATTTTTATTACTTTAAAGATTATTTTTAGTGGATACCCATATTTGAGTATATGCTCTGTTTATTTTTTTTAAACAGTATTTTATTTTGTCTACTGGCCTGAACATTTGAGAAAACCTTATTAAAGAAAAAATTGCCCACATGGAGCATCGACTCAAATATGGGTGTTTACTAAAAATAATCTTTAAAGTAAAATAATTGTATGCATGTATTTATAATTGTGTATGTATACTTCTGAGTGAGTGGTGTGATCTTTGGAAATTTTTCACAAAGTAAATACTGCTGTGACCTTCTCTATATAGTTTTGAGTCTGACGATAAACTACATCCTGTAGTTAGACCCCTGATTGGGAGTTTGGAAGTTTTGAGGAGAGTGGAGCCACCTCTTAAATGCTGCTGTTCCACCCTCATCCAGGATGGTAGCACCTGTTAGGGTTCCAACTATCAACCCCCAAACAAAAATCAAAACACTAGGAAAGTATAAAAATACATTTTTATAGTAAAAATATCAGCAATATATTTTTATATAAAAACAAAATTACCAGCATTTTTGTAACAAAATGACCAACAATACATTCTTGTAGCAGAATTACCAGCAAAACATTTTTAGAGTTGAATTACCATCAGTACATTTTTATAGTAAAATTGAAGACATAGCATACATTATCAAAAAAAAAAAAATTGAAATATACTATGATTAAGCTCATTTCTTGTTAGGAGAAACAAATTTTCACTCTTCATTTGATTTTATAAGATTATTTGAGAAAAGAAAATGCAACTAAGTAATTATAATTTAATCATGACTGTCATTCTCTTGAATTATAAAGTTTGAATTTTCATATTTAGATTTTGGCATGAAATAACCCATATGGGTTGATATGCTGCTAAACAAAACAATCCACCAACTGACCTTAATATTCCATTTGTATGTAATCATCTACAGTTATGCAAATTTCGCTAATGTTGCCTTATTTCTTTCTGTTGGTTTTGACTTTTTACTCAGAGTTTTCAGTTTAACCATCTGTTGGAAAATTACCTTGTCCTTTAGTATGGCTTTCAAAATCATTTTTCTTATGTTTACTCTATATTGTTTCTCTTTTATTCCATTTAGCAACAGGTCAGCCTTCTTTTAGAGAGTAATTTAGCATCATGATTTTATTACAGATGAAGCCACTTATTGTGGTCACTTTTGGGAAGAGTCTTTTAAATAGCAATAACTGATCACATTATCTGTGATTGAAATAAATAACTTCTTCTGTGTTAATTTTTTTTTCTTTTAATGTTCCCTATAAGGAATAGGTTCTACAAATGAACACTGAAGAAACAAAAAGAGAGATTGATAGCAAATATATGTAAAATCGCTATTTATATATATGATTTACATGCAGCTTAAATGGCTTTTTGATCCCAGATGTGAATCTGGCAAAGCTTGATATCTGGGATCAAAAATTAATTTAAACTGCATATGAAAGTTAATTCAGTTTTCATAAATTATTATTATCACCAATATTTTCTTTTATGTACTGTGTTTTTTGGGGAGTTTGTCGGTCATGGCTCTCCACTACTTCCTCCCATTTGCTCCAAGTAATTTTTGACTCTTTACCATACCAAGTTGCTTTTGTTCTGCCATTCAGTCACACAAACTCACTAAGTAGGTTACTTTCTGCTTCTTTTGCCTTCAGTATGTCATGTGAGTGTCAGATCTTCAAAGCATGCTTTTTTCATTATGTGCCCCAGAAATTCAGCTATCTCTTTTCTTATTGTAAGTGTAAGTTTCTTTTTAATTTCTGTTTTCCTTAACATTGTCATTGCTCAAATTCATGTTTTTTTGTTTTTGTTTTTTTTTTTTTTTTTCAGCATTCGCCAGTAGTTGTTGTTTCAGGTCTTTCATCTGTGAGGATATTGTCCAACTTCCATTGGTATGTTGGAGATTAGATACTACTTTAGCAATTCAACAACTTTCTTTGTTTCTACAAAAATTTTCTTCTCAGCTTTTGATATTTTGCTTAGTTTCTGAAAGATATTTTTTGCTGTTCCTGTCACATTTTCTGCCATCTGTTAGAGCACAACTCAGATAATTGAATTTCTACACCTGGTTGGTTTTGATTAGGGCTTGAAACCAATTTTATAAAACCAGTTAAAAACGGTTTTCATATGATGATCACTGAAACAGATTTGCCAAAACCAATTTCTGTGAAACATTCCTCTATTTTTTACTTGGAAAAAATATCATTGTAACTGCAGTCAGTCTGCCTTTAGCTAGATTAGTGCTGTCTGTTTCATTGAAACAGATCGGCAACATATCAATTCTCACCTTCTCAATAGCTTAGATCAGTCTTGTCATTTTCTTCCCTAACCCTTTGCCAACTCCTAGAATTTGAAGGTTACAGACTTTATTCATAGCAGGCCAAGGGAATGCTGTGAGTGTTAAGTCAGGTGATCTTTCCCTTTGATTATACTTAATAACCAGCTCCAGATTTATTTCAAGGAAGCAACACTAACTAGATTTTCTCTCTATTTTACAATAGTTTTATAGTGTGATAAGTTTTATAGTTTTCCTTTTTCAATCTAATTAGCCCAAAGATGATAAAAAGAAAATCAACTGTGTGGAATTTTTTTGTTTGGAAAAACAAAGATGAAGCTCAATGCACTAAGTGTGAGAAGGCCATGAAATCTTTTGGAGGATCTACCACGTCTCTGATTTTGAATTTGAAGAAAATTCATCAAATTGAGATAAATCGAGATTCAAACCAGCCTCCTGTGAAGATGGCAAGAACAATGGAAGACTTTTTAACAAAGAAATCTATGGATGAAGAGATTTCCAAGTTAGCTGCCATAGATGGATTTTCTTTCAATTCAGTTGCCAAAAGAAGTTTTATACAGATAAATCTTCATGATCAGAGGGGAAAATATGATAAATTACCACCAACATCTGCAAATGGAGTCGGGAATATGGTAATGAATTACTACACAACCAAGAAAGAAGAACTTATTCATTATTTTGAAAAAGAAGTAAAGAAATAAAGACACAAAATGTTTTGCTGCTTTAAATGAATTCGAATGATATAGTTTTATTTGTGTGCCATTTTAACATTGACTGACTGAGTGTGTTAAATATAAATTTTCCTATCTTGGTTGCACTGTTGGCACAAAAGCATTTTTCTGTTATGGTGATCAGTGTTTTATATATAAACATATTATGTACATTCATTCCTCTACAATAAGTCAAATGTCGTAGCCTACGCCAGTGTAAAAATTTAAATATCATAGACTTTGATTGCTTTATGTTGAAAATGGTGCAAAAGAAAATAATTTCTTAATTTCTTTTAACAATAACAAATTAATTTTATTATTACTCATATTTTTTCTTTCATTGCATCTTTAATTTCATTCTATTTGTGCACTCTTTCTAACATGGAATGTGCGAGGGTGTAAATATTTACAATCCGGATCACATTTTAAAGTTTTACACTCTTGTACACTCGCTTTTAAAAACTGTGCACAAATGAAATAAATTTTGAAACTCCTAACTTCTAAATGTTTAGATTGGTTTCATTAGGTGATCATTTTAACATAAGCTTGAATGACGCAATGAACCCATCCCCCCACCCCTGCCAGAAACTTTGAAAATAATACATTTTTCCAAATTTTTTCATGATAATCTGAAAGTTTGACATCTAATCAATATCAATTCATTAAAAAAAAGAAAAAATAGTTAGGTGACACTGCTCTAAGTCCACCAAAACTGGTTTTGAGAATGACTAACACTTAAACTCAGTTTGAGAATTATCAGTTTTTTGTGAGCCCTAGTTTTGATATTCTTAATACATAGCCCACAGCTATCTTTTTTGACAACTATGCATTCTATCTTTTTACTGTTAATACTTAGTCCTTTCTTCTTGCTTTCCTTTATTTTCTTAGAGTTCTTTCAGTTTTCCTTCTGAGTTTGCCATCAACAGTGTAATCTGTGTATCTTAGATTGATAAGATTATGGCTGCTGATAAATTCTGGTATGTCTTCTCATTCTCTGAGGATTGTCTTGCTGTAAACTATAAATAAATCCGATGATCTGGTGAGAAAATGTATCCTTGTCTTAGACCTCTTTCTATTTTTGTGTACTTACCGAACTAATTCTTTGTCTGTATACACAGCGTTTGCAGAGAGAAATCTGACAATGGTCTGATATGTGAAAAAAGAAAAAAAAAATTAGTTCAGTTTTATCAAATGTTTATTTTTTCCATTTTTCTGTCTTCACATAATTTAAATATAGCTCAATTTCTGGCCACTAAATTTTCTATGGTTAATAAACTCATGGACAGGATTTTTAGTATATTAGTTTTTGAAAATTCTAAAAGTTAACTTTTTACTTTAAGCTATGGGTTTAATTTATAATATAAATATAATGCAAAACTGAGTCCTGATTTTGTGTCCATCAGGTAACTTAAACTGAATCTAATTTTTTCTTTAAATATGCAAAGTAGACATTTGACTGAAAATTTCCTAGCTCAGAAAACTAGTTATGGCCTTTTTTCCTGTGACTGGAAAATAAAACTTTGTCTATGTTTGCTGTAGGAGCAGTGGCCATCAGGGGCTATAAATGTTAACCTCTCTGCAACATTAATTCTTCATGAAACAGTTCAATGTTATGTCTGTGTTTATTACTGCAATAAAAACCTGTAATAAAATTGTGATCAGTTTACACAATAATTTTCCTGTGAGACAAAAGCAGAGGACTTGACATAAAAAAAAATATATGGCCAGAAGTCCTCTATTGAATATGACTTGATAATTTCAAAAATTAAAGCTAAATACTCAGATATTTCAAGTAAAAAAAAATTTTAAAAATCTAATTTTCCAAAAGATAGGGTACTTGAAACCAGGGTTGTCCAATTTAAAACACAATTTAAGTCAAATGATTTTTTTTAAAAATCACTGATTTAAATCAATTTTACAAAAAAAATTTACTTCAAGCGAAAGATTTATAAATAAAACATATTTTTTTTGTTTTCGTGATGGAAGAAAAGTGCTAAACATACTGGATCAAATATTTATTAATCCACTGATATTTTTTTTTTTTTTTTTTACTATAAAGTTTTTAATCATTAAATAATTTTAAAATTTAACATGAGCAGTATTTGCATTTATGGACTTAAATAGTGAGACCAGCTTTGCTGCTTTCTCTATACCAAGATGGTTTCTCAGTTTGGAATGGACCAGTCCATAGAATGGGAAATCTTGTTCATTACCAGAAGATGCAGCCTCTGCTGACAGGAGTTACATAACTGTAGAAAGTATATAACTGCTCAATACACTTTCAAATTTAACAGTTAAAAATACAACACAGACAGGAACTGAGAAACCCATATCTAAGTTTAAGGAAACACACTGACCAGCAGTGTTGCTAGCAAATGTCTCATAAAAAATGATTACAAGATTATTTATGTACAAATCAACAATACATAGCTGATTATCACCATGTCACACTGTTATTTTAAAATATTGTATGACATCTGAAAAAAGAAAAAAATAATAAAAACAGGATTAAGTTGAATATAGATGCAGCCAAAACCTTAAAAAATGGTGAAAAATAAATGTAGATTTTTATCAACTAAATTAGGAAAAAGTCCACCAGATATAATCCAAAATTGTTAATTTGGCAACCTTAAATTATCCTACTATCTTAACCATTCAAGCTGTTTGTATCAGATTTGCTCATTCTTTTGCTTTTTTATATATACAAAAATGAAAAAAAAAACCCTCAGCAACCCTGATTGAAACCTTTTATGAAAGCCCTTTACACTATATATTTAAATTAAGTTCATGATGGGCATGATTTTCAAATAAGTGTTGATTTAATAAATACATAATTTTAATCCATTTTCAAAACAGTAAACATTACTAAGGCGCATAAGGTAGTTAAAATATTAGCAGTGTCAATGGAAAAACTTCTTTTGATATGCCGTTTTTTTGTTTTTGTGGGCACAAAGATCCAAGTTTGCCATGTGGTTTATGTGGTGAAATACTTGAACAAGAATCATTACATTACAAGGTACCATGAAGAATGTTGATAATATCTTGTCATGCTCCAGGATATTCAGTGGAATGCTGTTAGACTGTTTGAAGATTTACATCTGGTCAATTTCAGATTTGGGAAGTTAACAGATCTTTGAATTAAGAAATAAGGTTTCCACTTTTGTGCTGAAGCATTCTGTAGAGAAACTGCTTTCTCATCTATAGCCACTAGCTGAAACCTTAGATAAGATTTGCTGATGATATTGTTGATGCTGTTGATATCTGGAAAGGATTGTGAAAGAATTTTGATTAAAATAAAAGAAATACTGGCATAACCTTAAATAAACGATCTAACTAAGCTATCAACAAAGGCTACCTTTTTGCCAACATGTTTTATCCTTATCTCCAAGGAAAGGATCTAAGTAAGGAAGATACTAATGGGTAAAATCTCTTATTTGTTTCTAATGATATAAAGTTACAAGCAATCTCCAAGAAATTTACATTTTTGGGCAATGTAATGAGTGTAGTATGAGTTATTGAACAATGGAGTTTCCATGCAACTCTGTTGTGTTGTGATACACTTTCAGCAGAAAAAAAACCAACTTCTAGCATTGGATTTGTACATTATAAAATGAAAAACTCTTTATGCAGACAGAGCAGCAAAAATTTGTATTTCTGTTTAAACCTTCTATGTGCCATATCCTTTCAAGTTGTGGGCTATCGTGGCTCTCCACATCTTCCTATGCATTTTACCACTAATCTATGGTACCTATTAATATACCTCCTACTCTTTGACCCACACAAGCACATTAGATCAGTTACTTGCTATTTCCCTCTCTTTCTCGCCTTCAATGTCCTGTGAGTCTTGAACTTTTCATGCCTTCTTTCCTCATTATGTTTCCTACAAATTTCAACTCTTTCTGATTCTAATGTGTCTCTGGTATTCTCATCATTCTTCTGGAGGACCACATTTTTGTTTAAAGCAATGAATACAAAAAACTCATGCTGAAGAACTTAAAAATATTTAAGAACTTAAACAGTATAATTAGAAAGACATTTGCTACTTAAGTAATTTAGAAAATATTTTATTTTATAATGAAAGTTGTTGCTGTCATGAGACAATTTTATTCAGTTTATTTATACTGATTAGAAATAAATATTTTATACTGGATGTCTTACACATAGCTTCATAAAATTAAAAGTTAACAAATTGTAATTTAAATTGTTAATTTTCTTTTAAAAATATTTCAATTTAAATCGAACAATCCTGAATGAAAGAGAGAAAACAAAAATGTAAGACAGAATATATTTAAAGGGTTATGAAATAATTTATTAGCTTTGGTGCTGATGAGAAAACCATAGACCTAAGCAAGGCTTTAGAGATAAGGAGAAAGAAGAGAGAAAAAAAAAATATTTTTTTTTTAATTAAGAACTGAATCTAGCAAGCCCTTTTGGAAAACTAATCAATTTGTTCGACTGTCTAGAAAACCTCATTTTGGAACTATGAATAATGGTTAAGTCAGGACCAGAACTGTAAAGCACAATTTAATTAGTGTACACATTTCTACCAACATATAACAATGACTTTTTTATTCCCCTGTTCCAATGATTACAATTTTGCTTACTATAAAAAATAAAGGCTCTCCCACACAATCTTGACAAAATGTTAGTGAAAGTTGAGAAGTGTATTTAAGGTTTACTTAGCTTTTTTTATTGCTTTTTCAATCAGTTAACTGTAGTTGTTTACAAGTCCTAATAAAAATTCACAAGCTTAGGAAATAGGTTCCACATGAATTTATTTTAAAGAAACAATCATCAGTCATCATTTGAACACATTCTTCTTTTTCTTTTTTTTTTCTGAGAAAAAAAGAAGTGGGTGGGGAGCATTTTTTACAAAATAGTCACTGGTGATAAAAAATATATTACTAGAATCTGAAACAAAGCTTAGTCTGTTGCAATGACATGACAAAGATGTTGGCTGCTAAGTGAGGATTAAATTCCTGATATAATCTATATTTGTATACTGTATTTGCTTCTATATTGTCTTATACACACATGGTGCCACTTATAAATACTGGAATTTGATAATAAAAGAAATATGACTAACCCCAAAACCTATTTACTCATATTTACTTAGAAGTACTGTTTCAAAAAGGATGATGGAAACTAGGTTGCTGCTCACAAAGGGTAGTGGCAAAAATCTGTATCAAGTTGACTTTGTCCACATGCTATTTAAATTTCCTAAACTTTTCAGTAGGACTTTGTGTGTGTGTACACACACACACACACACACACACACACACACACACACATGTAAAAGAATGACAAAATGGAAAAAATGCCTAAGTAACATGTTTCATCCCCCAGAAGGAACTTCTTCAGATTGATAATGGGTTTATTCATAGAGTTGTTGTTGGCTACTATTTTGTAGTGGGAGGAATTACTACTTCTTAGGTGGAAAACTTTCAAAGTAAATAAATTTGACATTTTCAAAATACATTGAACATATGGAGGATTGCACATATATATTTTGGATGTAAAGAACAATGTCATTTACAAAAGAAAAAGAAAAAAAATTATGTGTGTACAAATAGCTCAATAGAAAAGAAAGAAAACATTTATGTATGTAACTCCGTGTGTGTGTATGTGAGATGTACATAGTTTGTTTGAAATTAACTAATTGGTTTGCCAGGGAAAAGAAATCTCCCATGACAGAGACAAGTCCTGATGTTGTTGCTACATTGTGGAGTAAAAAAGAGAGGAAGACGTTTTGTGTACATTCCTTTTATAGTCTAGAAACAGGGCCACCTAGTGGGTGTCTTGACAGACAAGGTTCTCCCCACCCCATAGTTAGGGTGGGTAGAACAGGTGGATCCATACCTTTCCCAAGGGTATTTGTACATGTGAATATAATGAACCCAATGGGGATTGAAACTCAGCTTTCTGATTAACATTTCAAACCCATTTTCCATTACACCACCTGCACATCCAAGTTTACAGCACTTAGTGTTCTCAAGCAGTCACCCATCTAGGTACTGACCTGGTTAGATATTACTTATATAGTACAGTATATAATATTACCGCATATTCATGCATTGAATATTGCTGTCACAATTTGTTTGATGCTTCTGCTATATATTTATTTGATAAAATTCAAAGAAGAATCTGCAATACTATCAATTCTGGCATCTCGGTTTTGGTCATTTTCCCATTGCTATAACATAATTTCTCTGTGCCTTTTCTATAAATATTTTCATGGTAAGTGTTCTGATGAGCTTTTCTCTTTGATACTTTGACTTTATAAATTTGAGAACAATACTAGATTGGCAGTTAGGTCTCATCATTTTACAGTTGATATGGCTAAATGTAACTAAGTTCTATGCTAACAGTTTCTTTCACACTTCTTGCTTGTGGAATTCTCTACTGTCCTCTTGTTTTCCAGTTAATTTTGAAAAAATTTAAATGTAATGTCAATTTTCATTTTCTGTCTTCCTGTTCTTTTATTGTCCTCTCTCCTTAATAATGTTTCTTTTCTTGGATTCTTTAACTTTCAGTAACCCCTTATGTCTTAGTGGGTTTATCACCTTGCATGAGGAGAAATAATTAAAAAAACAAAACAAAAAAACGCAAAACTTCCTCAGCAGATGCTCTAGACTTGTACACTTTAACTGAACATAAGTGTACGAGTCTAGAGCATCTGGTGAGGAAGTTATACTTATAACACAGACTAGTATGTTGCAAATAGACTAACTAGGTATACAAGCTTATTTCACAGTACATTAATGTATACACAAACACATAAAATTGTGTCTACTCATGCAATGTTCTTAAAAGAAGTTAAACCAGTTTTCCAAGAGTAGAGTGGCTTGCATTTCAGCAGCTGCCTGCTTGGTATAAAATTCATAAAAATCATTTTCTGATTCACGTTGTAAATATTTGGAAATCAGCAATATTACAAGGCTAGATTTGGGACATCAGTTTATATTTACACTCCCATACAAAACAGCCTTAAGTTATTCAATTAAACAGAGTGTCATCTAATATATAAAGTTCAGTTTGTGTGTGCACATGCAAATATTATATAAATTTTTGATAACATCAAATACATTTTAATCATTTTTTATATCTACCAGCACATCTTTTATATTTTGCTCAATATAGCAATTCTTGCTTAATAGGGATAACTAATTTGCATATTCAACTTAAAAACAATTGAAAAAAAATAACTTTTGTTATTTATTTCCAATCTGTTTTTTAAAAAAAATATCTTGACATTTATTCAAACAAAACCATTTTCTATCCTGAATGTGGTAACAGCATTAGCATTTAGATCACAGCTTGAGAGTAAAAAGAATTCAATTAAAAGCAGTAAGAAAAGTTAGCATTTTTAATAGCATATTGTTATAGACAAGCGTATGGTTGCAACAAAGAAATACGACAACAACAGAAATAGATTTACGTGATTTATTTCAACAGGAACCTGAGGGTTTGGGACAGTTACCTTGTGGTAAAGTTCATAAGCCGGCTTCGGATCTAGGTCGATCTCTCATAGTAGTTCACACATGTTGACCGTGGTTGATGCTCCCCTGCTGATGATCGCTCGGCCTGACCGTGACAGGTCTGTTCACTGGCCACCTGTTAACTGCCTGTTGAACTTCCGTGTGACCCCTTTTATAGCGTTTTTTTTTTATGGCTTAACAGGCTCGAAAAACGAAGCGAGTATAATTAGGAGGGAAGCATTTTTATTGGACGAAAAATAGAACACTTTAATATTATTTTATTTTTCGACCGGAACTCGTGTGTCGGAAACATTTGTAAACGGGGCTTTGTCCCGTTCACATCCGGCTCTCGCTCTTGAGTATTTGCCTGTAAATCAGCCGAGATATGTCTTATTTCTGTAGAATAACAATACAATAAACGACACTTACCGGCGTAAGAGTTCCAGCTAGCGTCCAGCTGGCAGACAAAAATAAAGCAGGTTGTAACTTAATACAAACCCCGCAAACTAACTGAAATTAAGCTTTGGTATTTATATAGAAATACTTCCACTCAGGTACCAGCAGCCAATCAAAGCCCAAGCAATGGACTATCCCACTTTAGCATAATGAGATGCTCCATTGCACCATAAATAACTCTCTTCCTCAATGTTGAATCAGTCTTCACTCAGCTTGCTCCACAACTGAGTGTTTATATTGACCACGTATTGTTCGACATGGCGCTGCGAACAGGATTTATGACACCTGAAAATTGGGAACTCTTCTTCATTGAAGCAGGCATATCCACCGACTCGGCCAAAACTCATGCAACAAGGTTTGCGGACGAGAAGCTGACAATCGAGAGCCTTCAAATGCTGGATCGATCTATGCTTAAGGAGCTGGGAGTCACATTAATGGGAGAAGCCCTGTGTATCATTAAGCAGGCTAAAGGAATCCGCCACCCAGACAACCCGCATTCAGGCACTAGCAGCCAAGCCTCCTCATCTCAATCTCGAGATGACACCACAGCAATTCAGGAAGTTCCGAATTGACTGGGATGTCTTTACCAAGATGACAAATATGCCAAACTCCCAAGCTAATATTCACCTATACAATTGTGCTGATGAGGCTGTGCAAAACGCCATAATCAACACACACCCTGACTTCTTTACCACTGATCCAGATAATCTACTTGACATGGTAGAAGTGTTGGTCACCCAGAGGTCAAGTCCTATTGTCCATCGCCTTGCTTTTGCCTCCATGTCTCAGGATGCTGATGAGCCAATACAAAGTTACCTTGTCCGCCTCAGAGCCGTAGCCGTTGATTGTAACTTTACCTGCCCCTCGTGTGAACATGACCTGTCTGATATATACATCAAGGACCAGATCATCCGTGGAATAGCAAATGACACACTCCAGGCTGACCTACTGGCCAAAGCTGGGGCACTTAAATCCCTTGGACAAAATATCCGTCATGCTGAGGCATTTGAATCAGCATTGCGGGACCAAACCTCAATGGCCAGTGCTTCAGATACAGCTGCTGCTCTGCTATCAACATACCGCAGACAGAAGGGTTCACCACAAGCCAACGAGGCGATCCGTACCAGTACCTATTGCAACTGCAATGTTAAATCAAACCACCAGGCTTGCTTAGGTTGTGGCAGCCACCAGCATGGCTCCTCAGGAACTGAATCACGCCGGCTAAAATGCCCAGCGTGGGGACAAACATGTAGTAATTGTGGGAAGCCCAATCACTTATCGAGGGTATGCCGGGCTAAGAAACCAGCTCAAGCGGTCAGGAAAAGCCTAGAGGCTAATGAAGCCGCCATGGACACACTTATCGCCCACATCACATTCAATCAAACGACAGGCACGTATACATCTAAAGACACAGGTCAGATAAGGGAAATTGATGCATATGTTGTTCCATTTTCGCCAAAACCGGATCCCAGACAAATTAAGAATATCCCCAGAAATCACAGCACTAGGATGACAATCTTTCCTGACAGTGGGGCCACCATATGTCTCGGGGACTTAAGCACCTTCTGAATATGGGGCTCACTATCAACAACCTCATTCCATCAAGAAAAGTCGTCCGAGCTGTGGGAGGCTTTACGCTTGTATGTCAGGGTTGGCTCCCCGTGGAATTCATCGTCCAAGGAAGAACAACTAAACAAGCCCTATACATATGCAAAAAGATTCAGCGGCTATACTTCAGCAAAGCAGCCTGCATTGATGTAGGGATACTGTCCAAAGACTTCCCGAAGCCGACAACTACAATATCACCCCAAACAACAATGCAACACATGCCCTCGACAAGCACACATAAAAAATCGGACGTAAGCCCTAAACAATGCAAAGTCGAGGGACAACTTCCAACACGCCCCAAAAAACTCCCTTTTCTTCCAACAGAACAAAACATTGATAGGCTCAAGAATTGGCTATTGAATCAATTTGCCGAAACGGCGTTCAAGAACAATGGTGAATTCCCACCGATGTCTGGCCCCACTGCACATATACACCTCAAAGAAGGAGCAGTCCCCAAAGCCAGACATAACCCAATTCCTGTGCCTTTTCACTTCAAAGAGCCCGTAAAACAGGCCCTTTGGGAAGATGTGAAAAGGGGTATCATAACCCCAGTACCCGTTGGCATGCCCACTGATTGGTGTAGCACTATGGTAATTACCGCCAAAAAAAATGGCAAACCACGAAGAACCATAGACTACCAACACCTGAATTCACAGTGCAAACGGGAAACACACCATACAGGGTCACCATTCCAGCTAGCACTACAAGTGCCACCTAAACAAAAAGAAAACAGTGTTGGATGCTGTTGATGGATATCATTCCATCCCCTTAGATAAAGAGTCCCAGCCACTCACCACCTTCATCACAGAATGGGGAAGGTTCATGTACCTGAGGATGCCACAAGGTTACCTAGCATCTGGCGATGCCTACACCCGAAGGTATGATGAAGTAATAAAAGACATCCCCCGCAAAGTAAAAAATCGTGGATGACACCCTACTCTATGACTCTGACATCGAAGGAGCCTTTTTTCACACCTTCGATTTTCTCCTCCATTGTGCAAAAAAACGGCATCGTAATAAATAGAGAAAAATTCCAATTTTGCCAAGACACGGTGCAGTTTGGGGGCCTCAAATAACATCTTCTGGTGTAACCCCTTCTAAATCCATGCTGGAGGCAATATTGAGCTTCCCAATACCAAAAACACTCACCGATGCCAGATCATGGTTTGGGCTGGTCAACCAAGTCGCTTGGGCATACTCACTAAGCCCAGTCATGCTTCCATTTCGTGATCTCGTAAAACGAGACTCACACTTTACATGGAATAAAAGCCTTGAGGATGCATTCCAGCAGTCAAAGAAGGTCATAGTTGACTTAGTCCGAAAAGGCATCGCAACATTTCAAAAGAAAGAATAACCTGCCTTGCCCCAGATTGGAGCAAAGACGGAATGGGCTTCCCTACTTCTGCAGAAGTATTGCTCATGCACCACTGACAAAGCCCCAGTTTGCTGCCCTGAAGGTTGGCGCCTGATATTTGCTGGTAGCAGATTCTGCATTGATGCTGAACGCAGATATGCACCTATTGAAGGCGAAGCAGCAGCAATTGCATGGGCATTGGAAAAATGTCGGATTTTTGTAATGGGTTGCCTGAATCTCATAGTGGTTACAGATCATGAACCACTAAAAGGATTATTCGGAGATAGAGACCTTAGTAAAATCCAAAACCCCTGATTATTCAGGTTAAAGGAGAAAACCCTCAGGTACAGATTCACCATTCAGCACTGCCCTGGGAAATGGCACAGAGCCTCCGATGCTGTCTCTCGTAACCCAGCAGACATCTCACAGGCACTCCTAAATGTATTCACTGCTGAACCCTCTCAATCAGACATCATAGAGTCTGACAACATGGATGACTGGGTCAAATCAAAACCTTATTAGCAACATTCGGTGCAAATGACAACCTGGAGCTCATCTCACCAGACGTTATCCGTACGGCGGGACGCAGCGACCCGCAATACAAAAAATTAATTGAAGTAATACAAAACGGATTCCAAAGAACGCGCATCCTCACTGCACCTGAAATCCGCGAATATTGGGAAGTGAGGCACCGCCTAAGTGTTGACGACGGGTTAGTGCTCTTAGATCAAAGAATTGTTATCCCCACCTCACAACGCGCAAAAATATTACATAGCCTACATTCTGCACATCAAGGCGAAGTTGGCATGAAGGCACGTGCCAATGAATCTGTCTATTGGCCCGGGATGAATGCTTCAATTCGTAACATTAGAGCAGGTTGTACGTTCTGCTCAAGAATTGCCCCGAGTCAACCAAAAGAGCCAATCAATTTGACACCATCTCCTGATTGGCCATTTCAGCAAATCGTCATGGACATCTTCCATGTTGGAAACCATGGTTACTTAGCATGCGCTGACAGGTTAACGGGCTGGCTGAATCTATACCACTTGAGCCACGGAGAAGCTAATGCCTCAAGGATTATTTCGATTTGCCGAGACATATTTCAAACCTACGGGGCTCCTGAGGAACTCAGCAGTGATGGTGGGCCACCTTCACATCTCTTCCATTCAAGCAATTTTTGCAAGACTGGGCTGTTAAACAAAGGTTATCATCTGCTGGTTACCCACAATCCAATGGTCGAGCAGAGCTCGCTGTCAAAACAGCCAAAAGAATCATAAATGGCAACACAGGAGCCCAAGGATCGTTGGATAATAACCGTGCAGCAAGAGCCATCCTCCAATACAGGAATACGCCTATTCAAAACATTGGGCTATCCCCTGCTCAACTACTACTCCACCGCCGACTACGTGACTACATACCATCCCACCCCACACTCTATAAGCCACACGCGAAGTGGATAACCGCAGCCCAAAATCGTGAGATAAGTCTGTCCCGGCGGAACGCACGTCTCATAGAGAGATACAACAGAACAGCACACACTTTAAACCCCTTCAAAAAGGACAAATAGTGGCACTACAAAGACCAACAACCCGTCGATGGGACACAACAGGTCAGGTCATTGAAATCCTCCCCAACCACCAATACCGTATCAGAGTTGACGGATCAGGTAGAATTACCTTACGAAATCGCCGATTTCTCAGGAAACTGGATACACCAACAATTCCAGTTCCAAGACCTAGTGCCTTACCTGAGATCCCTACACCATTGCCACAAACATTCGACGCTGGAATACCATCAAACACTGCTCAGCCGTCTACAATAACACGGACAAAAACCCTCGGGCATTGTCCAGACTACTTCCACACAACCAGCCAGGTTTGAAGGAACAAATCCCTCCCCAAAGGCCACTACCAACACGCGATGGGGGAAGGAGATGTAGAATAACAATACAATAAACGACACTTACCGGCGTAAGAGTTCCAGCTAGCGTCCAGCTGGCAGACAAAAATAAAGCAGGTTGTAACTTAATACAAACCCCGCAAACTAACTGAAATTAAGCTGGTATTTATATAGAAATACTTCCACTCAGGTACCAGCAGCCAATCAAAGCCCAAGCAATGGACTATCCCACTTTAGCATAATGAGATGCTCCATTGCACCATAAATAACTCTCTTCCTCAATGTTGAATCAGTCTTCACTCAGCTTGCTCCACAACTGAGTGTTTATATTGACCACGTATTGTTATAACAAGGCTCCCCCAGATCTCCGTCTGATTTACAGTGAGCGTTATTCGTGTATATTTGGGTGATTAATTCATGATAAAGTCTCTGAAGCGTGTGGGAAGTTGTCCTCGTGTTCTTCTTATTGGCATTTGTTTTGGTGTGGAGTTATCTGCTGAATTATGTGTCCCCTAGGGATGTGGAGGAGAATGACCCTGGTGACTGTTACATGGTGGAGGCAGAGGGATTGTATTAGAAAGATGTGTTGGGCGTGGGGCCAGTCATCGGATATGTGCAAAGTGAATCCAGTTTGTAGCACCATCATCGTTTTGCACCTGACACATCATATTGTTCGTTTTTATAATGGTGTAATTTCCTATCCAGGGCAGATGAGAGGATTGGGCAACAGTTGAGTGTGGCCGATGAAGTAAAACCTTGTCGCCTACTTGTATTGGGTCCTTGTATGTGAGGCGATTTAAGTTAGTCTCAAGTTTATGGTCAGCTTCATCATTGGCCAGGGTGACGTGGTGGTGAACCTGCTTTAGCAGGGCATTAATTTGCATTCCATATGCTCCAGGATCGTCGCTTGTGATTTCTTTTCTGTGTAGTGTAGGTAGGCCGATGTTGGGGTGACGGCCGGTGGCACTGTTGGTCGTGGCATTCATGGACGAAACGACAGATTCTAGAACGTCTGTCCATTCACAGTTCCTGTCTTCGCATAACATATAAAGTGCGTTCTTTATCGTGCGATGTTGTCTCTCGATATTTCCTGAGCTTTGCGGGCGCCAAGGACAGTGAAGTTCTTGCGTGATTGACATCTAGTTACAGAATTGTCGATAGACTTCTCCAGTGAAGTGTGTGCCTCGATCAGAGGATACTATGCGTGGAATCTCTCTGTGTCGAAGGAAGAAATGGTATAATCCGCGGGCGGCGTCAATAGCACGGTCTCTCGCGCATGGTATGGCTGTAAAATGTCGGCTGAAGCTATCCAAGATGGTAAGGATGTAGCGTTTTCCCTTTGAGTTGGGCATTGTGACAAAGTCTATAAACACGAGATCGAATGGTCTCTTTCCTCGTTTGCAGTGGCCAATGGGCCAGTGGGTACGTCTACCGTAGTTGCCCTTGCACTTAGCACACGTGTCATTAGACAGATCATAATAAAAAAAATGATGTGTAATACAAAATTATCATTTTTTTATCTTGTTGGTTTATGCTGTGATAATGGGAGTTTGCAATTAAAATGCTTTGAACTTGAAATCTAATTGTTAGACTTGTCTATTTCTGTTGAGAAAGGAGGTCTCAGTTTTATTACAGGGGAAAAAATGAACTTGGTAAAAAGAAATGAGGGCTAATATACCAACCATCTCAGCTCATTCTCATCACCGTGAACCTCATGAATGATAATTTCTGTTTGATTTTCTGAGATGTGGAGTAACTGGAAAGGAGTTCTCGCATACGGGTAACACCTGAGTGGTTGTTGCCCTCGTGTGCCTGGTAGAGGTATCTGGGTCGTAGTTTGTATGGTACAACCAATCTCGGAGAGTGTTTACTGTCTCTTATCATCAAAACGGAGGTGCCTGGTTCAAGAAAAAATTGGTGCAAATGTTTTTTGAAAAGCCTAGCTTGCTGGTCGTCAGGATCGATATGAGGTTCGCTTGGAGTGGGTGACTGGAGGGAGCTGATGATCTTTGCCAGGGCGTCGTCCTTCTGTTGTTCATCTGCGATGCCGAGGTGGTTGCAGATTCTCTCAGTGGGGGTGGTGGTGGTGGAGTGATAGGCGAAGAATGCGTTGGTGACGCGCTTGTGAGTGCGGGCGTTTTGTGGTGTGTGAGTTTTGGGAATGAGCTGTAAACCGTTAAACTCGCCGAGGCTCCAAGATGGGATGTATACGCGGAGGTCTGAACCGCTTACCTCGAATATCCTGCCTGCCGGTGTAGGGTCGTTCGGGGCTTTCGTTTTCTTGTGTCCGCAACCTCTGCTGAGCATGTCAGCCCATACATTTGATTCACCTTCAGCATATTTCAAGACGAATTTATAACATGAAATTTCTTCTTGCCATCGTCGTATTTTGGCATTATTGAACTCTCGTTGGTCCAGATACGTCAGCGATCTGTGTTCGGTGAAGATGACGAAGGGGCGGTTGCGAAGGAAATAATCAAATTTCAATATCGCCCACTTTATTGCATATGCCTCTCGTTCCGTTGTGGACCAGTTCTGTTCCGTGAAGTTGAATGTATGGGAAGCGACCACTATGATATCTTTTTTTCCCGTTGTCGGCTTCTTGCATTAAGATTGCTCCACATGCGACGTCACTGGCGTTGGTGGTGAGTGTGAAAAGTTTGGAGAAATCTGGAAACGAGATGACGGGTGGCGAAGAGAGACGGTCCTCGATTTTTTTGAAGGCTCTGTCGGCATTTTGCGTCCAGACAAACGGTTTATTAACCTTGTTGAGTTCGTGTATGAGACCCATAAGTTTTGAAAATATATCTGACCTGATTTGTTCGTGAAGACGTGTCTCTAGGAATTGTCTGATCCACACTAAACGGCCGATAAGGCTTTGTAATTCCTTTTTTGATGTTGGCGGTTTCATTTCCCTGATGGTACGAACGTATTCTCTTGAATCATTCGCTGTTTACTATGCGTCCGAGGAATTTTGCCTCTGATGCGAGGAAGGAACATTTATCTGGATTCAGCTTGAGTCCGAATTTTCGGAGGACAGTAAAAAATTGTTCGAGGGAGAGTATGTACTCCCTAAATGTCCTAGCGTGGATCAGGTTGTCGTCGATATAGGAGGAAATGTTGTCACGGGATGTGACCGTGGCTAGGGCTTCTGCTATGCAACGGGAGAAGATTTGTGCGGCAGATGTAAGGCCGAAGGCCAGGCACATGTATTGATAGCATTGGTCCTTCCATGTAAATGCTGTTTTGTATCGGTCTCGCTTGTCGATCTCAATTTGCCAGTAGCCACTGTGTAGATCGAGGGTAGTAAAATATCTATTGCCTTTGCCGATTTTGTTGAACAAGTGGTCGATCCTTGGCATTGGGTAAGGATCAAGATCGACTAAGACCTTGTTGAGAGTTCTTTTAAAGTTAGCAACGACACGAATCGATCCGTTTTTCTTGCGTACGGCAAATACAGGGCTATTGAAGCCTTTGGGGTCGCTGCAGTTTTCAATGATACCTTCATCAGCCATACGCTTAATTTCGGTATCTACGTCTGCTTTCAAAGCCTGGGCTATCGGGTGTTGTTTCTGGCTGCGAGACTGGCCGTTGGTTGGTATGCGGATGGGTCGGATGAATGTGCCTTTGCTGCTGCTTTCTGTGCCGATAATGTCAGCGTAGCGAATGAGTAAGTTTGCAGTGGCCTCTAGTTCGTCTCGGTTCGGGTGGTTTGGTAGCGATAGCCCCGTGTTATGCTTTAGCCAGGTTAGCTTTTGATCCAGTGTCTGGATGTTGGGCTGTATTTCATAGTAGGCTGGTTTTGGATGATGTCAGCTTGGGCGCCATATGCTGGATCGTTGGTTGACGATGACTGTGATATGATTGCGGCTGTGTGTATTGTGTATCCTGAGGAGAGTGTGCGTCTGAATTCTATAGTCCCATTTTGGTTGTCGATTAGATAGGAATCGAGCGTGTTGTGACGTAGGATATTTTGGCCGATCAGGGTCGGTGTGGTTTGGGTAGTTACCAGCACGTGAACCTTTTTGAATGTGGGTGAGTCTCGACTGCCGATGGTGATGTCGCAAGTCAGTTCGCCGAGGGCGGTGGTGCTGCCGTTGATTCCTTTTACTACAACGTCGGAGCGGGTCATGAGTTTCTTGGCTTCTCTGGGTAACCGAGATATTGGTACGATGCAGGTGGAGCATCCAGTCTAGCATTGCGACGCCAGAGAAGGTGATGACCCTGAAGCTGAAGGTGGACTGGACGAACGGTGAATGGTGAGCGAGTCCTTGAAAGTTGAAGGTGTGATGGCTGACGTAGGGACATGGCGAACGAGGCATCACATCTCGTCCTGCCCGAAGCGAAAATCCTGTTCCACATCATTTATGGCTTGTATATTATTCGTTGCGGCGATATGGTCCTGTGCCCGAGTGCAAGGTGGGTGGCGATATAGGCAGTTGCGTCCATGGTGGCAGGGGCGACCTCTGCGGTAGTTCTTGCACACGTTCTTTCTGCGTGTCGGATGGTGGCCATGTTCGGGAGGGTTGGTAAGGCCCGTCTGCTGTGGGTTTGGTTGCCTGCTGGGTCGGAGTGGCGCGTTTCTTTGGTTTGACCGCTGTGGTTTCTGTGTGAAATACACAGTGTTGTGCGAAGTCGTGTCGTTGGATTTTACACCGCGATCAAGGTATATTTGAGCTTCGGAGGCTATGCCAATGGCTGAATAGTGGTTGTCCATTGTCTTGACGAGATGTGGGTAAAGATTTGAGTTCCAAATTTTCACCTTTTCGCTCATTAGCATAGCGCCGATGATGGAAATAAGTCCATCGACTGTTAAGTCTGTATTTTTGTCTTTTTTGTATTTGTTTTTTATGTGGACGGCTGCCTCTCTAAGGGTGTTTTCAAGTCGACCCACGAAGTCTGTTAATTTTTCACCGTCTCTCCGTTCCAGATCCCAGGCTTGACTGAGGTGTTGGAAGTTAGTCATCTGGCTTCCGTGGGCTCCTAATAAGTATTGCTTCAGTTGTTCGAGGGTGGATATGTCCTTTTTTGAGTCAACCATCTGCTGAAAGATACTTTGGTCCAGTAAATCTTTAGCAGACTTGACGAATTCGCAGTCCAGGCTGGGATAGGTGCTGAGTTCTGGCGTGACGTGGATTGTGTATGCTTTGTTTAGGGCCGTGATGAATCGGTTCACGTCGTGTCCAGGGCGAAAAGTTCTCTCTAGCTTCAATATGTCGCGTATGGTTTGTTGGCGCATCATTAAGCTATAATCGCCGTTTGTTTGAGCGGTGGGAGGTGTTGAAGTAGCTTTTAGGGCAGTCAGCATGTCGTTTATGTCGGCTTGAATTTCTTGTATCGTGGCTTCGGAAGGCTGTGTTGGTCCCGTTTTCAAGTTGAATAGTAATGTTTTCTGTTCCTTGATGAGAGTAAATAGTTTGGCTCGGGTGAAGCTCGTGTAGTCGGCCATATTTCTCTTGCTGTACGCTTCTGACACCAGTGTGAAAGACAAGCGTATGGTTGCAAGAAAGAAATACAACAGCAGAAGTAGATTTATGTGGTTTATTTCAACAGGAACGTGAGGGTTTGGGACAGTTACCTTGTGATATAGTTCACTGGCCACCTGTTAACTGCCTGTTGAACTTCCGTGTGACCACTTTTATAGCGTTTTTTTTTTTTATGGCTTAACAGGCTCGTAAAACGAAGCGAGTATAATTAGGAGGGAAGCATTTTTATTGGACGAAAAATAGAACACTTTAATATTATTTTATTTTTCGACTGGAACTCGTGTGTCGGAAACATTTGTAAATGAAGATAATGGTCATTTTGTGACGGGGCTTTGTCCCATTCACATCCGGCTCTCGCTCTTGAGTATTTGCCTGTAAATCAGCCGAGATATGTCTCATTTCTTGTTATAACAATATTTTGAAAATTTAATAAATTAGAATTTTCATTTCTGAAACATTTATTAAATATTGTTCTTTAAAATAATAAAAAGAAATTAGTCATTTTGCTTAATAATTGATATTTGTTTTATTGAATATATTTAGGTAAAAAAAATCTTTTTGTTATTAAAAAAATGACACTTTTTCCATAAAAAAGACTTGAATAGAAAAACTGAACTGTTTTATGCCTTATTTGATATAAAATTATTGCATGCCCTCATCTCTGACATTTCTCTTCTGACCATTTGATTATTATGCTATTAAAGTTGCCATTGCACTAAGATGCTTTTATGCTTTATAGGAAATAAGCAACAATCAAAATGTTTAAGCCTATCAGTTTGTTTTAATTACGAAATTCTACAAATACCATTTTACAGTTGAAGAAAATCTCTGAAACAAAGAAACAACTGAGTAGGGCTGAATAGCAAAAGAAACTGATTTTGTCTGTGCAATGGCAGGTATCATTGCTAGTTATTATTAATAATTAACTATTTTTTTCATCTCATTTCTATCTCAAAATAATAGATGTAAGTTTTAAGTGGTTTAATTTCCTTAGATGAAGTGTTGTCATTATTAATTTTTCATTAGCTTTAATTTTATTTATTTACTTTATTTTGTAATGTTCAGTTACATTCTGGAATCTATACTAGCAGCAAACCACCTGCATACAGATAGACAAAGATGTATCTTCTCACCAGACCTATTCAACACTATTCTGAGAGAAAACAAGTCCTGCCAGGATTCATTATTGGTGGCCACAATTTTAGCAACATAAAATATGCAAACAACAAAGTGTTGATAGTGATAGCAGACATAGAAAGGGAACTACAATACTCCTACAGAAGGTAGAGAAAGAAAAATGAAGAGGAAAGGACAAAGCATCAATTGCAAGAAGATAGAATGCATGGTTGTTAGCAAAAGGGACAGCTCAACATGCAAATTACAAATTGGAGATACTAAAATCAAATAAATGCAATAATTAAATATCTGGGAAGCATTTTAACAGAGGACGGAAAGTGCAACACTGAAATCCAAAAGTGCATTGGGGTAGTGAAAGCTGCGTTCCAAAAGCTAAGCAAAGTATTAAGAAACAGTAAAATTTTATTAGAAACAAAGAAAAGAGTACTGAACTGTTATTTAATATCAGTCCTCCTATATGGCAGTGAATGCTGGACAATCTCCTCACAAATGAAAAAGAGACTTGAAGCAACAGAAATGTGGTTCTACAGAATGATGCTGAGAATAGCATGAAATGAACATGTGAGCAACAACAGTTTTAGAGACAATTGAAAACGAAAATTTTTATGGCACATAATGAGGAAAGAGGGCTTGGAAAATTTGATATTCACAGGACATATTGAAGTCAAGAGTGATAGAGGAAATCAACACATAACTTACCTGGCAAGCTTGAGTAAATGGATGGCAGAGCAAAGTTTGGGAGAAACAGCAAAAAGAAAAAATTTAATAAGAGCTACAAAGGATAGGAAATTGTGGAGAGCCATGATCGCCAATGACCTGAACAGACATGGCACATAGAAGACGTTGCTGCTTACTTAAAGCACTTGGAAAATGTAATTTGAACACTGACTTGAACATTATGATAATATGAAAGTTAAATTAGTAAAAAAATAAAATGAATAAAATAATAATATTAATATGTATCAAAAGTCTGTCTATATTTATAAAATGAATAAAATAATAATATAAATAATGTATCAAAAGTATTTTCATTTTTGTTTGTTTTACTGGACTTTAAAGCTTATTTCATGTACGCACACGGCTAAAGACTGTATATGGTGCAACTATATTGTTGTTATTATTAATAATACTTTGCAGACTTGGGATTCTGGCAATTTTGTGGCATCAAAGATGATGAAACTATAAAATTTGGAAAGGAAAGGAAGTAATATCTAATTCTATTGGCCAAAACTGATTTAATCATTTCAAGGGTGGTAACTTGTACCTTGAAACTAAGTCCATAAATAGACCACTATTAGTTGTTAATTACCAGACTTTAAAATGCAAGCTAGGGTAGAATCCAACCACCAACTCAAAGACTTTCCAAAGAGCTAAGAAGAGAATCATTAAAAGATACCATATGTAGAGAATTAGATAACCATTAAAAAAAAAATGAAAATATTTTTAATACACCCCAATAAAATATTAAACACAATTTTGTTTATTGAACATTTATGAATATATATATCCCCAGTTTAAACCTTTAAAATTAGGACACACAATGCTACTTCACCCTCATTTCCTCCATATTCCAAATATAAGGATAAAGTTACACTCAGCTTTTTTTTTTTTTTTTTCAAGAACTGCTATTTTGTGAAACAGGTTCTCGCATGGATGCTACCTTGAAAACTAGTCTTAACTTCAAGTCAAGGGTCAACTGTTATCTATCCTTCTTAACTTTATAATCTTCACTTCCTACTACCTATGCTTTCATTTGTATCACACACCGAATTCATTATAATAATTCTAACTGTAACCTTCTATCTTGAGTGGCTCTTGTGCATTGTATTGTATGAACTTTAGTATTAAAAAAAAAAATGAAATTTTACAATGCTAAATTTTTCTCAAGTGATTGATGCCCCATGATCTCATCTGGCTCTAGCAGTCACAATATTTGTGTATTTGTAAAATTCACAATATACAATTGCTGTAACTTTAAAAAAAATTTTTTATACTGTTTTCGTGAAGCACCTATTGGATTTATAGCTACTATGATCACAGTGTTTTCAATAACTGTCTCTGGTAACACAGCCTTTGTTGTTTAATGTCAAGTAAAAGTATTGTGTTATAGTAGAAGTGAATAATGACTATCTGTAATTTGTCAGACATCACATTTTATCTATAATGTAGGGTATGAATGTTTACTGCAAAGGAAAGGTTAATAGACTTGTCTCATATATCATTGCTATTCTCATGTGTTTGATTGTCACATGGAACACTATTAATAAGGCCCCATGCTAGATTTTTTTAAATAGTTCATCACTCATAGAAAACAGCTTGTGAAATTAATCTATTAGTTGTATCCCTATTTTGTTACCTCTATATAATTTATGTATTAGTGTGAGTTATATATCTATATGTGCACATGGTGCACCAGGTAATTGAGAACAAATTATAAAGATGAACAAAGATATTCAGAAAGATTTGTATTCTTGTTCAACTTAAAAAAAAACAGCAACTTATTCAATAAAATCACCTTCAGCCTTGAGTAAGGCCTTGAATGTATCTGAATGCTTATAGCAGGTGGTTTTTGTTAAAGAGTGCTTGGTCTTGTGAAGCAGCCAGTTCTTTCTCTTGATGAAGCCCCAGATCTAGTTGCCTAGAGGATTCAAATCAAGAGAGCTAACAGGCTAATATGATTATAAAAATTCTCAGCCAACTACACCCAGGCCGCATATCTCGTTGTAGGGAGTGGTATTCAGCTGAAATATGTATGACACCTTCTCAATCCATAGTTTGACCACTGTGGATAGGCAGTAGCAGAAAGAAAAGAATTGGGATAGTATAGCATGGCCATTGTTACTCACAACTCTCAGAACCATCACAAACATTGTGAACTTGGTGTTTGTTACTAGGTGTCATTGCAAGTTCAGTGAAAAGCCACATATTATTCCTCTTTTTTACATGGCCATTTTCAAGAAGCTTCCTATCTGTGTAGCTGTTGTTTGGCAGCTAGTGCCATATGCACAACAATAAAAGAACATACAAAAAGAAATATTAAACAAGCTTCACTTGGAGATACCTAGGTGTGTGATTGCCTTTTAGTGTTGTACAGGTTCCATATCTTATTACAAGTCATTTAAAAAAAAAAGAAAAAGGTCAATTCTTTTAACATAAAAGAAATGACAAACATATTGTGATTAATTGCTGTTTTTATTCACTGTGTTTATAGGGTACCCATTTCCCTAACATTTATCTTTTTTCCCATTCAATGCAGCTATAATCGTAGAAATCCATCACTAATATTAAACTTTAATGTAAATATCTATCATGTTTGAAGGTGATATTCAACAAAAGTTCATTATCGTCAATGTTGACTGACCAGCATTCCTTTGAGATGCATCTTCATCTTGTTTCTTTTTGAGCATTATAGTCACTAACTTCATTTTTTTAAATCATTTCCTCCCAAGCAATGTAATGAAGTCAATAAGCTATGTTATGGTGGTAGGAAAAGGTTACTAAGTGTGAACAAATAGGAGAAAAAGAAAAAAATTAAGGAGAAAGAACTATTAAAGAACAGGAAATAAAAATTAACATTGCATTTAAATTTTTCAAAATCAAAATTGATTGGAAAAAAGTGTGAGAGAAGAAATTGTTAGCATAAAACTTATGGTTGCTTCTAGCCATTTCAACTGTAAGCTGCCAATCTAGTACTGTGATTAAATTTGTAAAGTATATGGTATATGTACTAAAGAGGAAAGCCCATCAAAACAATTACCATGAAAATATTTCTAGAAAAGGCTCAGGGAAACTACATAACAGCAGTGGGGAAAATAACAAGCCAAGATGCCTGATCAGGACCAATAACACTGCAGATTCTTCTTTGTATTTTATCAAGAATCTCTAAATACATAGCATAAGCACCAGACCAGAACAGTTACCATGAAAATATTTCTAGAAAAAGTACAGTGAAGCTGTGTTATGGTGGGAGGGAAGTAAATGAATCTAAGATGCCAGGACAGGACCATTTTCTTACTAAAACCAAATTGTCTTTTCCTCTTTCCACAGGATCAAAACAGAATAGTCCATTATTGATAAAATATTGGCAGATGTTGTTAAACACTTCTATCTTTCTTTCTTTCACTGAAATCAAGTAGTGTTTTTTCCCCTCTTTCCATGCAATCAAAATGGAATAGTTCATTTTTTATGAGATATTGGCAGGGCATCATGGTTGTGTGAACTAATGAATGGAAGGACAAGCACAGTTATAATAGCATATTAAATAGTAAGTGTGTGTGGGATTTTGTCATAAAATATAGCAACATAAAAAAATATTGGTTATGATGGTATATTTTGTAATTAAAAAAAACCGTGTATAAGGATTATATTTTATATTATGAAGGACTTTTTTATATCTTGCCAATCCCAATATTTTAAATTTGTGACTGAAAAATATTAATTTGGGTCTCTAACACATTTTTGTCTGTTAAATTCATCTTCTCTATAGCCAAAGTGATTATAAATACTGAGCTTAATTTAGTCTGGTTCAAGGCCAAAAGTGTAGAGCACTCACTAATGATCACTCATGACAGAGCAGTAATGGACTGCTCGATGAGCTTGTTAAGTATCAGCTCACAGTGAATCACCCAAGTTCATATTAAGTTTAGTTTGGCACAAAGTCTTGCTTATGGGACACCTAGTGAGGATCACTTATGAGATGAGGAAATTAATCTATGAGAGAAATGGCTTGTTAAACTTTGCACCAGGAGAGGAGAGTATTACTTGTTGTGTTTTCTTTCTTTCATGATTACCATGTTCTGATTTTTATGTATTTTTTTATCTTATTGACAATCCAAAGAAAGAAAAAAATACATGCATAATTCATAGTTCTAGATCCTTTCAGCTCTGAAGGACTGATTTGGCCAAAACATTCTAACCTATATGTTTTCAGACATCTCGCCTTCCCCAGCACATAACCCTGTGTATCCACCTACCCAACTGACATTGGCCATCTGCCCTGGGCCAACAATTGCTGGATTTCACAATGGAAGGCTGCAAATATTCACCCCACTACTAATTTTTTTTCCCTTATTCCATCGATTATTTTATTGTCAACTGACTAGAGTCCATTAGGCTATGAATATTTTAATATTCATTCTTCACTTGTCAGTTTCTCTCCCTCCATCTCTGTCTGTGTCAGAGTTTATGTCACACTGACTTGTCAAGTTTAATCATTTTTTATTTTAATAAATAAAGCATTGCTATATTTTTTAAAGCCATATCATATCAGCCAGAAACCATTTTATAGAAAAATAAAAGCTAATGCAGATATAAATTTAATCTGAAAACAACAAATCAAATGTTTGTGGAATATGTGGTTAGGCAGTAATATTTTGTTGAAGGCCATAGACAAGAATTTTTTAATTGATTTTTCTTGGGTATATACAAATAGATGCCTATCTTGATTCAGTGTGTGTTAGTGTTGTCTAAACATTTTGGATCTAACGCTGTCCCCTATATATGCTTATTATCAAGATAAGAAACTTTAAAATTTAATAACAGAAACTATGGTTGTTTTCCTTTATTTTTATGGAATGGCACAGAGTAGAAGAAAAGAAGAGCAAGATTCTGGTGTTCACTATTATATAGTTTCATCTTATTCCTTTCCCAATCCATTCATACTACATTAATCTATTCACTACCATAGATATTTAATCTTTGTTCTCCACAACTTTCCACCCATCATTATATTATTATCCATGAACTATGTACAATTTGTATTGTATTTATGATGAATGCAATAATATGAAATAATTAATAAATTGTTGAAAAAAAAAGGAAAAAATGAATACAATTATTAATGTTAGTCCTTTTTTAATTTTGACATTGTGTCATGATGGTGAAACCCATAAAGCATCATACATTTTAAATTTCTTCACGGAGCTGCATGTATCATTTTCAAGACCCAAAATGAAAATTTTCTATCATTTTTTTTTTTTTTTTTTTTTTACAATTAATATTGTCTAGTATATACACGTTAAATCCCATTTGGCATATATAAATTGGCAGCTGATGTCCAAAATGACCTTCAGTCTGTTAAAGAATAGCTTGTTAATTTTAAAATCCAAAAAAGAATCAGCAATATTATTGGTTCTGATCTGGCATCTCAGCTTCACTTTCCAACAACTTTAAAGTCGCCTCCTTGTGCCTTTTCTATAAATACTTTTATGTTAATTGTTTGGATGAGCTCTTCTCTATAGTACCTAGACTTTTTGAATTTTAGAGCAGTACTAGACTGGTGACAAGGTTTTCTCAGTTTATAGTTGAGATGGCTAGATGTAACTAAGTTTTATGCTAACCGTTTCTTTTCTCATACATCTTGCTTGTTGAACTCTCTCCTGGCTCTATGCTTTCCAGCCAACTTTAATCTTCAGAAATTTAAATGCAATGTCAATTGCTATCTACTGTCCTCCTTATTACAGTTCTTTTGTTTTCACTCCTTGGTAATGTTTCTGTTTTCTTATTCTTCCATACCCAGTAACTCCTTGTGCCTTAGTGGCTTTACTGCCTTACTTGGGGTGAACTTGATTAAATATATATATATATATATATATATATATATATATATATATATATATATATATATATATATATATATATGGGATAACAATATATAAATTTTTATATATCAAAAGCAAATTTTCAGGGAAGGATGTATGACAAAGTGGAAATGATTTTCATGTGAAGTGTTTCATCCTTTAGGACTTCACGAGACTAAGTTCATGTTTATGTTGATGTGACTACACATGTGCACGAATGAGCAACGCTTGAAATTTTAAATTTAAAGATTTTTTTTTTTTTATGTATTTTGTGTATATAATCTAGCCAATTTCATTTAGATTCTTTTTGTTTGTGTTTCCATGACTTTTATTATTAAATATCCCACAATATGATAATAGAATATCTGCCAAGAATGGTGAAATGTAAGAACCTGGACACAAATTTACTGTGGTTTATCTAGCGGTTAAAGGACTTTCTGAACATTCTTCATCTTAGTGAATTGTTTTCTCTTTTAATTAGTGTAGCATATATATACACTACAGTTCAAAAGTTTAAAGCGACCTCCAGAATTACTATGGGATGAACTTGACAGAAGGGTGGATTTGTGCTGCAATAATCAAGGCTAAATAAATATATTTTGATGAAAACAAAATTTTAATCGTAAAATGCTTCTTTTCTTTGTCATAATAAAAATTCTTATAAAAAGTCATGTCACACTTTTTTAACAATGTACAATAATTTTCTCTTATTTAAAGTAAAAAAACAACTACATTTTGGTTCAATTTAAAAAATTACTAGGGGTCACCTCAAACTTTTGAACTGTAGTGTGTATGTAATAATGAAGAAATATAGTTTTATAGTGTGCTGTATTTATGGGATAAAGTGCTCAATATCAGAGATATTGCTGTATGGTGGGTTGAACCATATATTTCTTTTCCTGTCAGCCTTTTTGTGCTCTGTGGTGAGTATGTGAGTGTTGTCAGAAATCCACTATCTTTTAGGGCAGTTTCATAGTCTTTCTTATCTTCATTAAATATGGTTTCATTGGAAGAATTGTCAGAAAGCCTGCAGTTAATTGATTTTGGTATCTTTGATTATTGAAGGCAGGTGATTGGATGATGTGTGTACAGTGGTTTATCATTGGGTTTTCTGTATGGTTTATATGTGCCTTTTCTCAGGTTGAAGGTAACATCTAGAAAATCTACTTCGTTTAGGTTAGTTTTTATATATATATGTCAAATCTGTTATTTTTAAAAATCTTTATTATTGCTTTTCTAGTTTTGTCTGTGTTTTGTTTATAGTTTCTTAAGATTATGAGACCTGTAAAGTCCTGTATCATTTTTATCTATTATTTTGCTTAGTTTGTCTAGTAAATATATACCTATGATTTCGCAGGTCCCAGCAACGTCAAAGCTTCCCATTGTAGTGTCAAAGATCCTTTCTTTCTTTATCCATTATTTCTTTTTATATTTTTTTACACACACATATATATATATATATATATATATATATATATATATATCATTCATTTTTCTCCATAGTTGATCATATATTGAAGTGTGTATAATTAAAAACAAAAACAAAATTCAGTTTGAGTGTTGTAAACAACATCACCTTTAAGTGATTTGAAATTGGTTCTAACCAATGAAGGAACAAAAGTATTCAGATTCTCTTGCAAAAAATGAACTTTGGGAAGTTTACCAAGTTTAATTCTGACATAAAACAAATTAGAAGTTAGAAAAACATAATAAAAAAATTCGACACACAGACCTTTTCAGTATTGTAATTGCTGCTGTCTTAATCCACACACGCACACATATATTGCTCTGTCATTTCAGCACTGAATTCAAGTTTATAGTCACATGCCCAATTGGGTTTGAATTCAAAGTTGTCCATGACTTATGTCCAGTTTGTTCTACTGTTTAGCTGGAGGAAGAAGGGATAAATTCATACATTTTTCTAATGGTATTTATGCAAAAATGAATTTTACAAACTTGACTGGAATTAAAACTTTACATCGCTTTCACATCCATCCATATATATATATATATATATATATATATATATATATATATATATATATATATATATATAAATTAAATTTAGCTTGTCTTGCACAATGTTGCAGGTGAGGATGGATAAAATATTGAAAGAGACATTAGAGCTTTTAATTATTATATCCTTTGCTGTTAGAACCAGCATCCTCATCTTGGTTGTTACAATACTTTTGATGTTGTTTCCTCCAGCTTTCTTCAATTATTTTTTGTGGTATTTGGTAAACTTTCCGTTTTTTTTTTTTTCTCTCTCTCGTTTGATCTCTTCCATTCTTTCTCTATTTCGATCACTTCCATTCTTTCTCTCAGACTCTTTGAATCTCATCCGTTCTTTCTCCTCTCTCTCTCTTTCGATCTCTTCGTTTCTTTCTCCTCTCTCTCTCTTTCGATCTCTTCGTTTCTTTCTCCTCTCTCTCTCTTTCGATCTCTTCGTTTCTTTCTCCTCTCTCTCTCTTTCGATCTCTTCGTTTCTTTCTCCTCTCTCTCTCTCTCTCTTCGTTTCTTTCTCCTCTCTCTCTTCGATCTTTCGTTTTTCTCCTCTCTCTCTCTTCGATCTCTTCGTTTCTTCCTCTCTCTCTCTTTCTCTCTCGTTTCTTTCTCTTCATTTCTTTCTCCTCTCTCTCTCTTTCGATCTCTTCGTTTCTTTCTCCTCTCTCTCTCTTTCGATCTCTTCGTTTCTTTCTCCTCTCTCTCTCTTTCGATCTCTTCGTTTCTTTCTCCTCTCTCTCTCTTTCGATCTCTTCGTTTCTTTCTCCTCTCTCTCTCTTTCGATCTCTTCGTTTTCTTTCTCCTCTCTCTCTCTTTTCGATCTCTTCGTTTCTTTTCTCCTCTCTCTCTTTTCGATCTCTTCGTTTCTTTCTCCTCTCTCTCTCTTCCGATCTCTTCGTTTCTTTTCTCCTCTCTCTCTCTTTCGATCTCTTCGTTTCTTTCTCCTCTCTCTCTTCCCGATCTCTTCGTTTCTTTCTCCTCTCTCTCTCTCTTCTTCGATCTCTTCTCTCCTCTCTCTCTTCTTTCTCCTTTCTCTCTCTCTCTCCCTTTCGATCTCTTCGTTTCTTTCCTCTCTCTCTCTCTCTTTCGATCTCTTCGTTTTTTCTCCTCTCTCTCTCTCTCTCTCTCTTCGTTTCTTTCTCCTCTCTCTCTCTCTCTCTCTCTCTCTTCGTTTCTTTCTCCTCTCTCTCTCTCTCTCTCTCTCTCTCTCTTCTTTCTTTCTCTCTCTCTCTCTCTCTCTCTCTCTCTTCGTTCCTTTCTCTCTCTCTCTCTCTCTCTCTTCGTTTCTTTCTCCTCTCTCTCTCTCTCCGATCTCTTCGTTTCTTTTCTCTCTCTCTCTCTCTATCTCTTCGTTTCTTTCTCCTCTCTCTCTCTCTATCTCTTCGTTTCTTTCTCCTCTCTCTCTCTCTATCTCTTCGTTTCTTTCTTCTCTCTCTCTCTCTCTTTTCCTTTCTCTCTCTCTCTTCATTTCTTTCTCTCTCTCTCTTCGTTTCTTTCTCCTCTCTCTCTTCTCTCTCTCTCTCTTCTCTCTTCTTTCTTTCTCCTCTCTCTCTCTCTCTTCTTTCTTTCTCTCCTCTCTCTCTCTCATTTCTTTCTTTCTC
The DNA here is from genome assembly GCA_903632075.3 of Acanthosepion pharaonis. Classification (NCBI taxonomy): domain Eukaryota; kingdom Metazoa; phylum Mollusca; class Cephalopoda; order Sepiida; family Sepiidae; genus Acanthosepion; species Acanthosepion pharaonis. The sequence goes on from CAHIKZ030000479.1 coordinate 2,330,787, forward strand.
TCTCTCTCTCGATCTCTTCGTTTCTTTCTCCTCTCTCTCTCTCTCGATCTCTTCGTTTCTTTCTCCTCTCTCTCTCTCTCTCTCTCTCGATCTCTTCGTTTCTTTCTCCTCTCTCTCTCTCGATCTCTTCGTTTCTTTCTCCTCTCTCTCTCTCGATCTCTTCGTTTCTTTCTCCTCTCTCTCTCTCTCTCTCTTCGTTCTTTCTCCTCTCTCTCTCTCTCCTCTCTTCTTTCTTTCTCCTCTCTCTCTCTATCGATCTCTTCGTTTCTTTCTCCTTTCTCTCTCTCTCTCTTTCGATCTCTTCGTTTCTTTCTCCTCTCTCTCTCTCGATCTCTTCGTTTCTTTCTCCTCTCTCTCTCTCTATCTCTTCGTTTCTTTCTCCTCTCTCTCTCCGTCTCTTCGTTTCTTTCTCCTCTCTCTCTCTCGATCTCTTCGTTTCTTTCTCCTCTCTCTCTCGACCTCTGTCGATCTCTTCCGTTCTTTCTCTCTCTCTCGATCTCTTCCGTTCTTTCCCACTCTCTCTCTCGATCTCTTCCGTTCTTTCCCACTCTCTCTCTCTATCTCTTCCGTTCTTTCCCACTCTCTCTCTCGATCTCTTCGTTCTTTCTCTCTCTCTCGATCTCTTCCGTTCTTTCCCACTCTCTCGATCTCTTCCGTTCTTTCCCACTCTCTCTCTCCCGTTCTTTCTCACTCTCTCTCTTCCGTTCTTTCTCACTCTCTCTCTCTCTCTCTTCCGTTCTTTCTCACTCTCTCTCTCTCTCTCTTCCGTTCTTTCTCACTCTCTCTCTCTCTCTCTTCCGTTCTTTCTCTCTCTCTCTCTCTCTTCGTTCTTTCTCTCCTCTCTCTCTCTTCTTTCTTTCTCCTCTCTCTCTCTCTTCCGTTCTTTCTCTCTCTCTCTCTCTCTCTTCCGTTCTTTCTCTCTCTCTCTCTCCCCCGTTCTTTCCCCTCTCTCTCTCTCACTTTCAATCACCTTCTTTAGTTCTATCTTTCATTCACTTTCTTTCTCTTTGATTCTCTTTCTTTGTCTTTCAGTTTCTTTCTCCTTCATTTTCTTTCCTTCTCTTCCCTTTATATTCATTTTCATTCTCTCTCTCTCTTTTTCATTTGTCTAGAGAGAGAAAGAAGACTTCGTCTTCTTTCTCTTTTTCATTCGTCTTCACTCTCCCTCTTTTTCATTCATCTTTTTCTTTTATTTCTCTTTCTTTTATTCGCATTCTTCCTTTTTCTTATTCATTTTCTTTCTTTCTCTTCATTTGCTTTTACTTTCACTTTCATTCGCTTTTTCTTTTTCTGGCTTTTTTTTCGTTCGTTTTCATTTTCTTTCTCTCTTTCATTTTCTTTTTTTCTTTGTTGCTCTTTCATTCACTCTGTTTCATTCCCTTTCTCTCTCCCTCTCTCTCTCTCTCTCTCACTCTGTTGTATTTTCTTTCTGTCTGTCTTGTTTATCTTATTTCTCTTTTTTTGTGTTTTTGTAGCTTTCGATTTTTTGCTAGACCCTTCTGATATTTAAATGAATTGTTTCTTTCTTTGTTTTGCTTGCATATCCCTTCTTTTTCTCTGTCCCCTTCCACCCCCTTTTTTTATGTTCTTCTCTCCCATGATACCTTTTCATCATTTATTCCTTCACCTCTATTCACTATCTCTTTTTATTTTAGATATATGTTACACTGTTGTTTGAATGTAACTGAGAATAAAACAAAGTACTGCTTGTCTTTGTAAGACATTTTCTTTCAATGTTGATTTTTTTTTTCTTAGATGAGGACAGATGTCTTAAGTAAAGGCAAATGTTTGGATGAAATGTTAACCACCTGTTGTTTATACTTTGGGCGTGGTGCGGCTTTCTTTTTTCTTTTAAAGTGTTTACATTTTTTACATTTTCTTCGACACAAAGTTCATAACTATTCACTATTGTTTGTTTTGTTTGTTTGTTTTTTTGTTTTGTTTTTCGGAAATACCAAACTGTAAATTCTGCAACTTTTTGATTTCACTTACTACATAAAAATCTTTTATTAATTAAAATTTAGTTGTTTAGAACAAAGTTACACCAGGATAGATGTTTTTTTTCCGAAAGGAAAGCAAAAAAAAAAAAAAAAAAAGCACTACCCACCACCCTGTTTTAAAAGATTTCGCCAAAAATTCGGAAATTATCCGATTTAAACGAAATTTTCAGTACTTATTTATTAATGAATGAATTGTATACTGAACAGGTTATTTTTTATGAGAAAACTTTGTGGAAATATTGGGGAGGTGTTTAAGCCCCACCTCCGCCCCTTTCGTTATCTTGTGTGTATTTTTTTTAATATGTCAGGGTGAAGTATTATTTGTTTGGACTAGTTTTGTTTCAACTTTTCTATTTATCGCAACACTTAGGTTGTTTCTGTACTCCACGGCCATAGATTGAAAAGTAAAGTTTCCGATGTCACTTGAACAGGCTTATCTTATTTTTTGAGTCTGTATTCCAAAACTAATTTAAATTTGTTGGAAAATCTTTCAGAATAAAATATACTTTTTTGAAACGTTGAGGAATAATAGCTGAATTAAAGTTTAATTAATCTGGTCTGAAATATTTACTTTTAGTTTCACATATCACAGAAATGCATTTTTAGCACGGAGATAGTTGTTTATTTAACAGCTTCATTGACAAGCGGAAGTTTATCTATTTATTTTTTAACTAACCAGTAGTCTTGAAAAATTAGGAAAATACTCTAAGAATCCAATATTTTATTGAAATTTAAGTACTTTGGCTTTAAATTTACTATAGTTGTCGATCTTATTTTTTGAGAACTTCTTATATTTCCTAAAAAAGAAGCGCAAGGTTTGTCGAGAACACTACCTTGGTTTCTCCATTTCACAAAAGCCTGCATGATTTGCCATAAGCTCCGCATTTTCAAACATTTTCTTCAATGATGTATCATCATCTTTATTTCGGATGCTTTGAAAAATGTCTTTGATGGTTCCAATCATTGCAAAACCTTTCAAAACGTCCGTTTCAGAGCTTTGGAGCATAGTGCTCAGCCTTCGAGTGAAGCTGAAGAAGAATTTTGCTACTTGAAAAGATGAAATAAATGTAGAATTGGTTATTGGCTTCACGAGGCCTGTTACCTGTACACTATTACTGTCCCAGCCATTTGCTGCTATGATTCATCTTAAACAAGACAATAAAGGACTATGTAAACAATAATAAATATAATAAGACTACATTTCTGAGAAATCTTCTAAAACGATGTGCTTTTCTACCCACTGAGTTTCACAGAAAACATTGAACGTGAACTTCGATATTTTAGTATCGTTAGTTGTATTGTAGTCTTCAGTGCATGTTTAAATAAAATTGCTTCTTTTTGGTGAGTATTTGAAAAATTCCAAGTTTTTTGAGGTTATTAAGCCTCACATGTATTTCTGGAACCTTGCAACTTTTGCATAAGACTAAATTCAAGTCATGATTTGCACAATAATTATATACAGCATGTGGAATCTCTTTCTGAAATAGTGCAGACATGTTAGCTGCTCCATCTGTAGTCAGTAATCTACAACTTTTTAGTCTTCAATCCACAAGTTTTAAGACTTTTGATAACATTTGAGCAAAGGTATGCCCCAGTGATACTCTTGCAATTGATGTAATCGAGAATTCTTTCTTTGGGTTTACCATTTCAAATATACTGCAACGCCAAACCTTTGATGAGTCAGTGACTTTATCCAAATTATGCCAAATTATCAAATAAGAGACCAAATTCTTGCTTGCAGATATCATAGACAATCTCATATTGCTACTTTGATCAGTGTTAGTGTAGTCATCTCGATGTCCTCTAAAGGCTACCATAAAATTCTAATGATTTAATAATCGATATCAAGATCCTTCTATTTTTTTTTCAACCTGCTGACTTGATTGGTCTGAGATCACACAATCAATTCGCTTGTCAGGGTTTTGGAATGTGAACAGAAATTGTTCATTCGGACTTCGAAATTCAAATGATAATGTCTTCCAGAAAGTTTTTCCAGTTAATGTGTGGTTCTGAGATCAGCTTCTTGGCTAAATGATGAGTATAAATTGGAAAAGGACATATATAAGACAAAAATCATAATCAGTCGATCCAGAATATGAGAGAAAAGAGATTTTTCCAACCACTCTTCTCGAAGCATGAAATCACTCTTTCTCCTCGAATCTTTATACTCTTTACTTGGAAACTTGAATGTTGGTATTCGATTTGAAAGAAGGTTATATTTTTCTTCATCAGATAAAGTCTTTGATTTGAAATTAATAATTTCAGCATGCTGATTGGATATCAACGTAGATGTGCTGGAAGAACTTGGAGCTTCATTTCTGGACTGCTTTTGAACTCAAGAAAGATGTTTGGATGGCGTCTGCTGAAAAATGTCCGCATCATCATCATTAACAGAAGGTCTAAAGAACATCCATTGTCTACAAAATAAATATTGTATTACGAATAAGAAAATATATAGCATTTTACTATTTACTAGCAGTACTTTCCGGCGTTGCCCGGGATAAGAAAAGAATACATCAAAATTTATTCTCCCTGTTGGGTAGTTTTAATTCTCCCAGTCGGAAAATTTAAAAAAAATATATTGAAAACCTTAATATTTTTGTAGCTGAATATAAGAAAAAAAATTATTTTGAAACCCTACTGTTTTTGAAGATTAAATCGGAACACGCGTGGAAATTGAAAAAAATCATTCAAACATTGGCAAGACAAATTTAAAAAAAATATATATTGAAAACCTTACTTTTGGCATTGAAAAGATATGAGAACAACAGGTTTGATTTAGAAATAAAATCTGAATGTGAAGACCCTAAATGGATACAGGAAGTGTGGAAATGAATTTATTATTTTTTTTAATTTTCAATTACTGTATATACTCGCGTATCATGCGACTTTTGAAGACCTAATATTGAAGCTAATTTTAAGGGGGTCGCATCATACACGAGATATAAAATTAGCGTATGTAGTGCTGGCCCCGGCTACGCTGTTGACCAAACTATTTGTTCATTTACTGTAGTCAAATTACCTTCAAAATTAAGTCTTCAAAGGCCGCATGTTACTCGAGTATATACGGTATATTTAAATTTTTTCATATAAAATATTTAAAAAAAATTTTTTAAGCGTTTATTTTCTTTAAAGTGCTTGAAGAAAATTAAATAAAATTGTAATGTATTATTTTTTCTGTTGAGTACGGACTTAATATAAATTCGTTTGAGTAAAAAAATTATTAATGAAACAGACGATAGTATATTACGATAAAAAATTGTCATTATAGCTGATTATTTCCAAATTTTGATTTATTTTATTTTGATTATCATTTGCAAATTTTGATTTATTGATAGCAGTAAGAAATCGTTTCATAAGATTAGATTCATGTTTATGGCGATGGGTTAATGTTTACTTAAGGTTACTTCTACGTCACCATGTATTAGCTTACCTTATCTACTTTATGACAAAAAATATTTTCTCAAAAAGTTTTAGGGTGTGGCGGGGCATTCTCTACTCCCCAACTCCCCGGATCCACAAAGCCGCTTTGCCATTTACCTGTTGATTTCCGGGACTCTGCATGAGATTTTCAAAATTCCTTTTTTCAGAGTTTTTGAAGGGTGAAGATGTAAACCGGGGTCCTCCGTTAGAAATCAACTGACATGAAATCCAATATCTTGCAAAGTGTGCCTTCAATTTGCGGGTGACAGTTGAGGTAGTAGTCCTCAAGTCGATCTGTTTCCCAGGAGTTCGAGAAATAGTCGACAGTTTACAAGGTACTCGATGCTGTCAAATTGAAATAAGTCAACATCAACCTTCTGCACGGACGATCAGGTATGGTGTATGGCATTAGTATTTCCTTTTTAACTTGAAGGATCATGGACACTGGCATGCGTCCTGCTGCGGCAGTATGCGATGTGATAGTTTTATCAACTTGTAGACGCATCTGCCCTGGTAATGATCTTAGGTCGCCGTTGAAAACATTAGCGTGATCTGTTAATAGTTGTTTGCATTCTGGTACTTAACTAACTTTAGCAATGTTATCATAGTGCACAGTTATTAGGTCCATTTGTTCGCTCGTGCGCTTTCCCAACAAAGGAGTCAAACTCTCCTTGACTACAATGAATTCTACTTAATATTTTGCGGGGTTGCACAATTCGACATTTACCAATGGACGCTTGTTCGTCCCGTTCCACATCTTGAGTTTCGTGGTAGATAGTTGCAGGTAGGTATTACGCACATATTTCTGCGGGGTTACATTGATGCTAGCTCCAAAGTCTACTTGGAACTTCACGTTCCTTTTTTCTATCATCATATTTGCATAGATAATCTTATCTGGCTGCTCTCTTTCCGAGTTTATGCATAACAGTAACGCATATTCACATTCAGTGTCACTGGAAGAATTTGGAAAAACGGTTAATTTTATGCTTAGTTTTATCGTCTCCTTTTCTCATATAATTTTTCCTTGGACATTTCAGTACAAAATGGTTTCTACTGTTGCAAAATTTACATTTTTAGCCCCACGTGGGACATGCTGCTTTCTGTTTTTCGTGTGTCTTGATACAGAAATAACAGTCTATTTGTTTGAAACTTTGTTTTTGCACTCTTGTTTATTTCGTCTGTTACGTTCATGTCTCTCATAGCTTTCAACTGTGTAGTCGTAGCTTCACAACTTCGGCATATGTCAGTACATTATTTCAGATTCAGTGTTGAAAGCTATAGCATTCTTTTAAGTTCCTGGTTGTTTCTTACATCCAGCACTATGCGGTCGACATTCACAAAAATTGCAAGACTTCGCTAGGTTACGAAGTGTAGTTAAATATGACTCAATGTTCTCACCTGGTCTCTTTTCTTGAAGACATATCGTTCATACGTCTCGTTGGTCTTTCAGATAAAATGTTGGCTATTATAGTGTCCACGTCATCTTTCTTTTCCGTTGAGGCGAATTGAAATCCGTTGTAAACTATCAACACGTCTGGTCCAATAGCGTGAAGAAATAGTGGTAATCCTTATTTTGTTCTCGCAGTTTGGTCACAATGATGTAATTATTCCACGTTTGTTTCCAGAGCTTTTATCCTTCTGAAGCATTAGTCTTAGTGTCCAGGTTGCCCGGTGGCGATATGTTTGACTGGAATCCTTCCGCCATTTTCACGCACGTGGTCGCCTTTTTTCGCTGTATTATCGTCACTCCAAATGTCGGACGCCACTGAAACAGCTTACGTGGAACTACCTTTTTTGGTGGTATCAGTCCTCATTTGCAGGGTTATAAAGCGTGTATGACTTCCTAGCTGCCACCATGTTACATTGTCATGAAAATCAGGACACTCAGGTTTGTAAGAGCCGGCACGAAACGTGACCGGCGTTTATTAGGTAACAAAAGAAAGAATGAGAAAGGAGTTAGGGAGAAAAGAGACGTATCAGGGTGCGAGAATCACGTTCTTAACGTCGATTAGGGAGCATACATTAAACTAATGCAACGGGTGCATACATTAAACAATAATGTCGCAGCAGCAACAACAACTTTGAAGCGTCCTTGACTTTTCTTTCTGTCAAGCAACATTACTCTTCATCAGACCAACAACATCCTGCTGATCACTGTTGCTAACATCTTTAAACTACTTTGCAGCATTCTATGAATTGATGACGTTTATTAACAAAAAACATGATTCGTCTATATATTGTTACAATAAAGGTCCAGTAACTATTTTAGATTTCGTAAAATCCGTCCCCCACCAGTTATATTAATTAAATAAATGTAATTCAAGAGTTCATGCTGGTGATAAAACATAATTCAATAAAGATATAGTTCAAATCTCTCTTTGAGACCAATGACCCCACCCAGGTCTTCTGAAGAAACTAGATTAAAATTTCATCTGTGGGGCGGATTTTCAGTTGATAATGATAGTTCTTCATCTTGGAAATTAAGATTGAATAAACGAATAAGCCTGTTGTCGACATGACCGTCTTTGGGGTCAATTAATGGATAGAAAGAAGTATTATGATTTCCACGAAAAGTAAAGATTATATCCCCAGAATTTATCCATTTTTATTTTCTTTAACATTTTAAAAAATGGAACCTAGGTGATTTTGATTGGTCGTATAACAAGATTTAACAACAAATCTGTAGCACAAGCCATACAGACAAGCAGCTTTATTGTCTTGATAAGGTTTCTGTCATGGTCAAGCAAAAATGCAGTCGGGTGATCAGAAATTTAAATAAATCACCCTACAGTCATCGTTAATTAAAAGCCTCTAAATTTCTTACCAAGGGCTGACCTCTGTTCCCGATACACTTACGTTACGTGAGAATGATTTTTTCTTTTCTGTTATCTAATTGTCTCAAATGGATCTAATAAATGTTATCTTTACTTCTTAACTTTCACTCAAAGCAAAGCAGTTTAATCAGTTATGGTTGTTACCAGAGTCTTTTGTTTCGTTTATTAATTTATCTGAGAAATAACAAAGCAAAGTTTTCTTTATTTGATAGTGAAATCGATATCATCCGTTGTCTTTTTGACACGATTACATTTCTCAATTGATTTGTGTGGATTAGCTGAGCAGTTCGTATTTCGGCTTTATCTAGTTTATATAGTTTTAAATACTTTTTTATTGTACATAAAACGATTTTTCTTTGCAGTTTATTCCAGTTGACTTTTACTGTTTTTATTTTATTTATTTTTTTATTTTTTTGCTTTCTCACTCTCGTCTACAAAGTTACTTGTTCCAACTTTTAGAAATCTTTTGTTTTTACTTCTTTTTAATTCTCATTGCCTGAGTTTCTAAGTATATAGAATTTATATTGTCCATGTATTTATTTCTCTCTCTTAGGTCTCGCCAATTTCCCTCTCATAAATTCTCTTTGATTTTTTTTGTTTCTCCATCGTAAACTCTCTTTGTTCTTATCTCCTTCAAGAACCCTCTTTGGTCCCCTCTCTCTCTCTCTCTCCTTTTCTCTTCCCTAAAATCTCTTTGGCATTTTCTTTCTCTCTTTCCCTCTTTGGCATTTTCTTTCTCTCACCCTCTATCTTTCTCCTAAACTTTCTTTGCTCTTTTCTCTCTGGTCCCCACTCTCTCTCTCTCCTAAACTCACTTTGATTTCTCTATATCACACCCAAACTCTTTATTAACGTTTCTCCCTGAAACTCTTTTCTAGGATGCTTTCATTTACTTCCCCTACCAAAAAAAAAATTTAAAAAAAATAATAATAATCCTCTTTTTATTCTCCTTTCTGTCACTTGCCGTTAGTGCCTTCCCTTTTAACTTTATTCTTCTCTTTCTTATTCCTGTTTCTCTTGTGATTTTTTGTCTTCTTATAAAATAGAATTCTGTCTTTACCTTTTTTACTTCGCGTCTTATTGATTTACACTAAAAATAAACTCATTCTACACAGAAACAAGTTACTTGTCATAGTTTAGCTGACATTTTGAGCGAATCTTTTTATCTTTTTCAGAGCAATTCCGTTATAATCGCCACAGAACTGTCTTGTGTCTAACCAAATTTTTTTGTTAATATTTGAAAAATAAGATTTTTAGAGTTATCGGATCGTCCAAATCTTGTATATACTTGGAACAGTATTAAATTTTAACTAAGTTTGTTTACAATATAACATTTTAATAGAGTCCGGTATATAACAGTAATGGTGAAATTAGCCGTTTCCTTATAAGGAAACATTCGGCATTCATTAGCTAGCGTTAATGTCGGTGAAATTTATAAAATCTTTCTCTTAAAACAGTTTTTCAGGAAAATAGATTTCTCAAGTCCACTGTTATCACTTTTTCTAGTACAGATAGCAGTTTCCTTCTGAACCCTTTGTTTAAGGTTGTGTAGAAAGTCAACATCTTGATTATATTATTATTTTCCTTCTAGTTATACGCGCTATCCATTTTAATTGTTGATTATGTTGGAAGTTTTCAAGTGTTTTTTTTTTTTGTAAACCTCTTTGTGATCCTATGACGCGGGTGCGGGTGGAGTAATGGACAGCGGAATGAGAAATTGGAAAACCGAGTTCAAATTCAAGTCGGAATCGCTACATTCACTAACGCGGAAATACCCTTGGGAAAGGTATGAATCTACCTCTTTTCCCTAGCTATGGGTAACATAGTAAGACTTGTATCTGAAAAAATCATTCTTATTCTCAAAAAAAAAAAAAAGATGTTAATGCAATATTCACTCGCAAAAAATAATTATTACTATTGCAATCCAAAATATGTTTTGGATTTAAATAATCCAAAAAGAGTTGATAAGTCCTAAGAAATCAATCTACTATGAAATCTGATGAACAATAATCTTCTTTAAAACCTGGGAGGTTTATTGAAAGCCGTTTTTAATCATTGATTTGAGAACGTATATATAATGTAATCTTTGCTTACTGTGATACGACGGTTGCCAATTATACATACACGCACACGGATATATATGAGGGTTTTATTTATGTGTGCATATATACGTGTGAGATGATAAATGTTATATATATATATATATGAGAAAGAGGCCAAATGTAGCTGGGATCATACTCATTGTAAGCTCCACGATCCTTACCTTAACTGCATAATATGTGCTTCGTCAGGGCTATATACGGTTTTGAATTCAAAGTTGTCCTTCTCCAAAACTGCCAACCAAGGCTGAATAGTCTAGTCTGTTCTATTATTTAAACCATGACTAAAAGATGTGGATTCATGTCTTTTCCAAGAGTATTGCGTAGGTAGAAGTAATAAATTCGAATGGAATTCGAACTAGGCTGTCCAATTTCTCATTCCGAACCGCTATCCATTACAGGATCTGCACATCGAATTTATATATATATATATATATAAGAACTGTAAGATATATAATCCGGTATTCTTATTGATATTTTTTATTTTATTTTTACAAAACAGTGCTCAATGTAAATTTACAGAGCATAAATATTATAAATTAACTGATTTAAAATATGTTTTTTTTCGTTACACAGTGATAAACATGTTTCAAAAACTGAAGCTAAAAAACTTTAAATTTAATTATATAATTAAATTAAAAACATTAGTTCCGTTTCATCTTCAAGCGAATATTGGAATAACTTATTTTTAAATTTACTGAGTTTTAAACGCACACATAAATTCAGAATTTCCTGTTTCCAAGGTTACAGAGAAATCCAATCATTCAGACAGGGGTGGTAGCGTGTTCATTTTTATTAACTATTGTTGTATCAATTATGAGTTACGTTCGTAAAAAGAGGTTAAGTTTAGGGAGGGTAGGGGTCATTTAATGACCTACAAATTCTAGCTTTTCTTATTTTTTTTTTAAATCAGTTAATTTATATATATATATATATATATATATATATATAGAGAGAGAGAGAGAGAGACGTATGGGGGCTCAACAGTTCAGTTTTGAATTGAACCGTGAGACTACACACGCAGATGATTTGATTATAATTTGGTACCACCAAAGAAAAGCGATACCTAAGCTTTAAAATGAATTGAAAAAAATCTAAATCTTTCTTGAAACTATTATTTTAATTCCAAGCTAATAGATTGAATTTAATATTTCTAATAAGCAAACGTTGCTGTATTTCAAAACGAATTGATTGGAATGAGTTTATTTTTAATCACTAAAAATCGCTGATTTTAGCCATATATACAAATCTTTCAGCACAACATAATTTTCATTATTAAAAAATCTTTTAAAAATGAAATATACTTTTCTGAAACTTTATTTGAGGAAGATTAGCTGATTTAAAGTTTAATCTGATTTGAAATAAAGATTTACTTTTAATTTGAAATATCGCAGAAAAGCAATTTTTAACACTGAGGTGGATATTTTTTATGAGATGTTGACATTTCGATAGACTTTGTTTGGAAATTATTTCTACGAGGGACATAGCAGTAAAAATTACTTGAGGGATATAACATGAGCGCCTTTTTTATATAATTTATATAAGACGCTAAAATTTCGCATATTAATTTATGTTTAACCGCTGACGCAAGAAAAAAATTAATCAAAATTTTGAAGGTTCGAAAAAGGATTCAAAAATATAATTTAATAATCAAAAAGTCCTTTCTTCTTAATAGCAACATAAAGATTTTGACGTTAAAACATATTTTTTTCATCATATACGCTCATTTTTTTAAAATTTTTTTTATCAAATCTTTGGCGGTATCTACCTATAGGAAATCCTGTATAGAACCAGCTACACTTTTCAGAAGAACTGATAATAGAGAAATGTATGGTGTTCTAATGAAGTCTTCAAAACAGCCTTCCAAAGTTTAAATTCAGAATTTCCCTTCTCCTAGTCTGGTTGACACCAAAGGCAAGAAACCCCAACAGCACGAGAAAAGTGGATTCGTGCCTTTTCCAAGAGCAGGAGCGCAAAGTGAACGAAACAGAATTAACTGGAATTTGATCTCAGCTGGTTGATTTCACTTCCCATGCCAATAAACACTACACTACCTGACATTGTGTGTTTGTATATATATATATATATATATATATATATATATATATATATATATATATAAAATGTGTGTGTGCGTGAGACCGTTTTTTTTTTTTTTTTTTTATAAATGATAGGTGATCACATTTGAATTGAAAATATCATTTCTTGATGATACAATATATTGATGAAATGCACATAAAATTACAAATATCTGTCAAAATTTGATAATTATGTAAAAATAGAGTTGATGCTGTCAGGACATTTCTAAACTTTACTACTGACAAATGTTTAAAATGATTCGGTTATTTTTTTTCAAGGAATAGTTTGTTTTTTTAAATTATAAAAAAACCTTTGACATCACAGGTTGCATTTTAAAAAAACATTTTTCAACTCCACCATTGAATGTTCCGATCAAAAGTAATAGTAATATAAAGAAGTATAGTAATAAAATTACGTCTTGAAAGGACACAGCACATAGAAGAAAATAATGTTTGATGATGATTTATTTCATTGTATATTTGTTGCTTGTTTATTGTTAGTCTTAATATTTGTCAGTTTTGAGTTGTCCAAACATCTTCCATGAAGTATTTTCAATTGCCCGTGTGTTTTTTATGAGCACATTTTTCATTTTCTGTTTTGTTTCTACATTCAGGTAGATTTTTGTTTACACTTGGCGACAGTTAAACTGACAGACTGGCTGAGAAATTAAAAAAAATCCTGCTTCCACAGAGATTCGAACTTAGGTCATTTATCATTGGTTCAAACCATGTTGGAAGATTATATCCGATTCCAGCAACCATTAACTACCAACCACTCGTTTTCTGCATCACACTTCCTCACTAAGATATTTTCTCAAAAATCTGTATTTGCTCAGTTTCATATCCGAAACGTCAACAAAATGCTTTCTTTAAAAGAGAAGAATGGAACCTTGCTGCATCATGACACTCCTCGTAGCCGAGTGGTAAAGCACGCCGGATCAAACCGTGGTTTTTCCAACAAAGAGGGATGCAGGTTCTGTCGAAGAGCATATTTCCTTAAGATTTCTCGAATGCGCAGGCCGATAGACGTAATATATACTGTTGAAAACAAAAATAAAAATGAAATGTCTGTTTCGGATATCCACTATAACAACGTTTGAACTACTGTTATGAAAGCAGCAGCAGCAGTGTCTCCAACAATGTCTTCATCGGACTATGGTCTCTAAGTCAGACATGGAATCGGGACTAAACTATTACCAAGGTATATCAAAATACCTCACAGTATTATCGGGTATGATTGATTTTCGATCAACTTATGAGAATGAAAGATTTATGCAGATGCAGTCTCCTTCTGCTATTGGGAATTTTTTATATATTGCCTCATATATACTAATAATGTTTTCGCTAAGTTTTTTAGTTGCAAGAATGCACTGTGATATTTCTGCGAGTTCGAAAGTCTGAACACCTGGCAACGGTTCAATTAATCTTGGTGTCTGCCTGTACGTCGGAGTCTCCTTTTCCACCCTCCATCTCCATCCTCTCTGATTGATATACTTATCTTACTCTCCATTCCCGCTAGAAATGTAAAGTGCACACACTTACAATCTCTCTCACTCACACACACACACACACACACATACATATATATATATATATGGCTAAATCCCGGATGAGAAGTTAATACTTGTAAACCCTTAGTCTCCGTACTATACCTGTACCCAACTCTTTTTCTCATTCGATACACCCAGCCCAACCACCCTCTACCAATAGCTTTGCGTTCACTATCTCAGACTGTGAACCATATTAGGTAGCGATGACAGAACTCTGTTCGTGGCTCTCTGCTACATTTGGCATTTGGATTTCTCGTGCTTGGTGAGGGGACTCGGGGTTTTGGATTTGGGCAGCGGGTTGGGTTGAGAGGAAGTTATATTTTTGTGTTTCTTTGGTGAAGAAATTTTGTGAAGCTATTTCTTCCTTCTTCCTTGTTCTCTTGTTTCGCTGGAAATTAGTTTGTGTAGGTGTGCTTATCATCTAGCGCTTGATTTTTCATCGCATTCACACACGCGTGTCTCTGCATGAATCTGTTTTCATGCTTTGTATTTCATATATCATCAGTCCAGGGCCGGGCTTTCACCTGCTGAGGCCCTAAGCGATATGAAATTCGAGGCTCTTCTCTAAAAAAAAAAAAAAATTCGGGTAAATTTTTTTTAAAATAATTCTACATGATTATTAATTATTAATGATGATTATTTATTAATGATTACAAAATTAAATTAGTTACAAAATGTTCCTTTTAAATAATGAATTGATTTATTCCATTCGTCGTACAGAAACTAATTATTGTCCTTAATTATCAAATAATATTCAGTACAAATATTTAAACAAACTTAAACACCCATTTTTGTACTCGTTCCTCGTCTTTTGAACAGGTGTAGTGGTTTATCTCTTGTTTCCTGTTTAGGATTGGCTTACCGATTCCTTCTCATTTTCATCCCCCCCCCCAAAAAAAATAGCCGCTTGCGTTATAGTGACGCTATCACCTTGTTGCTTGGGGTGAAATGATTTTTAAAAATCCCCTCCTTATTTAAAATATTATTTTCCGTAATTTTTCTCTAGCAAAAAACTCATCAATTATTTCAACGAAACGAGAGCAGCGTAACTTGTCATTTTTTGTACATAGAAGATTAAGTGCAACCAGTTTTATATTGTGACATGTTTGCTCGAAGAACATTTTCATATTCTTTTTAGGTATGAAAAAGATACTTCTGAGCAATTTGGAATCATTCAAGCATTGTAAAATGCCTTCTACGTTTGGAAAAGTTTGATGAATTTTGTCCTTGTAGATTATTTTATATAGAAACTTGTGGCTAACATGTTCATCCTTTTGGTAATTTTGCCTCACATAAACACGAAAATGTTTAAATTATAGCAACTTCGTTAGAATATTCTATAATAATCTCTTTTACTGCTTCACACAGTTACTCCTCTGAAGAACGTTAATCTACTAGAAATGACAATTTCTCTGCAACATTATATACTGTTGCGCTTTTATTCGAGTTCGTGTAAAGCGCATCCACAATTGGAATAAAAGATTTTACTCTGAATTTCTTCATCTGAATTTGAATAAATTTGTTTCTTTTCGGAAGAAAATCTTTAAAATTTAATGTACCATACTGTTGACCAAGTATTTTACTATTGTCATTATTACTATAATTATTATTTTTTAAATTAATGTTGGTGATAATGAATAAATGATATGATTTTGATTATTCGGTGTTAAAAAATAAAAACTAATGATAAAATAAAAATATATTTAAAAAAAAGAGGGCTCCGAGGGATGAGGACGTGATCCTAACCTATAGGTAAGTCCGGCACCGCATCAGCCCTAAATAATGTGTTTGATATATTAATACTATATCTATATTTATTTAGCAGTTCTTCGTTAATACATGTTGGTATGTGCGGGTAGTGTAATTGATAGCGGCTCGGAATGAGAAATTGGAGAGCCGAGTTCAAATTCCAGTCGAGTTCATTACATTCACTTACGCTCAAAGATCCATGGGAAATGTATGAATCCATCTTTTTCCCAGCTATGGGTTAAATAGTATTACTTGTATCTGGAAAAATAATTATCTCCAAAAAATTTTTAATGCAATATTAATTCCCTCAAAATGCATTAT
The DNA here is from genome assembly GCA_903632075.3 of Acanthosepion pharaonis. Lineage (NCBI taxonomy): Eukaryota > Metazoa > Mollusca > Cephalopoda > Sepiida > Sepiidae > Acanthosepion > Acanthosepion pharaonis. The sequence continues at coordinate 2,346,841 of CAHIKZ030000479.1, forward strand.
TCTTACACCCCCACAAAAATGTTTCAGCCTTAAATAACCTCCAAAGAGTTGATAAACCGTAAAAAGCTAGAAACAAATCAATCATTAATACTTGCTGTAAGCAATTTTCTTAAAATCAACTTTTCAACTTGTCAGTATCTAAAGAATTAATGGATTTGTTTTTAAACGAAATTTTTTCGAGTGTACAGATTGATAGATATAATACATACTAAAATAATATAATATAAACGGGACGTCTATTTCAAATACGAATATCCACTAAAAATAACATTTGTAGGAACTTATACAAATACAAATGAGCGTATCTATAGATTCATTGAATGTAGGCATTGTCTAAAATTTTCATAAACACCTTTCGATATTCCTGATCATTTTTCTTCTTTTATGTCCCGTATCTCTTCAGTACGTGGGTGATCATAGCTGTTCTCAACTTCATATGCCTTGTAGCTCTTAAAGGTTGTCTTCCTCCCACTCCTTGTTCTGTTATCTCTTTACACAAGCTCGTTAGGTGGGTTATTCGATGTTTCCCTTTGACCCTCTAGACATCAGTATTTCCTGTTAGGGTCAAATTCTCCAAGTCCGCTCTCCTCATTATGTATCCCAGAAATTTCAACTTTCTCTTTTTTATTCTAAAACGGACTCTTTTAGTCCATTTTGTTTCCATTTTGTTAAAAACTTCCTCGTTGCTCACATGTTTCGTCCATGGTATTCCCAACATTCTTCTGAAGAACCACATTTCTTCTGCCTCAAGTCTTCTATTCATCTGTGAGGAAATTGTCCAGAGATTCAAAAGATTAAAAAAAATGTTTAAAATGGTCGGTCGAAATAATAGAAAAGTTAATATATAAAAAGTTCACAACACCCTACCCACTTTCCCTAAAGTGGATCAAATATCAGACAGCTTTTTGCTCGAGTTGAGAAAATTTAAGTACTCACTTATTTATTTGTGTATGTATGTATTTGTGTATGTATGTATGTATGTATGTATGTATGTATGTATTCACACACACACAGGGTGCAATAGGTAAATCGTCGCATTTTATATTTTTAATTTCGCGCATGCACGTTGTTTGTTTTTGATTTTATCGATTGCATTGTATAGTAGGGTCAATTGGGCACCGTCGGTGAGAAAAAGAGCACAATGACACAATTAACTTCGCTAGAAACTTGGAAACGGCATGCTGTACTGCTTGGCATTCGCGCCGGAAGTTCTGATACGAACATTTCAGAGTGATTGGGTGTCAATCTGATGACAGTGCAGAGGAATTGGAAAGAGTTGGATGAGTCTAATGGTGATTAGGCAGGTACAGCAGCTCGGAAAACTCACTCTGATTATTCTAAGAAAAGAACTCCCAAATATGTTGGTGAGGATCTCTGACTAAACATGTAGGCCGACATCAAGTGTCTTGAGGAGGTAATGCTACTCTGGGTCAAGAGGGTGGATGCTGGAAGACCCTGTGTATGGCAACAGGACTCTGCACCATGTCACACAAGCAGGGGTGCATATTCGTGGCTGTCAGACAATTTCTGTGACCACATCACCTCTTACATCTGGCCACCTAACTCCCCAGACTGTAACCCTCTTGATTATTATGTGTGGCGCAGTTGAGTGAGAGACCAACAAAACTCCTTGTAACACCAAAAATAAACTGAAGGTAAGGATTATGGCACATTGACCAACTTAAACAAGGAGACCGTCCAGAAGATTTGCAGGAGATTCCGAAGTCGTTTGGAGGCTGTGGTTAAAGCCATTGGTGATTTTACTGAATTATCTTACTCTTTAGTATTTCAAGATATTTGTGTGTAATTTTGGTAAATATATTTGTTAAAATAAGGTGTCAGTGTTATTTTCATTTTTGCGTAATTTAGACTACAATTTCTTCTCCATCGCACCCTGCGTATATAGATAAATAGATAATGAGACAAAGTGTAAACGGTAACAACGACGCGTTTCGCCGACGTGTGTTGGTTTCATCTACTTCAACTCAGAATAAAAGTTGCCTTTCATTCTGACCTGAAGTAGCCAAAACTAACAGACATCGGCGAAACGCGCCGTTGATAGCATTTCCACTTTCACATCATCTCTACTTGTGTTTCGGATATTCTTATACATCCTACGCCCGCGCATATATATATATATATATATATATATATATATGCACATAGGTATATCAAGGATAGGTAGACACCTGAACTATAATATTTTTTTTACCTTTAAACTAGAACCTCACAACTATTAATATCACTTCAGCATTGAGAATCCATTTGTAAAACTATCCCGTACCATATAAACGAGGGCCTCTGCGAATTGCCTGATTCTACGATATCCAAATTTCTTTATTTTTTATTTTATTTGTATTTTTATGTAATTTCTTTGCCTTGTGTTTCATTTTCTAACTAGCATTCAAAAATGGCCTGATAATTGCTAATAATAGATTGGCACTTCTGTTTAATAGCATAGTATCGATGTATTCTGTGAAAAGGTGTTAAGCGCGCGCGCACACACACACACACATATATATAAGGATATTTATCAACACGCCTGTTATAATGTAATGTGATACAAGGTTGAGTTTAGAGTGGGAGACCACGCGTACATTGACGAGGAACAAAAATTGCTCACGTTCATTCATTTTGGGTCCACTTCAGGCACCAGGTAATGCTCCCTTCGGAAAGAGAGGTATTTGTCTACTTATTTTCAATAGGATTCTCTCATATTTACGGACAAGCTTCTTAGTAACCTTATTAAAAGAAGAGAGAGTCTGTCTATATTTCTGAGATGAGGTATTATGTACATTATTTACATTATTCGGACTATTGTCCTCATCTTTGTCACCATATTTATCACAACGTTTCGGCCGTTGTACGCTCCAGCCTTCTTCAGATCGTTGGAATTTCGCTTACTGGGATAAAACATCGACTACAAGCTCATATCTCCCAGACGATCGAGGATTTCTTCAACAGAATTACTAATGAAGAAGACCAGAGAAGGATCCAAAATGACCTGGATAAATCCTTCAGACATGAATTTGATGTAGTCAAGACTCGCCAAGTGCAAAAATTAAATAGATTGAAAGATCAGAAGGTGACGCACAAGGTCCATCACCCACCAGTGAAAGCAGTAGTCAACATCAGCCAATATCAGCTGAGTGCCTCTATTGAATAAGGGTCTCAACTTCGCCACAACCATCAGGCGAGTGCCATACTTGGACATCATTTCCAGAATCGAGGAGATGGCCTTGAACATCCCTCAGGCTCAGGCGGATGAATTGAGATGGAAAGTAAGACAGACCTTGGAGAGAGCCAAGCCGCCCAGGTCTAACATAACAAAACTGGAGAGGCTGGCGATTTGATCCCTACAGAGGAACGAAAACATCATCATACTACCGACTGACAAAGGTAATGCGACTGTAGTGATGGACAAATCAGATTATACAAGAAAACTGGAAGACCTCATTAGCAAAGTGAAAAAGGATCCTACTATGAAAACGGAACGCAAACTGTCACAGATCCTAATCAAGAACAAGGATCACTTCGCACTTAAGACGTATAGGCAGTTATCGCAGCGTTACACCAAGCTACCCCACATATACAGTCTCCCTAAGATTCACAAAGACGGTATTCCGCTCAGGCCTATTGTTAGTTGCCAAGGCTCTGTGTGCCACCCTCTGAGTCGCTTTTTTATAGATATAATTGACCCATTGATCAGAAAGTCTCCTTCATATGTCCGAAACTCCGCCCACTTCGTGGAAATAATCAAAGATGCTCCCATCCTATCCAACCAGAGGTGAGCTTGGACACCAAGGTACCCACGGAGGAGGCACTCTGAGTAGTCAGAGACAGATTGGTCTCTGACTCTTCCCTAGAAGAACGGACCAGTATTCCAATCGATAATCTGATGGAGATGTTGACTTTCTGTATACAAACAACACACTTCAGAATGGGATCACGCATATATCGACATGATGATGGCTTAGCAATGGGCTCGCCATTATCACCAGCAATGGCGAATATATACATGGAATACTTTGAGGAAATGGCATTAGAATTTATATCTCTATAGCCAACTATATGGTTATGGTACGTAGATGACCCTTCATACTCTGGCCACACCAGGAAGACGTTCAGGTTCTAGTGGACCATGTGAACTCGATACAGTTCACAATGGAGAAAGAGAGTAACAACACACTCCCATTCCTGGATGTTCTAATATCTCGAACAGAGCATGGCTTTAAGACATCCGTATACCGTAAACCGACATTCACCGGACAGTACCTCAATTTCAACTCCCACCATCCATACAGAGTAAAGAAAGGGATCGTCCGTTGCTTACAACACCGAGCAAAAGTCATAAGTGGCGACCCAGAGACGTTAGATAAAGAATTGGTCAGTATGAGTAGTACTCTACAACGTAACAACTACCCTGGGTACATGGCAGAAGCCCCCAAAAACTGGGATAGGCGGGTACAAGAGGAGGAGGACAACAACGCTCAGAAAACAGTCTGCCTGCCTTATGTGAAGGGGTTATCAGAGAAAATACAAATTATCTGCGGTCCATATAACATCAAGACAACCTTCAAAAGCTTGACAACACTTCGCAGATATCCCTCCCGAGTAAGACTCCCCATAGAGGAGAACATGACTAAAGACTGTGTACGCTATCCTGTGCAGCTGCGGAAAAGAATATAAAGGAGAGACATGCCGCCTCCTCAGGGTAAGGCTTCAAGAACACCAGAAAGCTGTAACACGAGGGGAAGTAGAAAAATCAGGCGTGGCTGACCACATATGGAGAGAGAAGGGAGATCACCGCCCTCTGTGGGGTCATGTTGAGATCATAGACAAGGAACACCATTGGAAAATTCGTAAACTTAAGGAATCAGCACATATGCTAGGCCACAAAAATCTCCTGAGCCGACCAAGCATAGAAATAAATACAATATGGGAACCAGTAATAAGGAGTGCCAGAGAAAAGCAATGATAACAACAAAGTTACAATATGAGCTCTGGTAAAAACATGAATTGATAACAGCAAAAATTGCAATATGAGCACTGGTAAAAATGGTTGCTGAAGACATTAGGTTTATAATACCCAGAAATTCATACCCAGATGTCCTCAAGGACACATGGCACAGTGGATAAAGGCGTTGGTTAGATCCAGTGGTGAGTTCAATACCCGGTTAAGGCAGTGGAGAACTTTCAGAGGGAAATTAGCAGGAGATAACTGATAACTGACATCCATCAAACATGGCACGTGGAACTAGAAAAGTCTACCCCAGTGAGCGAAATAAAGGGTTCAGTTCGAAATTCCAACCACCTGAAGAAGGCCGGAGCGTACAACGGCCGAAACGTTGTGATAAATATGGCGACAAAGATGAGGACAATAGTCCGAATAATGTAGAAGAGAGAAAATTACCATGTTCATAGATACTCATTTATTCCGAGTACTTTCGATATTAGCACCATGTCTTCATCAGTGTGTTGTTTTTTTTTTCTAAGACAAAATCGTTGTGTTCATCTGAAAGTTAATTTTTTTTAACTGTGATGTGAAAAACATAAAGGGACATAAAAAGTAAACAACTTATCATTAATAAAATTTCATTCAATTTAAGAACAAACATTTTAAAATACTGCACCAAAAACCAACGGCGTAAAATTTTAAACTAACGAGTAACACGTAGTGTTTACATAAGGCCGAAATTATTGTCAACCAGTAAGGAATGAACTTGCAATTAAACTAGCGAGGCAAGCTTGATAACCATTATGACGAAGTGCCCGATAACTGTAACGCGTAAAATAAATTTAAAGTTATTTACATTATTCGGACTATTGTCCTCATCTTTATTGTCATGTATATAATTACAATACCTCATCTCAGAAATATAGACAGATAAATTTAAAGCTTCAAAAGCACAAATGACAAAACCATTTTTAGCGGTACAATAACTTATGAAAGTAGAAAGCTCTTAGAATTTGGAGAATATTGGTACAACCCTGATTGATATCAGTTTGAGACTGTATCCTCAGAAAGGAGTAAAAAGTGAATAAAGTGTCTTTAACAAAGAAGTTTTGTTGGTTTTTAATAGAAATTACAATACTTCAATGAAAAAATTGTTGTTCAGATACGCACCATACGAGGCATTATTTCCGAACCGACTCTCGTATGTATGTGCGTGATATATAAGGTAATTTTATGGAAATATTCTTTCCGTCGGTTACAATCTCTTCTGTGTTATCTTTCTTTATCTGTACTGTGTTCCTAGTATTATTATGACCACGAACTTATCAGACAAAATTACTATTAGCATGAGAAGATTAACAATTTTTTTCAGAAATCTTTGGTGCCTTTGGAAAGGACCGTTATTTTTTATGTTACGCAATATAATTCAGAATCTGATTTTTGATTTTTTTTTGTAGAATCAGCCAGTTGTAAAATGAAAAAAGAAATATTTTAATAATGTCTGAAAATGGTCGTAAACTTTACATTTTTTTGATTCTTCAAACAAGTCTTTATTTAATATCAAGTTTATCAGCAACAGTCAAAATTCTACTGTAAAAATACATGTAATTTTTCACAAAAATAAAAAATACATCGGTGATTTTTTTTTTTTTTTTTTTTTTTTCCTGTGGAAAAAAAATGTACAGTATATTTTAATAAATTAATTATCAACAACTCTCCACAGAAATAATTTTTGAGCTTTCTTGAATTATTTTAAGATTTTAACCATATTTTTGTGTTCACAGTTGATTGTAAATATTTTTAATGACATAACACCTTCGGAGATTTACCTTTTAAAAGTGTAAAAAATTAGGAATATCCAAAATTTGCTAGTACGGATTAGCCACGTTAAGTAAAGCGGAGTATAAAGGACTTGAAAAAAATACTTTCACAAAACTTATAAATGAAAAAAAAAAAAAGATTCAATATAAAATTCATTCATTACTGAATAAATAATGAAAATTTAAATGAAATCAGATAATTCTCTGGTTTTTGGTAAATCTTTTAAAACCGTGACTATCGGAATTTTTTTTTTTTTTTTTTTCACGTATCGAAAGTGTGCGTACTTTTGGAGGTACCTAATACACAACAGGATGATTCAAAAGTAACTCCCTATTTTAAAATACTTATAATTTTTATTTATTAACTATAATTTCTACAAGAAATGGATATTAGAGGAAAGCGCTTAGTACGAGGTTTTATTTAAATAAAATTCAATATGGCACCAGATTTCGCTACCAGCTTCTCGGGCCCCCCAGGAATCGCGTCAATTGATTTCACCGTGAACTCTTCTGGTATGAAAGGCATAACTTTTTGTATTCGCCCTTCAAGTTCTTCCAAAGTGTCTTGGTTTGGTTTGGTATAATAGACTTTCTCCTTTAACCAACCCCAAAGAAAAAAAAGTCACAGGGTGTTAAGTCAGGACTCTTGGCTGGCCACTCAGACATAAAATAAGGAGTTACTTTTCAATCACCCTGTATATTTACACTGCGAATGAATTATAAGGTTTTCTTACCAGACATTCCTATTTGCAGATTTTAATGAAGGTAGTAAAAACAATGATTTTCCTTGAGCAGTTGGTGGCATATCTCACCGATATGCCTCACTCAACAAATATCTGGTTCCCAATTTGTTTACTAGGAATTCTTATTCTTCGTGTGGAATCTGATAAATCTATTTAAATCTTTTTGTTTCGAATGATACCGTCAGAACCCATTCAGCTGAGAGCCACTAAAAATGCAGTTTTTTGAGTAGATCTTTGTTTTAAATATTCATCCTTCGATGACGCCTATACAACCTACGTTGTTTTCTCTTGGACATATTATAAACACGCCCATTGATTATTTCTATCTATCACACATGCATGCGAGTTTATACAGAAAAGTTACCGACCCGAACAAGAATAATGACTTAGAGCTATGAAGCGTGCATCCTTTCCACATATTTACTTTGCTCTTCAACGCACTTAACACATCAGTTCTCAAGTTTCTTTAACCCAGAGAAAGATTTTATTTTATTAAACACCAATCACATGAAAACATCTGTGTGCTTTTTACATCTGGTTAAAAAGTCAAAGTGAGCATCCCAAACAACTGGTAAGGTCATGCTTTGACTGATTTTTTTTTTTTTTACGGATTATCAACCGTTACTTAGCATATTTTGGATTGTAAGAATATTTTTTTGTCAGGGAATATTGCCATAAAAAAATTTTTTGGAGATAATGATTTTTCCAGTTACAAGTTCTACTATTTAACCCATAGCTGAGGGGTAAGGCCATGCAAAGCAAATTGTATTACAATGGCATGTACAATATGAAATAATTGAAGTATGCTTTAAATGACTACATTAATGCTTTCAATAAAGGACTGAATCTAACCTTTTTTGTCTCAATGTTAATCACCTTGATATACTATAAAAAGTTTGTCATAATAGTGTATTAGAAATATTACCCATGCAGATAAGCAAACATTCTTTTAACGTTTTTTCCTTGATGAAATAACTCGATAGGAACCACGCTAGTCTTTTTCTTGACTTGTAGTTTTGGGGGGGTTATGACTTTTTACATTATGCAAATTTGATGTGATATGTATCCTCTGTGACATTTAAGATATTTTTTTAGATTTTTTAACAAACATAACTACTGCAACATTTCTGTTTCCTTTACAAACTGTAGTCAGATGTAATGTAAACCGGTCATGCTTGTCGTTGTGGTAATATATCACCGATTTTCCAACAGTAGATTCCACGTCAAGTTATGAATTTTTATCATACAGAAGTCATGTAATAATTTGGTAATATCTAATCGCGTCTCATATCTTTTAGAGACTTAGACGCCAGAAGAAGGCTGGGCAGTGTAATAGCCGAATCATTGTTAGCATAACTAGTGTAACAGCGTGCTAGTCTAGATGGCAGAGAATAAAGGATAAAGTTTCTTTATTAGAAATTGTCTTTCATAAAGTGACGTTGCAGTGCCCGCCACCTTTTTCACTCATTTTATAACCGTACACTCAAAAGGTAGATGAGGATGACATGAGCGCGAATGTGAGCGGGGAGAAGTTTTCTGGTTGCTTGATAGATTCTCCCTTCCCTGGCTAAATGTAATTGAAAACCTTGCGGTGTGTACTGAGCTGTTGTTTTCTTTAATCACATCGTATTATCATATGTGAGAGGCTTGTCCTTTGATCATAACTCGTTGCTGAATATATTAGACTTTTCATGTGGCTAGTTTGATTTTCAGCGTTTTGAACAATTTCTCTTCAAAAAGTATTGACCGACGAGTCAATAAACTCTTACTGTGATGTAGTAGATTTGATTTGTGATTGATTTTTTTTTCTTTTTACAACCAAAAGAAGCAGTCCCGGTAAAGATTTTGGTGATTGTCTTGATGTTTCCTAAGCTGAGAGTTATATGGTACAAGTCTAAATAAATAAATTGAGGTGAGAGCGATTGTGTCACGCATATCTCTCAATTGATTAGAGACATACCTCCTGAAGTAGAAAATCAGAAATAACATCCCTAACTTTGGCTTGAACACTTACCACTGGAGCCTGTAAGAAATTCATTTATGTCACGAAGTAAGCCACATTTCGGTAGTTATAGAGCCAGTTGCTTCATGCACTCCATTTTTAATATGGCTTAATTTCAACGCCTTCAAAATGAAACTGCTCTTTTTAAATCACTTTAGAGAACCTTTTCTGGCTTCCATCAGCATGGTTGATGCTAATCTCAGGAGGAGAGTGACTCCTTGCACCTTTCTAGGCGAACGTTTTCCGCTAACATGAAGTGGACCAATTATATTGAATCAATTGCTTGGTCTGCTGCTAGGAAGGTTGGTACACTGTCTTACTAAACAATTTTTTTCGCCAGAATCTAAGTCTATCATTCCTCTATGCATTAATATTGCTACCAGATCTGGTCTAGCGCTTCTTCTGTGTATTTAGATATTCTTGATAAAACCCATAGAAGAATTTGCAATGCTATCGGTCTTGATTTGACATTTTGGCTTCAGTCATTTTCCACCCACCGTAACGATGAGCTTTCTTCTTTGGTACCCGGGCTTGATGAATTTAAGCGTAATACTAGATTGACAGTTTGGTCTCATCAGTTGAAATGACTAGATGTAACCATAAGTTCTATGCTAACGGTTCCTTCTTGCTTGTGGAAATCACTTTTACCTACTTGCTTTGCAGTCAACTTTGATCTTCAAAAATTGAAGTGTAATGTCTATCGTTATATTCTGTCATTTCCAGTTATTTTATTGTTATCTCCCTTTAATGTTTTATTTTTCTCATATTCTTTCGCACTCAATAATCCCTTGCGTCTTTTTGGGCTTTCTTGCCTTGCTTGGGATGAAATCATTAAAAAAATTACTGGCATCTCGAAACTTGAATGACATACTTTATTTGATATTTGCACAAAAGATTCAATACTGATTATCTCCCTTCATACTATGCTGCAATAAAACTTATATTGAGTGCTCTGAAATCAGGTCTAGTTAAAAGAAAAGACAACTTGTGTTTGCATTGAAGACATTATTGTTCATCTAAAAGTTTCTAAACACATCTTTAATGTCTTCCCTCCTTACACTGGTTTAGCGGTTAGGATCATGCCAAAAGTAAGATGTGATAACCTACGGCTGACATCATGTTCCAAGCCGTTATCCCTTTTCTTTTTGTTGCAGACCCCTTATCAGTTGGTGACAACAAAACAGCGTATTAGAATATGAATCTAAATGTGACAAATGTTAGAAAACAGTAAATTGAACCCAATACTTGTCTGCTTGGAAATGTCAAAACAAATTTGACAATAATGAATTTAAATATTTATGCATTCACGTCAGTAAACACTACCTTCTTCAAGTTTGTTGGTAAAATAAAGGATTTGCTTCACTACTTTAGTGGGAATTGTGCTTAATTTCCAAAACTTAGTGGGAATAATGTTCAAATGACCGCTCTTAGACTAAACGTATTAAACATTTAATGACCTTTACATAGTATTAGTAACAATATAATTGTAACCCGTGATATTACAGTTAGGATACATGGAACAAATACGTGAAAAACTCCGTACACTCTGATGATTTAATCTACAGAGTCCAGCAAAAACAATGCCTCTTTTCATTTATTAAATTTATTGAATAAAAATAAATTGCAGTATTAGAAAATTTATATGTATTGTCACATCAAAACAACATTATTTGTTATGATTAATATAATTTGTTATGATTTAACATGTTCAAAATGATCACTTTCATGTTCAATACAACGCTGAATCCTAGCATAACACTTCTACAAACCATCTCACACATTTCTACATTTTGCTTGTTTTAATTCAGGAATTGTTTTCGGATTTAACCTGTAGACAATATCTTTCAGTAGACGCCACAAGAAAAAACATTTGGTGTTGGGTCTGGTGATCGTGATAGCCACTCAATTGCACCACGTCGTCCTCTCCACCTCAGCTCGGAATTAAGATTTAACCATTCTTGAACGCTTAAGTCATAGTTAATCTTAAGCCCTCTTAAACTATTGTAATTTATTTTTGTTCAGTAGAAGTTAATAAGTAAGTTAATAAATAAAAAGGGCATTACTTTTATCTCACCCTGTATAGTGACACTGCAATTCCGAAACACCTATGTAAAGAGGCAAATACCAGAATCTTAATTGTACCTTCAGCATGTGAATATAAGTTAAAATGCTTGTCAATATTAATTAATGTTTTAAGAAAACTTAGGCGCGCCAAGAGAGCACCACATAAATATTTGGAAAAACTTATTTCCTAAGAATTCATAAAGATGATTCGTAACTATGACATTATCCGCAAAAAAACTAATCTTGAATGTCGTTTACAGAGTAAGAAATCAATTATCTTAAGATTTTAAATTTGTTTAAAAATCAATAATTAAGTATAGATACAATTTTGCAAAAGTCGGAAGTACTTGAATACAGAACAGACATGGAGTTCAGACAGTTTATCCACAATTTCGATCACAACATATAACACGTTATTCGAAAACTGGAAAATACAACGAAATATTAAGCAGTCGGTCGTATTTAATCAAACTTCTTTAGAGAGATATATAGTACTCGAAAGAAATTTATTAAGTTTACTCAGTCTAGTACAAAGCTACAGTAACAGTCGGAACTTTTTTTCATTTTTTGTCAACGGCGATCTACAATGGAGTACTGAAAAGTTCTTGACTCGACCAATAATCTTTTAAAAATCTGTCATTTCTTCTCGCTTTGTTTTGGTAAGTTAGTCAGGCCGAGAATTTTTCAGCAATCCTCCTCCGCATATATATATATATATATATATATATATATATATATATATATAAAATGTTGGTTGAATGCTTTTAATAATTTTTTTCATGACGACCTTAATTCTCATATCTTTCATATCCTCCCAGTAAACTCAACTATCACTGCATCTTCTTTTCATGATCTTTTCCTTCTGTCCTTTGAACACCGGTCAAACAACCTTTTGATTCATCTGATGTCCTTTCTTTCTGTTCTACGATGGCGTTCATTTCCAGTTTGGTCTTTAATCATCTCTATGATATTTCCTCTCTTGCTTTATTCTCTGGCCCATGCAGACCTCTTTTTGTCTATTTCAGTTGTTATTAGCGTTGGTCTTTCCGTTGTACTTGTTTACGTTTCCCAGTTACCAAGAGATTTAATTAATTTCCATGTTTTACACCCGAACACAATTTCTCGCATTGTACAGTATACGTTTTAAGCATATTGGCAAGAGGCTTTAATCTGCTCGTACTAAAGTTTGTTTATTTATCCACGTCTGCTGTTAAGAAAGTTAGTTCACTGTGTCTTTTCTGACAATTTTTTTCGTAAGAATCTGTTTTGCACATTTCCAACTCTGCCATTCGTCTGTGCATTAAATATTGTGGCCATATCTGGTTTAATTCTCCTGCTCTGTATCTCGAGATTCTCGAGAAAATCCAAAGAAGGTTCTGTAAAGTTATCTGTCCTGACCTTAGCATCTCGAGTTCATTTACGTTCCCACATAGATTCCTTGTCTCTTTTCTGTAAATATTTTCATGGTAATTGTTCTACTGAGCTTTCCAGCTCGGTACCTCGACGGCATGAATTTAGTACTAAACTGACAACTACGTCTTATCGTTTTACTATTGAAATAGCTAAATGTAACCAGAAGTTCTATTCGAACAGTTTAATTTATCGCCTTTGAAGCTCTCTGTTTCTTACTTCTCTGCCGCCTACGATCTTCAAAAATGTAAGTGAAACACCAATCACCATCTTCTGTCTTCCTGTATCGCGTTCTTCCCGCTTGGGAATATCAGATGTTGTAAAGTTGGATGTGCGGGTGGTGTAACGGCTCGAAATTGGAAATCAGAGCCGAATTCCAGTTTCAATCGGGTTCATTACATTCGCTTACGCGCAAATACCATTAGATAATGTATGAATCCATCTCCAGCTAATTAGTAGTAAATCATTATTATCTCAAAAAAACCTTACAATCTATAAATATTTTCCGGATTGATAAGGTTGATAAGCCGTAAAAAAACAAACCAATCAATCTCTCCTTCTATACACGGTGACTCAACTTTTATACGATTATATACAGTGTGTGTACGCGAGTTTGTAACATTTGACTTAATGCTCTTTTTTTTAATTACTTTGTTTTCTCTGTACAATATACCGAGTGAATGACGAAACTTGCTCAAACGAATTTTCAGTAAAAGTAAATTCTCTTTTATCATCATATTTTCTTTACTGCTAGTAAAATTTAGTTTTAGTGCAAAAAAATGACCACAACTAAATCGAATATAGAGTAACTGTAAAGTCAATGAACATCCATGTGGACAGTTAAAGCCACGTCTAAATAAAATGCAGTCAGTATTAAAGTATAATCGTAATTATTGTTTAATTTTTCCTGCCGCCCTAAATTTGCCGTGTCACTAGAAATATTATTAGAGTGAATAAGTTCTGAAGCGCATCTAATAAATTTTGTTCGTAAGACATACGAAATCATAGACTTCACAATCCTATGCCGTAATTAATAATGAACTGATTAATATTTTTACATCTGTTACCCCCATTATCTTAGATTTATGAAATTTTGAGAAATTCATTTCCGTAGAGATTCATGTTTATATTAGTTAGTCCTTGGAGAATTTACATTATCATTTTTGTTTGTAAAACAGGAACCTCAGTTAAAGAAAATCTGCTCTGAATCGTAAAATAAAAATGTTATAAAACTAAAGCATTATTTAAAATTCAGTAAAATATTAGAGTACTTAAAATATTTTCCTAAATTTTTAAGATTACTGGGTAATTAAAAATATTTGCTATAACTGTATGGTATGCGCTTCACTAGGGCTACATACCCAGTGTCTCAAGATGGGTTTTGAATTCAGAGTTGTCCTTCTCTTAGATTACTTGCCAATCCTTTGCTATTTAATCCACAGAGCGAAAAGATGAATTCATACCTTTTCCATAGTTGTTTTTTTAATTTTATTTTTGTGTGTGTGCAAAAGTGAATTTAACGAACTTGGTCGGAATTTGAACTCTGGTTGCTGATTTCTCTTTTCAAACCTCTGTTACACTAATCGCACATCCACTACGAGTATAAAATCTCTCTCCTTCTCTGTATTTGCATGTGTGCAAGTATGTTTTAATGCTCAATATATAGATTAAGTTGGTTGCTTAACAATTACGTTGCTAGATCTAATGTGTTAAGAAAACTTCAGAGTTATATTGGGTTGAGATTGTTACTGCAAGCAGTCATCATTATAACCAACTGCTTGAAAAGAAACCTCCCCATGTGTATTTTAGTTGTACTTTCTGATGCATGACGGCTTAATAGTTAACAAGAAACTGTGCTCAATACTTCAATGTGCTATTTTGGGCCTCGACTGTTACATATTGACGTGTAATCTGTTTTGCTTCCATCTAGTGGTAGTTGATTTCTTCATGTACTTTGCATCAAATGTTTCACTTTTGCTGGAGGATGCCAGCTCTGGTAAAAGGTCTTATTTTAAACTAATTAGAATACGGCGTTAACCACATTGTTTTTAATGTCATGTCTCTTCAGCACGTAGGTAATCACGATTCTCAAACATATTCTTATTTGTTTATTATCTGTAAATTGCTATGATTTCTGTAGGAAAGGTCAGTGGCGTAGTTTCTCGTCACGGGTTTGAATTCAGTCCTCCTCCTCTTAGACTGACTGTCACCTAAGACTAGAGAGCCCAATATACCCTGGAGGGAGAATTGGTGAATTCACGCCTTTCCCAATAGCACTAATCCGAAGTGAACACAACAGACGAATCGGCTTTCCTCGCCAATAATCGTTATTCTACACGCAATCTTATCCATTATATTCTAAGACTCCCAACGGGTGCCCGAAATTGCACATGGTACTGGACTTTGTACATGTTGTCTTCTAAAATATACATACCTATACGAAAGTTTAATGTATAACTTAGACTCAATGAAACATTTAAAACTAGGTACCTTCATTTTTTTCGCGGAAAACAGCATAGCGTAATGAAAAAGGCCACAAACTTAATAAAAATAAAGATTTATCGTCAAAATGTTTGTTATTATTAAGATGAAAGACCAAAGTATTTTTTATTTATTTTTTGAAATTTTTTATTTCTTTCTAACACGTTCGAAATTCTGGTTAAAATTTTGTTTTGTTTACGTCATAGGGGTTGCATAATAATTATATTGACTTTTTTGCGCTTTTTTCCGTTGAAAACACATTGATTTGGAAATTCTTGTAAAAATCAAATAATTGTACGATTTTAATGAAATTTTTAGGACTTATTCACAAATGAATGAAGTTATTTTTTAGATTTTTTTAAAGAAAATTTTGGTAAAAAATATTTTTTTACAGATGTTACCCCCCCTCTTAATTTCAGGAAATTTCGCAAAAAAAAAATTCTATTTTCTGAACTTTTTTATTCGTTAAAAGTAGGACTCCTTGGAGAATGTAAATCACCAAATTTCTTTTTTCAAACTTGCACTATTCTAATTGAAAATCTGCTCTGAATTGAAAATAATGAATGCAATAAAACTATGACATTATTTAATTAGAAAAGATTTTAATTGCTTTTGTAAATAAGTTATATTAAGGACACTATTGTCTGTCTGAAGGAATAAAATTTTTCCGATGAATAATGAATTTTTACAAGAATTTTTTAATTTTAATTATAATAGTTTTAAAATCATGTTATTGGGCTATTTCCTGGATGTGATATAGTAATTAAGTGGAAACAAAATTTACGAATCCAAAATTGAAAAGATTAAAAAATGTAGTTACACTATTCTATTTTTTAAATTATTTTTTTAATTTTTTTTTTACTTAATTTGTTCACTTTTTTCATCTATGAAAGGTTAAACGGGACATTATTATGAAAAAGTCAAGTGATCTAAATTTGGTCTGTTTACAGGGAAATCAATTTAAGAAAATTTTATAGTATTTTAATTTTTTTATTTTTGCATAAAGCATCTTCGAAAGGTAAATAAAAGTCAATAAATTATTAGATAATTGCGGAAAATATGTTCATTTCTAAAAATTACTAGGTAGTTTTAAAAAAATGCGTTCACTTAGGTTTCGTAAATTTGTGAATTCTAGTCAGCCATACTAGCTGTCTTGTCATCGCTTCGTCACTAAATCGTCCTTCAATCAGATAAACAGGGCCGATCAGTAACAAATGGTTATTGCTTTTTTATGCTATAAGTAATATTTATTTCAAATCAGATTAATTTAACTTTAGATTTTTTTAATTTTACTCAAATAATGTGTCAGAAATATATATATATATATATATAATATATACAAAAAAATTTGTAAACAAAAAATTTGTAAACAAAACAAATTTTATCAATTTTAAAATTCTTCCAATATATATATAATATATTGGAAGAATTTTAAAATTGATAAAATTTGTTTTGTTTACAAATTTTTTTTAAATTAAGAAAATGGCCGCTTTTAAGAAACTTTTGAAGAAATCGAAATTAAATTTGACTTTCTAATTTATATAATTTCTATCTGAAATACACTAGAATATTTTCTTTCCTGGAAATAATAAATTTAATCTTCAAGAATGCTTTTTCATTTTTAAAGACTCATTTTTTAAAACCTTATGTATCGAAACTTTAAGCCAAAAAAGTGAAGGTAGCCATTTAAAACAATAGGACAATAACCGCATACCGAAATTGAATGATAGGTTTGTTCTTGCCAAAATAACATCAGCAGTCGAGAATTGTCACCTTTTTTTTTTTTTACTGAATAAAACACTTTAGGATTTGCCTTGAGTTTTCAACCTTTACAGTGAAGCGATCCTGAGAAAATTAGAAGTCTTACATTCATTATTAGCAGCCGAAAGTGTAACATCATTAGATATGCTGATGACACAATGTTGATAGCTGACACAGAAAAGAAATCACCGGTACTACTACACAAGATAGTAAAGGGAAGCGATAAATAAAAATCTTGCAAATGAAAAGATCCCAACATTCAAAATCAAACCACAAGCACAATTTTACTAGTTTTTTTTTTTTTTGTGTGGCTGAACCACGAATCAACCTGTTGGCTAATATAGTCACCCATTGTGTGTTTCATCGGCGTTTGTGGTCATATTACAAACCCAAATAAAAGCCCAAATTCCGAATACTTATTTTTAAACTAAAGCAATCATGCTCTTGGAAGAGTCGCGCAACGCTGTTCCCTTCATCACGTCAAACAATATACCAAATACAATCAATCTCCTTTAACGTCGCCCTTCCTCTCTCCTCCTCTCCATGTATAGGGTATACCGAAAGTTACTTTGTTGTAATGTTATTTTATGAATACAATTACATTACGACTTGGTTATAAGAAATGTCAACTCTGTTTAGGGGGAAAAGGAAGTAATTTTGAACATTTGATTTTACTTGATTTTATAATTAGCTTGATGTTCACTTCATTTATTTGAGATATGTGTTAATAAAATAATGTTACGATAAAGGAGTTTTCTGTCTACTCTCTCTCTCTCTCTCTCTCTCTCTATATATATATATATATATATATATATATATATATATATATATAATAGAACCTCGTTATTCTGGATCTGGGCACAATGTAGTGAGTGAACAAGCAGTCGGATTTTATTCATTTTTTTTTTTTTTTTACTAGTCTTTCATTTCGTTGCTGCTTTTCCCCACGCAACACGCAAGTCGTTTTACATTCTACAATCATGAAGCAAGCGATGTGGATTTAAAATAAAGAAATGACCTTCCACAAGATTTAATTTATTTATCTATTGTTTTATTCCCGTCTATATTTCTGAGTTATTGATATTGTAACATGGCCCAATGGATAAAGGATATTGGTTGAGTGATCCAAAAGCGACTTAACCCAAAGAGTTGTGAGTTCAACACCTGGCCACAGCAGGTTGAGTTAACAAGGGCATTTAACTGAAACTGAGATATCCAAAGGCATGGCATGTGGAATTAGAACAATCGTTGACTAAATAAAGGGTTCGGTTTGAAATTCCTACTAATATCACCTGAAGAAGCCGAAACGTCGTGAATATGGCAATAAAGATGATGACAATGGTCCGAACTATGTAAATATTTTATAGCCTTTTGGTCAAGTGGGTGACTGCTTTGAAGATCCCATTTCGTAGACTTTACCGCTGGTCATAAAAAACACAAAACACTTAAGACTGAGATAAAATCATTTACCATCCTCTTCGATGTTGATGTTCCGATCACAGCGGTTTGTCATAGATTTAAACTCGCGTTTCATATGCTTAAAGTTAGTCTGACCTAGACGACACCTTTACTGATTTGGCCAAAGACCAACAAACGTGTGTGAAGTTAAATCGTGCCATTATTTACATACTTTTGCCTGGTAAATAAGGCAATTTGGAAAAGTTCTTTTTTAATGTGTTTCACCAATGAACCTTTTGTTTGCAATAACGTGGAACATCAACATCTTGGTTAGGTAATTATTTTATCTTCGAGTTACATGTGATATCCATTTTAGTTGCCGTTGTTGAAACTCATCAAGTGACCTGGTTTCTATTATTTGGTACAGTTTTTTTGTTATTCTGTAGCGCCAGTCCGCGAAGTTCGAAGAACTATGGTTCTTGCTAAATCTACAGGCTTCATTCGCTCGTAGCAATTTTTTAATCACTAATTTGAGAAAGCAGCTGTATACTGTCAGTTTAGATATTTCTGAATTAGTCTGGCGCCCATGTATAACATGTATATAAAAAGATTATATCTAGTCTATTATGTCCGTCAATATGAATGTTAAAGTCCTAAAGAATAGTGACTACGTGGCCTTCTATGTTTGGTTCAGTGTGATGTTCATATCATTTTTCAATATGTGATGTACTGTAATGCTGACATATCTTCCAGTGGTTATACTGCTCAATATTATGACGATTTTTGTGTTCCGTCATTGGAGAGACTAAGTGGTCAATAGTTTCAACATGTTCTTCTCTACATATTGGGGCTACACTATTTTTACCTGGAAATTCATGATGAACACGCTTTGGTAATATGCAGTCATTATAAATACCCCCCACCTCTGTTTTTACAACTATACTCTTCACCCATTAATGAGTTAAGTGTTTATCTAAACCCACATCGTTAAGGATTCTTGTACCCAAATATTTTAAAATTGTTTAGCCTTTGTTTCTTAGCATCCTATTTTTATGATTTTAGCTGAATTTGTTAGACGGATATTTCTATCTGTTTCGTTAATAGTGATATTGAATTCCTTTAAGTATTGTCTTCATTGTAAATTAAGTAAATAATTTTTACTTTTCTTATCACTTAACAAGTTGTAGCATCCAGTCAGATGTGCTCTCCAAATATTTTTAAAATCAATAGTCGTTACTTGTAGGTCAAGTTGGATTAATTCCCTACCGCCGTTACTTCTGGCAATATAAAGACGATCGTTGGATGATGCATGTCATAGCAGGTCATTAATTTTCTTAAGCTGGATCCCATTTTCTTTATTATTTCTTTATTTCAACTATAGTCCACTTGATAATATTGAAGCTATAAGTAACAACTGGTATTGCTAGCGAATTTATAGCTATAATCCGATTACGAACATTGATTTCAGTTGCTTAGTATTTGTTATTCTGTTGTAGAACGCCTTTCTAACTTTTTCTTTGTTTATCACATGCTGTATGCCATCTGACTGTTGGTTTCCTAGATATTTGTCGGCCTAATCTTGGTTAAGCTTTTTTATTGTGGCGTCTGTATCAATCATAAAATTATTGGTCTTCACGAGTTTACCTTTCTTAAATGTAACTTTCGCATATTTGTCTCACTCGATCCGCAGGCGGATGTCCTCACTGAACTTCTTTGTGTTTACAAGACTCACTTCGTCATTATCATTGTTAGCATATAATTGGAAGTTTTCGATGTCGAATATGTAATTTATGTAGTTTGTTTTTTTGTCTTAAGTTCAATAGAAATTTTAAAAAATACAAGTCTTTGCTTGTCTACGATTTGATACTGATTAAATACAGCAATTTTGCGTTAGGCCGAAAAAAAAGGGAGAGATAGTTCAAGGCTGGTTGATACTATCTTATAGCTAGCTAATCAGACTCGCCGTCCATTCATTCGTTACAATTTACTCATTCACCATAAGAATCTACCCGTCATCAGTCGCTACTACATACACTAAAATACCTCACACACACAGGGCTCCTACTGAAAAACACTCCATGACTTAAAATTTCAATATTTACAATTGTATAAAAATTTTCTCAATATTATGAAATGATGGAAGGGTGGGGATGATGACCTCGAAACGTCGCTTGTTTTGAGAAATACGGTTGTACCAATAATCAAAGCGGATGAAACTCAACCAGCGTGAATTACATATTGACCATGCTTATCTCGAAATTTTCCGTTAGTTGATTAGTAAGTAAGAGCAATTTATCAAATAGTTTAGTCTAAATCTTATGGAATTCTCCTGTCCTTTTGTTCATTCCGAGGAGTGGGACATTGGTAGCTTGCATATGTAATTATGTTCATGCATTTTAAGGGTTGAAAATTCGGTGGATTCTGGGTATTTACAACCGTTCGTGATGTATAATATTACTTCCGTATTAGTTGCATTCCATTCGCTTACTGGTTGACATTGATTGCCAGTTCAACCGTTTTTCTCAAGACAAGTGTTGTTTGGAAAAAGACTGTATTTTTAAAAATATGTTTTATACTTGTTTGCAGTTTTTAAACATAACGTCGAAATACTGTTAAACACTTTTGCTTTTCTTAAATCGCACTCTTCTCTAAATGTTACATCAATCATTTTGCTTACTATTATTATTATTATTATTATTGGGTATTATTGCCAGAGATTAATTTTAAGTGCCTAATTATCAACTCCCGACCAGAGTCTATGAGTAAGGAGGGCACCCTAGGTGTGCTATCTATGCACATTTGGGACGTTTCTTTTAGAAGGAGAGGGTTTTGTGGACGACATGTGCAGTTCCGCACCAAGTAATCTTTAGTCATTCTGAGATGCTGATGTGGACAGGAATTTTACTGACATGATTTTTAATACCCTTCTTTACCATACCCAATGCCCCAGGGATAATTATAATTTTAAGTTTGCACATTTTTGTTACTTCGATTTGCATGTCTCTATAATTTGACAGTTTTTGAAATTCTTTTTAGAAACATTGGAATTTTGTGTGCAAGTCGTATCAATTAGTTGGTAGGTTCCTTTTTTTTTAAATCATTTATAACTGTGTCTGGTCTATTTGCATCAATTTTCCTGTTTGTGGGGAATAGGAAATTCCACAGTATCGTCACTCCATTACTCTTTGTAACATAATTCGGGTGGTGTTTGTACTATGTATCTGGACTTCAGTACTATAGTTCGAACAGACATGCCAATGAATATATTGTCCTAACCTGCCATGTCTAATAACTTATTATTATTATTATCTTCTTCTTCTCCAGTTTTCTGTTTGACACAATCCTTTACCAATTCTTTTACCAGAGTTAAAGGAAGGTTTTCCTTAGAAAGTTATTGGACATGTTACATTGAGCATTTCCTCTGAGTATGTCAGTGGTGCACACGAATACAATCTTTTTTATATTAGATATTGATGGGTTTCCTGGCATTTCTTAATGTATGTATCTGTATTATTTTTAATCGTTCATAGTTTTCCTATTATAAGGAGAGCAATAACAACAGCAGCAATAATAATAATAATAATAATAATAATAATAATAAGTTTCCTCAAGCTGTGATGACTTTGAAGACATTTAAATTACTATTTTCATATTTTCAAAATACTATTATTATAAAAGACTTGTATTTATCTTTTATTTAAATTTTATACCTTATTTTGCCAAGTAGCCTAATAAAAGATTTGAAGTTTTGCAGATTGGGCCAACCGTGGTTATGTGAGACAACGTTGTTTTTTTGGGTTCTTTGTTGTTGTTTTTTCCTTAATCACGGTTGGTGATTCCGTGCTGGTGTAGTCGAGGTGGCATACAGTTACGAAACTACGTGATCATCTGTGATGTCCTACCATGAGGCTGAAATAATTGTGTCATACTAAGACCAGTGGTTAATTTTTGAGATGAGCGCTCACCCGCATTCTTGAAAACAGAACATAAATTTGACACCTTCCACAGACTTGGGAAGGATTTCTCCTTCAAGCAGCAATTAAATAGTTTTGCTAAGATCGGGGATAACTCAGAGTTAATATTCTCAAGGACAACCACGTCTTATGGTCAAGACTTTTGATAAATCTTGAGACTTACTGGGATGTAATAAAAATATTACTGAAATTGTACTCTGTAAATTGGGAAAGTCAGGGAAACATTTTTCATGGCAGGATGTGAGGAAATTGCAATGGAGACGAGTAGACTTTTCAATAATGTGTCAATTTGTAAGCGACGAAGAAGTCTCGTCAGTATCTGCAAACTTCATCGCTTTTGTTTGATTGGACTAACCACTCTTTGTGATGAATCTTGTAGTCACCAGAGATATGAAAGCTAGCTGAGGGATACTTACAGAGGGTATTATCAATCGTCTCAGCTATTCGGTCAAATATTACAGTTCTGTCACCCTGAGGACGATAGACAGTGAAGATAAAGTTGTACAGTTGTACAGTGAAGATAAAGTTGTACTGCCACACGGAAGGACATATGCGGGAGATCAGAATTCTTGTGTTTAGGATCTGTGCCACATGGGAACCTGTGGCAAACGCGCGTTAGTACAGACGCAAAAGAGGCCCCGGATCGCATGTGAATATGTTTGTCAAAACCAGTTACATCCAGGTTTTCCCTGTTAGCAACGGGACAGTTTGGCATGTTCAAATACGGACCTCTCTGCAAATTGTCTCGATCGGGGTTTCTACCAGGTTTTCCTATCAATAAAATCGACCGGAAAACCAGTAGCCAGCAGTGGGCAAGACTCGGTGTCTTTTGAAGTTAGTCCCATGTTTCTAAAGTTGCTGTGCCTTCTGAGGCAGTGTTATTTTGTTACCTCTCGTTTCATTTCCTTTCTCTGCCTATTACACCCGTAGTGGCTGGGAGCACTATCATTTAGGGTTTTTCCCCAGCTTCAATACACCCTTGCCGTAATTTACAACAGAACCCTTCCGTTTTCGTGGTGATTTTGATGACCATGGTTTACTATTAGGGTGATTTCGATGGTTATGTTTCGCTATTAGGGGCAAGTAGTCTTGGGCTGCGAATTTCTTCACTGAGATAGATGGATCGATACCAGTTTCAGACAGGGTCAAAAGGTCAGGTATGACATTTGAAAGTTTAAAATGTTCGAAAGGATACCAACTTTTGAAGCTACGATGGTAAAATTCCACTCAACACACAAAATACTATTGCTATGAGTGATAGAAAAACAATATCCTTATATATCTTTTGCGATCTTGCTATATCATGTTATGAAAGGTTACGTTTACTCTCATTGTCTGCTCAACTTCAAAAAAGATTTTTGTCGGCATTCTCTTTGCCTGATCGTGGAAAATAAACTTATAAAATACAATTTACTGGAAATATAAATATTTCTTGTTTTTTCACCTACGCTTGTCATTAAAACTGAATCCTCCGAAATACATCAAGACAAGCCGCAAGGTTATAAACAGTAAACATACACGTATTTGAATGTTTTTCTCTACCCATTTTCTACGCAGTCCATTCCGTATTTAATAGGAACAAGTAAAAACTGAACCAGCTGATTCGAAATAAATGTATAATAAAAATAAAGCATCTTGCGTTCTGGCAATCTACCCCCCCCTTCAAGCACCCACAGACATTTTTTCTTCAGGTTTTCCTTCTCCCAAATGATTTTATGCTCTCCTAAATTCTCCTGGATTCTATCATTTCTTTCCTCACGACTTCACTTCTACCCCCACTTCAATCCTCAATTCTCCTCTTCTCTTCTCTCGCTCATTGCCGATTTTCTACTTATTTCTCGCCATGAATCTCATTTCTTTCGCTCTCTCTCTCTCTCTTCCTTTTGGCTTCCATTTCTCTTTTCTCCCTTCTCTTAGCGTCTTTTTTTCTCTCTCTTCTCCTTCCTCTTTATTTTTTCTTTTTCTCTCTTCTTCCTCTTACTGTCGTTTTCTCTTGTATCTTTTTTTTTCTTTTTCTTTCTTCTCCCGCCTTGTTCACTTCTTTCTCTCTCTCTCTTTCTCTTCCGACTTCTCTCTAATTCTGTTCATCTCTCTTCCCTGACTTCTATCTGTTTCTATATTTTTCTCTTCCCTGACTTCACTTTGTTTGTCTCTCTCTTTCTCTTTCTCTCTCTCTCTGTTTGCCTCCCCGGCTTCTGTCTCTCTCTCCTTTCTTCGCTACTCTCTTCCTTACTATTTTCTAGCACCCCCTCTCTCTCTCTAAGCTATTGATTGCTCTCTCTTCGTATTTGTTTTTCTTTATCTTTTGACTATTCTCCACTCTCCATCCTTGTCTTCGTTTTCTATCTGCCTGTTTTTCTCTTTCCAGTGCTGAAAAATGATACATCCTTTTTTTTCATTTTTGTTTCTTTTATATCAACGCCTCCGTTCTTAAGCTGTTTTTTTTTTTTTTTTTTTGCTCTGGCAAATATTAATAAAAACGAGGAAGTTATCTTCCCGATAGGCTGAAATTCTTTAGCTTCAAAACCTTCTTTGCTGTCTCCCCCTCCTCAAATTAAAGCAAAAAAAAAAAAAAAAATGACGCACACGGAGAAAATAACTGGTTTCCTCTCTTCAATCGTCCAGAACGTCGCCCGAAAGTTTCGCGTAGGTGTGGAGAGAAATTGGCACCCGTTCCATCCTAAGCAGCGAGGAGAGGTAGCGATAAGATAGACTAAGTGGGCAGTTTGGTATGAAAAGTGTGCCTTAAGTTGCGATGAGGCTTCAATATACATACCTGGTAATGTAGGTGAGAGGCTTCTAATCCCACCCATTACGGCCTACCGACAGCGCTCACTCTTGTTAGTGTGCGGGGTCTTAGACAGCGAGGCACATTTAATACTTTATTTTTATTTCTTTATTTTGCAGGGTTTAATATAACACGTTATCCTTAAATGGCAATAGACAGCTTTCGGAATATATAACTTATCCGAAATACCTCTGTGGAAGGTAAACCCGTTGGAATTTAAGGATTCTTTCATAATTGACACGCAGACACACACACACATGCACACTACTCTAAACGTTATTTTAGCGGATCACCATGTTTAAGAAGACGCCATGCTGCATAATTTCTAAGGAATCCATGAACGTCTTATCCGACATTATTTCCCTCCACTCCAAAGTTTATTTTGTGGATACCGATGTTTGAGTAGACACCTTGTTTTTATAAACAGCGTAAATTGGGTCTACCGGTTTGCGTATTCACGAGACTTGAATGCAATCTTCAAGCATGAAACAGACTGTCGCCGCTTGGTGTTAACCTCAGTGTCCACTTTTATATTTACATACGCTTTATCTCTGATATTGAGTACTTTTACTCATAAATGTAGCATACCTTAAAACTACATTTTTATCATACACACACACATATATATAATGTATTTTTAAGAGAATGACAAGCTAAATATGGCGCTATTCCGTTTAAAGTAGTGTGTTATGGATTTATTTTTTTAAATATTTTTATTTAACCTTCGTCAATTATTTCGTGTTTTTGTTTCTTCCATATGAGCAGATTGAGCAAATAAAATTGAAAATATGAAATCAGACAATTTAATTAAAATACTAATTCACTTAAAAAAACAATAATGTTACTACCTTTCATTGCATATACATTTAAAATGTTATATTCATTCAGGTAAAAATTGTACGCGGTAACTTTCTCGGAAATTTGAGCTGAACCCTTTATTCAATCCACGGAGATAAATTGTTCTCATTCTGCTTTCGATGCTTATGAGATATCAATTAACTCTCTCTAGTCTATCCACCTTTGTTTTACTTGTGCGTTTCTTTCATTAAATCAGGCTGTATGACCTTTTTCTTACTTTCCGACTCAGGAATTAAACTTACAACTGTTAGGAAGCCAGATAAATAGTAACATTCGTTGAGACTTGAATTCTCGTTCCGCATGTTTGGGAGCCAGCCTTATAACCATTTCAATCGCTTCGATGATTAAGTGCTTCTTCTGTTGACAATATACACTCTTCCAGTGAATTCATACTTTCGAATTGGGGTAGTGATGATACTGTTTTGAGTTTGATTTTTTTTTATTTACAAAAATAGACTTCGTTCCTATTGGCGAGGGCTTACCGATCTTGAAAATCGGCCTTCAAAATCTTAGCTTACACGGATCACTGGCGCCATTGGGAAATGGGCAATCGTCTCGGCTACGAAACGGACCTTTTTATTCACATATAAGATATAAATGATAAAAATATGATTATTCAACTAAAACAGATTTAAAATATTTAATAATAAAACAAAAAAGTACTGATGATTGATTAGTTGAACAAGATTATTTTCTTAAATATTACTTATCAAATTATAGGTTTATGTTATATCGTATATTTTGGCAGCATGTTTTCATTAAGATACGTCTCATTAAATAATTTAGAAAAGTTTTGCCTACTTATTCTAAATAGGATCCTCTAATATTTACGGACGAGTTTCTTAGTATCCCTATTGAAGGAAAGAAGAAAGAAAATTACAATGTTTATGTATATCCATTTTATTCCCGAGTACTTTCGACATTAGCACAATGTTATCTTCAGGGTCTTGTTTTTGCTAAAACAAAATTACTGTGTTCATCTGAAAATTAAATTTTTTACTTGTGAAGTGAAAAACGCTAAACTTATCTACTGTACAATTTTTAAATTTATGATGCAAACATACACGCGCAGTAACGTCAAGGGAGATAACTAAGTTATTGAGATGTCTATTTAAAAAAAAATCTAAAGCTATTAATTATATCCTAGATATTTTAAACTATCTACTGTAAACATTTTAAAACTTGTGCAGTAATCATAATTAATTTTATAAGGGTTAGTTTCAATTTTTTAATATAGATAGCATCAACAATCTTTAGTTTATGTTTATTATTTTCATGAAAAAGTATAAATGTATTTTCGCAAAGAATTTTTCTAAACTGTGAATGTCGACAGACATGCTGTTGTAAATGTTAAAAGGTGTTCAAACGAAAACTCAAACTTCTAGACAACGTTTTCATTTTTTGCCATTTTTTTCAGCACTGTTTTATGGCCATACACCATTTTTTTTTAATTATTGATACAGTGTCAGTCATCAACTAATAATATACATCGTGCATTTGCATGGCCGTTACGATGCGTACTACTCGGTAACCCTCAACGAGGTTGGAGCACCAAAAGGGCTAGTTTCTTTTGATTTTTAACTTTTTTCTACCTAATATTGTCAATCATCAACTATAATAATCGACAGGTCGGTGCTTACTACTCTGAACCTCTCAACTGCGTGGGGGGCCCCATACTTACTGGGGAGTGGGGGGAAGAAGTGCTAATTTCAGTAGTGCTTATTTTTTTTAAATTGTAATTTTCTTTCTGAACAGTTCTTTAAACCAATTAAGAGGTTAATATATCTCGGTAAAAACATTTTTTATTCCGAGATCATCCACTAAGGAGGATCTCTAAATTTCTTTTACTAATAATAATAATAACCAGAAGTATATGGCTAGTAATTAAAATTATATTCAACATTATTTGTTATTACTATAAACGATCATTTTAGAGTGCGTACACGTGTTTGGGTTGCTGTAGGTGTTTTTTTTTTTTTTTTTATTGCAGTATAAGATTTGGTCCTACTAAAGAAAAATTGTGCCTCCAACAGTATCCCTTTCTTTTTCCATCAGGGGAAACCGCTTTTTTAGCCGAAGCGTACCGCTACCAGTTTGGGCATAGATACCAGCCTGACAAAGGAAGGTTTGAATTATCTATTTAACTATTTCTATAAACGTGCTTTTTAGTGGGTATACGTGTTTGGGTGGTTTCTGTGGCCAAACTGGTAGCGGCAGGCTTTGGCGAAAAAAGCAGTTTACCTGGTGAAAAAGGGATACCATTGTGTCAAAAAACACAATTTTTTTTAAAACCCAGATAAAATTGTGTACCCCACCACATATTTAACAATGGTGGACTATTGTTAGTGCTATCTATTTTTTTTACTAGAAATTTGAAACTTACTGGCACACAGTGACGTCTTTTCTTTCTTTTTTTCTTTTCTTTTTAATAGAGTTCACCACAAGCAAGGCAGTAAAGCTATGATTAATAAAGAGCAGTTTAGTTTCAGAAGCGGTAAAATTAACAAGCAATCCATTGTACCAGTTAACAACAGACTGGAGATCGTTTTTTTTTTTTTTTTTTGGCATCTGCTTCCAATTTGACCTTATCGATCTGATCAGACTTATATCGAGACAGGGATTTTATTTTCTGAGCTGCAGAAGCCGATGCAGTTAGACAATTTCTAGAACACGTATCACAGGAAAGTGTATGGGTTTCTTCCCCGACTAAAGTGACCATGTGTCATAATTGTCCACTTGGGGAGACAAAATAATCCTCATCGACGTCATGTGTCAAGGGGTTAAAATAATTGTTTTGGGGAAGAGTATATGTAACGGAAAACCGGTTCCCATGCACGAAAGAACAACGCGAGTGATAGGGTCACAGACATGCTTTGTAAATAACACCAATTTCGTCTGTTTGACACTCAATTATTTGTCAGTTGTTTGCCTATTTTACTCTCTTGGTCTCTCTTCTAATTTTCTTTTCTTTGATGTGAGTTCCCTCCGCCACCACCATTTAATCGACCTGTATAATAAACCCTTCACCCTGGTCAAGTCACAGAAACGTAACGTTTATTTTGGTGTCAAATCTTTTGTTTACATGAAAGTGTATTTTTTTCAAGGTCAGTTCTTTATCTTTAAACCTTGGACTTTTGACTAAAAGGACTTGCTAGTTCGGTCAGCTCATAATTTTGTTACTTTATCGACTTCAAGAGAAGTTTGAGTTGTAGAAATTGAAAAAAAAAAAAAAAAAAACTTTTTAAATCGGACCGAGTTGCTGCTTTAGAGTTCGAACATTTTTAGATGATAGAAAAGTATGCACGTAATATGGCATTAAATTTTATAAACCTATATATAAAGGTGCGTGTAGTATTTAATAATTTACTCGTTGTAAGGTGGCATAATTCAAGGACGTCTGATATTTCTTTTATATTTAATAAATATAAAAGTAATATCCCCCCCCCCTTGAACTATAATTTAGTGTATTCTAAAGTGTACTGTGGACAAGGGTCAGTAAGAAACACTTGGTTTTCTTAAGAATAAATTTGCTTTCTTACTTTTCGCTACATTTTTTTCTTTTTAAATCTGAACACACCACTTCGTTTTCTCTAGAATCCATGTATGGATCAAAGTCTCATTGTGCTGATAATCAGGTTTGCACTGAAAGGGGCGGTTGAAAAATTTAGTTCGTAGGCACAAATCAAAAGAATATAAAAGAAAGAATGACTTCCATCCATCTCACGTCGCCTTCCACCTTTGGCTAACTGTACTTTTTATTCTGATTGGATTTCCATTTCTTCAATTAAGTTTAAACTGTTCTTTTTTCTGTTTGTTGTTGTGTTTTTAGTTTATCTTTCTTTTCTTTTTTTAATTCTCTCTCATCTTTTGATTGTTTTTTTTTTTGTTTTTTTTTTTGTTTTTGGTGTGTGCTTTTTTTCTTGCTTCTCTTTTAATCTTTCATTTCGTTGGTTTAGTAATTCATTTTGTTGTTTTCTCTTTTTCTTTCTCCGTTATTCTTCGATGAATATCTTTTTTTCTTTCACAGTTCATTGTTTAAAATTTCTTGACATTCAACTTTCCCCTCTTCTCTTATATTCGCAAATAAATTCTAACTCGATTCCAGGGACAGTTTTTCAAGAATTTTTGACTCGTCAATCTTCTTTTCTGTCTATTCGTCGCAGACGACCGAATAATAAAGCAATGGTACTTTTGAAAAACGGTTAGCTGACTTTCAATTAGCCATATCATTTCTTTATTAAATTCACAGTTATGTCAAGTAACTACGGTTAAACGAACAGGGTGTAACAATGTAGCAATTACTATCACTGTTTAGGCATTTTTGCATAGGACTATTCTTTGAACTGGACTTTACTTACAGATGCATCCGAGGAACAAGGCGTTCCTTATTTAATGAAGTCAATAAAAGCGACTCGTGAAGTAATTTGAAGATATGGATGTGGATTGCTTCCCCTCCCCACTTGACAGCTGAAAAAGATTATTGTTTATTGTTGAATTTTAAATTGATTCCTCAGTGAAATTTTTTAGAAATGTAATTTTACGTTTTTTCAGTTAAGAAAATAAATTTGAAAGTTTGTAGTGAGTGCAAAATAATAACTCCCTTTTTTGCCCATTCCCTTCAAATTCTAAAAACCTTCATTGGATGTACAGCCGCTGTTCAAATTCCAGGAATTTGAACAGCGCCTGTACAGCCAATGAACATTTAGCGTCCATTTGGCTTGACGATTAGTCTCTAGACTCTAGTTTTAAAAAAAAGTAAATAATAAGTCATCAATAGAGCAGTTTCAAATTGAAGGGTCACTGCAAATCGGTATCTTCAACAATTTTGTAAATATCTCATATCAGTCCACTCCAAACCTCCTTGTCCTGTGCTAAATTCTACAGGTCTTCAAGCTATTTCTCAGGGTAATGGGGTGGAGTAATATGTCTAACATGTCACAAATTGTACTGGTTTACAAGGTACTAGCTACTAACAGCAGGAAATAATCCCCAACCTGATATATTGGGAGAAGTATGTTGATGCCTTTCCAAAGAGCAAATGGGCACAAGCTATATCAGACCAGAATTTGAACTCTTGATTCCATTTTCCTGTTAACCATCATGAAATGCTAAATATGTGACATCAAGTGTACTTTATTTTTAGATTTATAAGAAGTACTTGAATACTAAGAACTTGGCATGAAAAGTGAATTAGTAAACTAAGCACTATTTACATTAATTGGTTCGTTAAAAAAAAAAAATAAGGGAAATTTTCTTTTGGCGAGAATTTTTGAAGATTTAGCATTCATTAGACTTTCGTCAAACCATGACATTTGTGAAAAACAAAAGATATTGATTTTTACTCAATTTAGAAGAGGGTATCCTGTTTATAATATGAATACAATATCAAATAGATCCCTAACTTTTTAATGAGTTATCTGTACTTCATTTTTATTTACAGATATCAATTTTGACACTGTGCTTACATCATTGATAACTGAATATTACTGATGTTGTTCCTTTTCCATAATTTATTATTGGGAAAACTTATTTAGTTCTGTTTCATTATTTTCTATCATCTTTGAGCCAGCTTCAAAATTTAATTCTCATAGAAGATTTTTTAAATCTTTCTCAACAAAGAATTGGCCTCAGTGCTTTTTTGCAGTCTTCGAGGTAGCTGATTTTTATTCTTCCTTAATAGAAATCTGTAAAGATCACATTTGATAGTAATCCGAAATAGTAATATCTGCTGAATGCAGTGGATGAGTAAAAAGTTCAGAACTAAACTAAATTTTTGCCTAGTCATAAAATAAAAAAAAATGCAGTCCAGTGTTGTCCTCATTAAATATTATGCTTTTTCTTTCTTTTTGTTCCCTAAATTTTTGACATTTTTCATCAGTTAGTGACTTTGGTCAGTTAAGTACCATATGTGATACATGCTTAGGTGATCATGCGTCTTTGGATTCATGACTAACTAAGCAGATTTTCCCAAACTAGGCTGCCATTTCTTTCTGCGGTAGACTTGGTTACCAACCAAGGCTATAGTACCCAGTCTGTCCTGCTAATCAACCCACAGCATCATTTTCTTTTGAATAAAACTGATCATTTATTGTTTATTATTATTAAGTAAA
This sequence comes from Acanthosepion pharaonis, assembly GCA_903632075.3. Lineage (NCBI taxonomy): Eukaryota > Metazoa > Mollusca > Cephalopoda > Sepiida > Sepiidae > Acanthosepion > Acanthosepion pharaonis. Next base: position 2,379,207 of record CAHIKZ030000479.1, read on the forward strand.
ACAACTATCCCTTTTGCATTACATCTCATATTTGTTATTGACTAATTAAAATTTTCAATATTCTACAGATTTCCATCTTGGTTTTATTTGATAAATTTTGTGTATCAGAAAAATCAAGGATTTTTCTGTTATTGTTTATAAATAGTGAACTTCAATACACACAAAGAAAGCTACTTAATGTACTCACTTTAGGACAGAGTCTTTTAGAAAGCAATAACCAGTTTGTAACATTTACAAAGGATATAAAAATTGAAACAATTTACATAATTATAAATTCACATTCATTATTATAAATTCATTACCTTATTAAAGCTATTATTGGTTGCTGCTATCAGGTAAATCTCTTACTTCTTGTTTTAATCAGTTTTTTGCTTCTTTGAAATGAACACATATCAGTGGATTCCTTTTCTATCCAACTTTATAGACAGCATCTCGTTATTTGGAGGATGACCAGTTTTTGTTGTTGTAAAGTATCCACTTTTCATTGTCTGTCATACTTCAAGAACTGAATATTTTCATATGTTTAGGCAGTGAATCATGAACAGTAGATTTTATCTTTGCCACACATCAGAATGACAAATATAACCAAACTGGTTAAAATTATATTTAATGCTTGATTTGGTTATTTTGGGTTACATAGCTATCTCCTGTATTGTATAATGATTCATATCTTGATTGTCTCACCATCAACCTTAACAGGCCTATTCAAACCATTTAGGATATGTGCAATCATTCATATTAACTTCTTCATAGATTGCAGCAATCATTTCATGTTTGAGCCACATTTTTACCTTTCTTAAAAAATATACTGAGAATATTTATTTTCATCCATCTTCAGTATTAAAATCAATAAACTAAAATATCTAATATTCTTGTATTATTTTGAACTATTTTTCTCATCTTGATTGATATAGATGTTATTATAAATACATTTTGACCAAGTACCCCCTGGTTATCAGTGTGTGTCCATTGTTTGGTTGATATAAGATATCTGTTGGTTATTGTGATATTTTGGTTATACATGTGTTACTGGTCATGATTTTAATCTTTCGATCAGGTAGTGAAACACTAATTTAACAGGATGAACAATAACTGGCATCACATGTACAAAATATCATAATAATAAACAATGAACACCTGATGATGACCAGAGGGTACTTGGTCAAAACATTGAGTTTATAACATTTATATCAACCAAGATGTGAACAATAGTTTGAAATAATACAAGATTATCGACAATTGAGTAATTTCTCAGAAATTAAATAGTAAAATATTTAAATTTTGACATTTTTTTAAAAATGCAACAAGATATAACAACTTCCAAAATCAAAAGGAATTTTTTAATGAGGATAAAACTAAATACTCTGTTTAGCAATGGCAACAGAAACTTGTTGCCTAACTTCTTGAATTAAAGTTCCCCATGACAACTGACAACCAAGCCCCTTCCCTAAATTTGTGGTTGACTATCAAACTATAAGTGGGTGTATGTGGTCATTGTGACCTTGTTTACAAAAGTGAAAATTTTCCTAGTCTCTGTTACAAATGACCTACTTAGGATAATTATATGTTGTGCTATTCAGACTAGAATGTTCATCTTGACTATTACACTAAAAGTGTTTCAACAATATACCCTTCAGCCTTCTTCAGATGTCTGCCTTTATACTCAGTAACCTTCTTGGAATTTCAAATCAAACTCTTTATTCAGTTCATGGATGTAGCTTGTTCTGATTTTGCTTTCCGTACTTAGAGGATATTTCTGTCAGTTAATACTTATCAGTCTTCTTCACCTTTATGTCACTTGTCTGTTTCTTACACTGAACCAGAGTATATAATATTTCAGCACTGCCAGATCCAGGGATTGATCTCAAAACTGCCAGGGAACCATGCTTAGGGGATATTTTATATCAGTCAATACTCACCAGTCTTATTTACTTTTGTGGCACTTGTCTATTTCTTCTACTGAACCAAAGTATGCAACTTTTCTGCACTACCAGACACAGGTAAACACTAGCTCACAACTGCTAAGGAATCACCTTTAGTAAGGGTGGTTGCTAGGCATCAAAAGGCCCCCTATTTAATAAAAAGGGTACTACTTGGAATTCACTATTTCATGTTTAGTATTTGTTTTTTTTCTTTTTAATCATTTCATGCCAAGCAAGGCAATATAGCCACTAAGATGCAAGGGCTTACTGAGTGTTAGAGAATCTGAAAAAAAAAACTATTAAAGAGAGAGAACAATAAAAAAACAGGAATTAAGACAAAAGTTAACGACTGACATTGCTTTAAAATTTTTGAAGCTCAAAGTAGATTTGGAAGTAAATAACCAGAATAGAACTCCACAAATGAAAAGTCTGATAGAAGAAACTGTTAGCATAGAATTTATGGTTACATCTAACCATTTCAACTATAAAATGGTGAGACTTTGCCACCAATATAGTACTATACTTAAATTCATAAAGTCTATGTACCATAGAGGAAAGTTCATCAGAACAATTACCATGAAAGTATTTATAGAAAAGACACAGATAAACTACATTAAAGTGGGATAGTGACTGAAACTGAGATGTCAGGTTCAGTAACATTGCTGATTCTTCTTTGTATTTTATCAAGAATCTCTAAATATATAACAGGAGCAGCAAACTAGATGTGGCAGCAATATTCAAAACAAGAAGGAATGGTAGTCTTATAATTATGTAAGATAGATTTGGGCAATAAAAATTGTCTAGCATGACTCAGTGAACCAACTTTCCTAACAACAGACCTAGCAGTTGATTCAATCTAATCTTTGCACTCCATGTCAGAAAAAAAACATTACCATTTTGAAGGAAGTGGTGTTGTATGAAACTATTCTTGGTTCACTAGTCTCTTTCTGTTACTTTACATGGATGATAGAATGGTTTCAGTTAACACATTCACTGTTGTTTTGGATTTCTGAACCCTTTTGTTTTTTATTAGAGTTTCTATTAAAATTATGTTTTATTATAGTAAATAAAATTCAATTTATTAAACCTTGAAGATTGTTCGTATTTTGTAAAAAAAAAAAAAAAAATAAAATAAAAAATAAAAAAAAAAATAATTGGTCACCCAATACAAGGCCCAAGAGCTACACAAGGTAGAGGGTTGCTGAATGAGGTTGTTGTAGTAATGCAAGAGGAGGAGGAGGTAAGTGCAAATTATGAATATATGTGGGAAAGATAACAGTTGACCTAAGACTTGAAGAAGATTGTAACGATTGAGGGTGTATCCACTTGGGCGTCTGTTCCATAGAGTAGCAGTTCTTGAGGCAAAACTTTCTGAATAAAAATTCCTTATTACTAATGGATTACAAATGAAATGGGATAAGGCAACTACTTATTCTCCCAAAAAAGGAGTTCCAGGATTGTTTCCATCAATGGAAATGACACTGGATAAAGTGTGTGGCTTCAGAAGGGAACTACTTCAAAGGAGATTAAATGCTGAATTGATCTGTGCTGTAGTTTTCTTTTTATATCACCAGTCTTGATAGTTTTTGACCAGACCTCATATATATATATATATATATATATATATATATATATATATATATATAGTTAGATTGATGCGAGTTTGTGACCCTGTGTTTCACGCTATTTGCGATCATCAGATATGTTAGCTCTATCACTGATATTGAGCGCTTTCCAATAAGTACTGTGCATATATAATATATAAATATATATATATTTATATACACACACATTTTTTTATATATATATATATATATATATATATATATATATATACTTATTTGTGTATTTAGGCAGCAATCTTTCTTTCATGCACATTGCATTGAATATGATAGACAAGGTACTTTGATTAAGTGTTTTATGCAATTTCTCATGCGATCTAATATTTTTTTCTTTTTGAATGATAAATTATATAAAAACTGTCCAATTGTTCTTTTCATCCGAGTGCTTTCGGCTATACATTTAGCCATTTCAAGGTTGAAATATATTAACTGTTAAGAAGAAAATAGATTGTTGTATGTATGTATGTATTAATATGTTTACATTTTCAAAACACAGTCAAGATGTTGTGTCCATGTTCATAGTTGATATTATTGAGTGTTGATTTTTTTTGTTTTTATTAATAAGGCTTCCATTATTTTTAGCCTATTTTTGCATTTAGATAATGCTATTATATTTGTGTTGTCAACAAGTATGTTATGAATAGGGTCTTGTAGGTCTCAATGAGTATTTAAATGAGACCTAATTGAGCTATGGTCAGAAAGTTGTAGTGTGAGTCCTCATGAAACATGTAGTATGGCCTATATAATTATTTACAAATTTTGATTGATCAGAAATACAATTCCATAATATTTGTCCTATTTAATTTTGTTCTAAGAGGTGAATTATTATTTTTTACTATAAGGTTAGCTATGAGGTCTAACTATATATATATATATATATATATATATATATATACTTCTATCAGTAGGTGACATGTTTTTTTATTCCATTTTTCATTTTAGTTATAGTTAATATGCATTTGATTGCAATATGAAAAAGTTGATTATATTATGTTTCTCATGATTTCTATTTTAGTGTTATATTTTTTTTGTAGGTTGATTTTAATTTGTTTGTTAATTATATAATTGGGAAATCCATTATAAATTAGTGTTCATTTTATGTTGTTGAATTCTGAGAAAAGTAGGTGAGCTCTTTTAATTAAATCTTTTAATAACAGCCATTTTGTATCTATAAGGACACTTACTGTTAAGGAGGCATGAAGTTGGCTGTCATTAAAGTTATTTTTAGCAAAGTAAGTATATAGCAATGGAATTCATTTAGTATTTAGTTCCTAACTAAACTGAAGGAGAATTATTTTCAAAATATTTTGAAAGATTTTTAATGTTACTGGTATCATGTAACCCAGTACTACTTAACACATAGTCAGGTCATTGGTAACTAAACCAATTCGCATACTAGGCTTTTCTGGTGTGGAAGGTGGCTAGACACTGAGCAGGATTAAACAAAGACTTTTCAAAGGACAGATGAACCTAGGACCTTCTAGCACAATGGGGTCAGCTGGGCTTCATAGCTATGTATGCAGCTTGTGCAGTGATGACATGTCAGGGTGTGCCAAGTTGGAATACATCAGTTGTGGTTTGACCTGGAGATGGATGGGATCTGCAAGGTCAACTTGTCCAAGACATGCTATGTATGAATGAATACCTATTCAGCTTAAGGAAACTGGTCAGGTATTCAGCTGTGCTGTAATCATACGACAACCCCACCTGGTCATGGGACTGATGATGAATATCATGAAGGCTTTTAGCTCATAAAAATTCAACCAACCAACATCCTAGTAAAAATAAAATGTGTGTGTGTATATCTGTAAGAGGACAATATGCATAAAAACAAAAGGAAAACTTAGCTGATGTGTATCCTTCTCTGATAAAGTCCCACTGAGGATGAAGTGTGTTTTCCGTTTTTCTTTATATATATATATATATATATATATATATATAAGCATTGTTTTTCCAATATCTATAATAAAAAAATCATTTGCCTCCAATAAATAAAATATCATTTAACATAGAGACCAATATTTTTAATAGCAGGAAAAAATAGGATTAACACTTAGGTCTGAATTTTTTTTAGATGAGGCATTATTGTTTACAATCAGGGACTAATGTCCTCACTATTGCTACAATAACGTTTCAGCCATTTTACCCTCTCCCCTTTTTTCAGGTGTCTGTTGATCCAGGTCTTTGGGGTATTTTGAACTGGACTATTCATTCAATTTGCTGGGGTAGAGTGTTCTCCTTCTGCTGTCTGTACTTAGTGATATCATTGTTAATTGTTCAGTTATTGCCAGTTTTGTTTTTTGAGTCTATTCATACTGGCTGACCCAGAATTATTATATCATCAAATTGACTAACCAACATTTTAATCCTATTGGCCATTGTCCTCTGGAACAATCCTGAAGCTAGAACTTAGAACCTTAAACCCGATGTTCTTGCCTGGTCTGCTGCTGATGCAATCTTGTCAAAATGGCTCCTTTTGCTGCTACTTGTCTTTCTTTTATATAGCACTGCTTTTACCACTTCAGTCTTTTATATATATGCAGTTGTTCAAGACAATTGCCAATTTCAAGTTTGGTGTTTTGTATTTTTTTTATTTTTTTATGTTTTAAAAATATATTTTAATAAATATGAAATTCTGAGCTGGGCCATTATTATCATTACACACGTTCTTTGGACTAAGATTATAAAAATCATGTTGGTTTTTATCACTATGAATTCTCATGTTTTTTGTAACTGCTACACATACTGTTTCTCTCTCGCTCTCCTTCTATATTCATACTATCCACTTCCAATGAATGTTTATCTGTTTTGGAATAGGTTCTTAATTCTATGTTAGATGAAAAATATAAAACCGTAAAAAAAAAAATTGCACGTGTGAAGGGAGCAATAGTTATACATGCATTTCTTATCATATGCTTCCATCAATTCTTTTATACATTACCCCACTCCTTAAAAAATATCAGGTTTGATCTGATAAAGGTTTTTACTCACAATTTCATTGCCACAGCCATATTGCCTGTGCTTGAACAGTTGTTGACTGGGATAGGTTTCTAATTGTTTATTAGTAGCAACTTAATCTGGCACAAGGCTACAATGAGTGAGGTGCTAGTAAAGACTGAACTTTTCTTACTAAACTTAGCTTAATATGACATAAAACCAGATAAGAGTAGGGAGATTGTGTGGCACTAATTTACAAGTGGAACGGGTCTGTTTTAAAAATCAGCATTCAAAAGGCCACTTCACGCTTTGTCCCTGATATTTAATAAAAAGGGGGAAATGGTGGGTAGGAGAATCGTATTATCCCAAATGTTCTTGTGTAAAATGTCTGCCTACCTAGAAAATCAGCATTTGAAATTCCAACCACTGGGAATAGGTTTGTATAACCAATGCTTATTTGTGATAAGATTTTTGAATATCTAGTTTTTATTAATAAATTTTTGACTGGTCAAAGTTGCTGCCCTACTCATTTTCAGTTTTGTCAAGATGGTGACTACCAATTGTTTAACATTATATGAGTCTGTCTTTACTAAAACAATTATATAAACACATAAACACTTGTTGAAGAGAAAGAGATATTCTTCGGCTAAGCAAAAGTTTCTAAAGGACTCTCTTATTCACTGGAAAAAGAAATGAAAGCATAAAATTTAATGGTAAATAGCCTGTTCATGAGATTTTATAATAAACAGTTGAAAGATATATTGTTGCATAACAGGAATATCTGGGTATAATTGAGCAATTTTGATGAATACCTGAAAAAGGCTGGTTGAAACAAAAATAAGGTTTTTTTTTGAAAATGCTATTTTCTCATCACATTGTGATGGAAATCTCTTGTGATCTTTTGATAGTTGGATTATTTGAACCAGGTCCAGGTGTTGCAGATAAAGACAATAGGACCATAATTATGTGATGATCACCTTACAGTATATGTCTTACACAGACAAAGAACTTATTTATATATAAAGTATATACCTATTTCAAGCATTAATCTATTTTCCAACTTACAGAAACATTTTTATGTACCGAAATATTATTATTAGGTACTTCGGTATGTTAATGATGGTAGTCTGGTTGACTATTATTCTGAATAGTGTGTTCAATCCTAACTGGGTGCCTTATACAAAATTTGACATTAAATAACTCAAAAGTTGACATGTCATAAAATCAATCAAATAAACTAAAATATTATTAATTTCAGACTAGTTAATATCTCATCTTATTTATCAGTGCTCAGGCTTGAGATTAATAATGAAAATGCTTCATCTAAGAAATTCCAACAAGACTATTATGTCTACTTCTACTATAAGGTGTAAACTAACAATAAAACATGGAGAAGGGAGAAGAAAATGGATGTCGGTATATAGATAAATGTTTTCCAAAGGAAATGAGATATGAATTCAAATCTCATTCAAGTCTTTCTTTATTGCCAATCAATGCTGCTTGCTTCATAAAATGTAAAATAACTTCAACTTTTCAATATTTATTATTGTTGATAAAAATGTAATACTTAGACAATATGATGTCTCTGTAATATAGAAATATTACTATTAAAAACAAGTGGCATCTTGAATTACATAAAAATGATTTGTTATGCAACAGAGAAAGATTATTTTTTATCTTTAAATTTCTTTTCAAATAAAAAGGAAGATTTACTTTGTTGCTTAAAAATAAATTCCATCTTGCAATCTTTCAATGTAATTTTAATTTTGAATATTTTCATGGAGTGAAAATTAACAAAAATAAAAAGTTACTTAACTGAAAAGTTTTAAAAAGAAATTGCTTTTGAAATATGAAAACTTAATTATTTGTTCTTTTACAAGCTTAAAAATAAATTTGTATAAATACGCTCTGATAGCAACACCATTCAGTAACTCTCCATGTTTGAGTGTCTCTTGGACTTAAATTTATGGAGAAATATATATATGATTAATGCAAGTAAAAGTTTGTCACTGAGCTGATTGATGTTACCTTCAACATCCTGATTCCAGGGTTATATATATATATATATATATATATATATATATATATATATATATAGTGCGATGGATAAATTGTCGTCTAAATTATGCAAAAATGAAAATAACATTGACATCTCATTTTAACAGATACATTTACCAAAATTAAGCAAAAATATCTTGAAATACTAAAGAGTAAATTTATTTAATGAAATCACCATTGGCTCTAACTACAGCCTCCAAACAACTTTGAAATGTCCTGGATGATCTCCTTGTTTAAGTTGGTGAATGTTGCCATAATCTTTGCCTTCAGTTCATCTTTGGTGTTAAAAGGAGTTTTATTTGTCTCTAGCTCAACACCATCCCACACATTATAATCAAGGGGGTTGCAGTGTGGGGAGTTAGGTGGTCAGTTGTAAAAAGTGATGTGATTGCAAAAATTGTCTAACAGCCATGATTGGATTCTCCTACTTGTATGGTATGGTGCAGAGCTCTGTTGCCAGACAAAGGGTCTTCCAACAGACACCCTCTTTGCCCAGGGCAGCACTACCTCTTCAAGGCACCTGATGTCGGCATCCATGTTGAGTCTGAGGCCCTCACCAACAAATTAAGCAGTTCTTTTCTGATCAGAACAATCAGAGTGAGTTTTCTGAGCTGCTGTAGCTTCATAATCACCATTAGACTCATCCAAGTCTTTCCAAATTCTCTGCACTCTTCTCAGATTGATACCCAAATACTTTGAATTGTTTGTATTGGAGCTTCTGTTGCAAATGCCAAGCAGTACAGTATGATGTTTCCAAATTTCTGGTGGAGTGAATTGTATCAAGGTGTTCTTTTTCTCACAGACTGTGCCCAACTGACCCTATGACATTGTGCAGTCAACATATATATAGATGTAATCTCTGCATTTCTAAGTGAAAATCAAGACTATTATCTTTGAAAAAAGTTTTGTGGAAGTAGGTTGTGTCATGAACTTTTCACCTACATATTCAAACCAGGAGAGCTCAGTAAGAGGTTACATGTTGATGGTGACTTGATCGTAAAAATTTTCTGCCAGCCACTCCTAGATCATGAGTGTCAGGAGCAGAGTCCTACTGAAACACATACAGGTGGACACCCTTGACAACCTTACAGTAGGTAGACATTGACTTATTGAGGGAAAGAGTGGAGTGAAATGTTATAGACCTCATTACTCTGCACCATTATAGATGACATGAAGTTGGTGTACATCACTATGGGTACCTCTGTTGATTCTTCACCATTCCTTCTGTTTACGAAGCCACATTCAAGTAACTGCTTGTCTCAGAGTTACTGTAGGTGGTGACATGCCACAAACATGGTGTGTCTTTTCATTTTTTATGTCAGATTGGAAGTTGCCATGTTAATACTCTCAGTGCATCTTGAAGAACAATTAAAACGTGGCTTATGCCATATAACATTACATAAGGTTAACTATGATTTAAGTTGACTAAAAATGAATGTTCTAAAGACCTATATATATATATATATATATATATATATATATATATATAATGGACTCTCTCTCCCATCAGTTTTGACGTATGACAATCTGACAGCTTATTGATTCAGTTATGAAATTTTGTGCGATAAACTTAAGTGACATTTAAGACCCGCTAGTGATCTATAAAGGAGGCCACATATGGTACAAGTGTGAGGATTGTGAGATGAGATCACTGTTAGATTGGCTGACCTTTTAGATCTTGTCTCACTTCTTGAAGATGATTCAGACAAGCAGATTGAAAATTGCTGATTCCACTAAAATGCGTTGATCTCCATTCTACCCACTCCAGGCCACATTCAAGTAACTGCTTGTCTCAGAGTTTCTGTAGTTGGTGACATGCCACAAACATGATGTATCTTTTCATTTTCTATGTCAGTTTTATTATATATATATATATATATATATATATATATATATATATATATATATATATAAAACAGTTGCCCATTTGTTCTATGAGGATGGCCACAAACAGATTACAGTTTGATGAGGTAGTTCCTTCTCTAATTTCTGGGAACCTGATGGTATTTTTGGTATTGTTTAGTCATACCCAATCTTATATGGATCAGCATCAGTGAGCCTTCACCTAATAATAAGAACCAATCAGGATTACTGGAGACTAGAGATGCCACATACAATTCAAGTAGACTGATGACTGGCAGACTCATTAATATCTGAATAATATGAAATGCATAACCTCTGCATGCATGCATGCATGTATATATATATATATATATATATATATATATATATATATATATATATATATATATATATATATATATAATAGATAAAAGGTTCATTAACTTATCTTCTGCCTTGGTATTTTGCAGAAAAAAGATCCACTGGTCATATATGATATAGGAATTGGCACTGTATGGTAAATGTCAGTTTCATACATCAGGCAGTCTTCAAACTGATATATATATATATATATATATATATATATATATATATATATATATATATATATATATATATATACAGTAGCGTCCAAAAAACTAAGGGACAAAATTTTAAAACCTAATATTTGTTAGAAATAACAACTGTGAAAAGCTGAAATTTTGACCACTGGTAGTCGTTATCATCCATAATAACATACTAAAATTTAAATCATTTGCAAAGGATAGAAAAAGAATTATAACAATTATTTATTTTCAAATTTGGAACGTCCAAAAGTAAGGGACAAAATTGAGAAAAACAATGTAAACGGCAAAAAACAATAAAAATACATGTACAATCAATATTTAGTAAATGAGCCCTTGCTCTCAATGACAGCTGCACATCTTCGACTACAAGAACGAATCAGTTCTTGACAATCCTCGATACTAATTTTAGACCATTCTTCTTGAAGCTTCACCCACAAATCCTCCGTGTTAGTGGGATTTCTTTCCATAACTTTCACTCCTAAGGTCTTCCAAAGATTTTCTATTGGATTTAAGTCAGGACTTTGCGGTAGACAATCCATAATTTCCAAATCTTGCTCGCTAAGGTAACTCATTACCACCTTTGCCTTGTGACATGGGGCATTATCTTGCATAAAGGTAGCCCTATCGAAACCTGAATTCTGTATGATTGGCACAACATGATCTTGAACAATGTTTTTATAGATCTGCGCGTTTACACGAGTTTGTAACCGGACAAGAGGCGTTGTACCTTGGCTAGAAAACATTCCAAATACCATGACGCTTCCGCCCCCCAAACTTGACAGTTTTCTTAGTACACTTTGCACTTAATCTTTCACCAATATGTCTCTTTACATTGTTTTTTTCCATCATTTCCAAATAAATTAAACTTGCTTTCATCACTGAAAAATATTTTGCCCAATTTTCATATGTCCAAATTACATACCTGTTTGCAAACTCTAATCTCTTCTTCTTATTCTTCGAACTAACAAGTGGTTTCTTCCTGGGGTTCGATTAAACAGCCCTATTTCTTGCAGTCGTCTACAGTCTGTCTTGACACATTAACACATGAGGTACTATTCATAACCCTTTTAATTTCTGTGCAAGACTTAAAACGGTCCTTTAATGACATACGCTGCATTATTCGATCTTCTCTTGCCGAAGTTTTGCGGGGTCTGCCAGTTTTAAAAGCACTATTTTGCCAGTATCATTGTAGGATTTAACAACCCTGCCTACAACACTCTTGGAACGTTTCACTTTCTATGAAATCTCTCTAATGGTGTGGTTTTCCTTGTGTAGCTTCACAATAGCTTGTCTCACAGAGTAATCAAGTTTTTGGCGTTTCGCCATGGTGCCGGCTGATGCAACGTTTAAATTTGACTAAGTAAGACTTATTCTTTAGAGGAAATCAAAAAATTTGAATATAGCATACTGTTTACATTGTTTTTCTCAAATTTGTCCCTTACTTTTGGACGATCCTATTTTGAAAATAAATAAATAATTCTTATTCTTTTTCTATCCTTTGCAAATGATTCAAATTTTAGTATGTTATTATGGATGATAACGACTACCAGTTTTCAAAATTTCAGCTTTTCACAGTTGTTATTTCTAACAAATATTAGGTTTTAAAATTTTGTCCCTTAGTTTTGGACGCTACTGTATATATATATATATATATATATATATATATATATATATATATATATATATGGTTCAAGCATATTATGAATGTAAAAATAGCAAAAACTGGTACATAATTACTTGTGAAAATGCATGAATGCCAAATAGTTTAAACTGGAGTTTGTCTTTTCATCCGCTGATAGTGTTGGAACACATTTTGCTTGAGTATAGCACCAAAATATAGTTATATGTGAAGTACCAGTGTGCTGAACAACTACTCATTAAATACTAACAATTCATGTCACATTTGTGGAAAAAGTATACAAGTCAGTTGCTGGACTAAAAATACATGCAAACATTTACAAAAATATATCTAGTAACAAAAAAATATCGCTATCTTGCATTCGTTTTGTGCACCAGAATGCTTTCTCAGTGATGTCTACTCTGGGGTCATAGGAAATTTCAGGGCTCTGTGACATAAGACTTTCTCTCCTATGGATCCACCTGAGAGCAATCATTACTTTACTAGCATCTGGCATATCTTCTGCATGATTGCATGAATTGTAATAATATTTATGCCTACTCAAATGCGATCATTTTATTCAATCTTATGTGTGAATTCTGACCAATTGGGATTTGTTTAATTTTTTGTCTATTTTTGCTAGAGGTTTTAAGTTTGTCTGATTTAAAGAGCCATATTCATTTAAAGTACAACTGAGTTTGACAATAATATGTTATGATGGTTGCACATGACTGTGAGATGGCAGCCATTATGAATGTATGTGTGTACAAAGGACAAAGACGAACCATTAGATTTGTAAGATGATGAAAAATCCCTATGACTCACTGTTGATAAAGGAGCACCAGTGCTTTATTGATGTGTTGATAATCCTCAAGAAAAGCTGCCTGCTGCATGTCACCATCCCTTGAGAAACGACCGGTGGCATGGGGGGGTGTACACAAGATTCAAAATGATATTGAATGAAGTGGCGACTGAAAGGGAAATGGATAATTCTTTTTTTACTGTTTTCAGTTTGTAATGACATATTAGGTAACATTGAGCTGGATTCGTAAAGAGATTTTCTTTTTTGTTTGTCTGGTTCATAAAATGTCAGTAGCACAGAGATGCTGTTTCAAGAATAATCACCAATCGGACTTTAGGATGTGCAGATGTCATAATGGTTACCATTTTGGAAAATGTGGTTGGTGAGCTGAGTTAGAGTTCTAGCTTAATCTGTACTATTCACTTTGCATTAATGACCTTGGGAAAAGCATGAATCTTCCATCAGCTATGGGTTAAAACTCTAGCCTTGGTTGACAGCCAGTTTAGGAGAAGGGCGACTCTGAGTTCAGAACCATGGAGAAGGTAATAGGGAAACTACTATACTATCTTTTCAAAGAAGTCATAGCAATTCACAGATGTTGAAAGACGTTAAAAGATGGTGTGGAGAGTCATGAACGTGAAGCTTTTGAAGGGTGATGTATATAATAATGGTAATATTAGCCATTCCTTTATAAGGAAACATTTGACTTTTGGTTGAAATTTATAACATTTTTCTCTTAAAACAATTTTTCAGGAAAATAGGCTTCTTAAGTTCCATAGATGTTATTGCAGTTTCCAGTATTGATGGATGTTCCCATAACATTTTATTTGAAGTAGCATGGAAAGTCAACATCTTGATTATGTCATTATTTTCTCTTTGAGTTACATGTGATATCCATTTTAGAAATTTGTTTAGCTCAGAACCATGCTGACTGACAATGTCTCTGACAAACAGGCCTTACTTATAAAAGATACTATCTCTGCTTTTGAGGTGGGTCATTATTATCCCAAATTAGTTTGCCCATGCTGTCAAAAAATATCTACATATTTTAAGTCATTATTAGAAAGTTTTCACATTTGAGGTTTTGAAATTTTATTTTTCTAGTTATTATTGTTACACTTTGTCCTTTCACAGAATCGGTCTTTTTACCTCTTGTCTTCATAAACATGTTCGAACAGTCATAATTTTCATAAAATAGAAACTACCATATGGTATCATCAATGAAAGTGAAATGACTCTAATACAGTAAAATGTTACACACAGAAATATACAAATGCACTTTACATATTCTATAGACAGATATTGGATCTGTTTAAATAAGTTAACAGGAAAAGCTGTCCATGCAATTCTTGGGGAATGGATTATAATATATTAAAAAAATTGTTGGTGATAAGAAATTTGCTTAACGTATTGTATCTAAGGATTGAAGTACAAATACAAATTGAATTCTTCGTTATGACAAATGTTGAAATAGTTTCTATAATTTTAAGAATTGGTGTAATTCAAAAAAGTTGTTCAGTCTTTTATACTCATTCTCAATGTTACTTTCTTTGTTAACATAATGTTTCAGCTCTTACCAAATTTGGTCGTAAACAGAAGAGCTCATCTCTTTCATCTTAGTGATTATACACCTGTATTGGCTGATTGTTAAGTTCAATCTCAAGTCACTTCCTATTTGTAGAATTTATATTATAACTTGTTTAACCACAATGTAAATAAAATTACTGCAATATTTAAGCAATCTCACAAGTGCATAGGTTATATTTTCAGCATGAGTAATCTAGAATTTTATCTATACAATTGACCACGAAAAGATTGTTTCTTTTTCATATGTGAATTCAATTGTAGGTTCAATTTTGTTTAATTTATTACTGCGTGGATAGATTAGTTAAGGCATCTTCTATATAACAGAAGTATTCAGTATTTTGAGGTAGAATATTTTGAAAAAGGCTGAATTTTAAAATACCACTAGGCAACAATTCCTAAGGAACTACCTGATAAAAACTTCTCCCTACTGACTTTGTACTAAAAAACATGACCTTACTCATTTCTTGATATTTTATGAATCCAAACTGATACTGATAAAACTATACAATTATTGTTGTTTTTATTTATGCAATGAATGTATTAAAGAATTTAACTTTTTAAATTATTAAAAGCAAAAATATTCAAAGAAAGTTTAAACAAAACAAAAAGTATTGTATTAGAAAACTTTTCTAATTAATTAATGAGGTATTCCGTAACACGATGCATGTTCGTTTATTTGGCGTCGAGTTAGATTAACAAAGCACTATATCATTAATAAATAGAGGAGATCGGGCTGTGTGACCAATCAATATATGTCACAGATTGTTTGTAGTTAAATAAGAGTAACTACTCTTTAATTAGCCAAACTCAACTGCAATTAAAATTTCAAGTTATTTTTTCTTGGATTTTTATTAATCCCTAATCAGCTGGTGTCTTGTGTGAAATGGTGTTTGAAGATCCATACTTTTAATTTCGAAAAAATGTTTTTTTTTAATAGTGTCGAAATGTACAATTTTTTTTTTAAATCCAAAGTAACCTTTACCTTGACCTTTTCAAGTTAATAGTGAAAGAAGAAAAATATACACTATTCAGATGTGAATAATCAAAACGTGGGTGGCTAGTTTCAGAAAATTTAATTAAAAAAACATCCTATTGGCCGGTGGAGTAAGCACAACAAATACAAAGTTATACAACAATTGATTATGGTAATAAGTTACTTTTAGAGAAAAAAGAATTAAAATTAAATTCTAAACAATTTTTTTTCTAATTCAAAAGGAAGTTTAATGAAAAATAAAAACAAAAAGACACTTACAATGAGAAAAAAACAGTTGAAATTTCTAGAGCACACCGAGGAAAGAGGGCTTGAAAAATTTGACACGCACAATACTTAGTGATAGGTAAGAGGAATAGAGGAAAGCAGAGAATAACCTAATTAACAAGCTTCTGTAAATAGTTGGCAGAACTGGAATTAGGAGATATAGCCAAAAGACAAAGGACAAGAAGTTGAAATGTACAGGATGGACAAGATATTAATAATTTTAATATAAAATAATTATACCCATAAAATTTTGTTAAGGAAGAAAGAAATGTATAAAAAATAATTGTTATAGACTAAAGATATTATTATTTCACATGTATCATTATTTCATGCAGCAATCTTTTCATTTGTTTTTCACATATATTGTTCACATTATCTTGATATAGTTTTTGCAAGACATACACGACAATTTGATTATCAAGTGCGCATGCACAGAATCCGTTATGAAGACGAAGCTGGAAATTGCTTTATTGTTCAAGTCCAAGCGATGTCGTTAAAATCCTCAAACAAAAATCTCGCTTGAATGTGCCGATTTTGCTGTGTTGTACTAATAAACACTCACAAACAGAAATAAAATCATTATCTCTCTCGCTCTCTCACTCACACACACACAACTAGAGATGTGACCTGATGAACCAGGAAAAAATATATTCTCTGGGGAAATAAATTATAGTCATGGAACCTTAAGGTTGTCTCTTTCTTAATTTAATTATTTATATATATATATATATATATATATATATATATATATATATATATATATATATATATATATATATATGAGAGAGAGGGAGGAGGAGGATGGATTCGCTAAGCATATATGATTGAAAATGCTTCTAACTTAATAAAAACAGTTTTATCGTCAAAGCTGTTTTGAAATATGGCAAAGCATTTTGATTACTGGAAGTATTAAATTTAATCTATTAGCTTGAAATTAAAAATTCATGTAGTTCGGGAACCAGGGAAAAAAGCTAGTCAGAGTAGTTGCCATGAGAATATTTGTAGAAAAGACAGAGGGAAGCTACATTACGTCTATGAGAAAGTGACTGAAGTCGAGATGCCAAGTCAGGATTGATTATATTGCAGATCCTTCTTTGGATTTTGTCAAGAACCTCGAGATGAACAGTAGGGGCCCCAGACCAAATCTGGCAACCATATTTAATGCACGGACGAATGGTAGATTTGCAAATGTGCAAGATGGACCTTTTGGCACCACACAATGAACCAGCTTTCCTTGCAGTAGATGCAGCTATTGATTCAATGTAATTCCACTTTAAGTCAGTTGAAAACATGAGACCAAGAAGGCGGAGTCGAGTATCAGCCATGCTGATGGTGGGCAAGGAAGTTTCTATATGATGGTTAAATGAGAACAGTTTAGTTTTGGAGGCATTAAAATTTACAAGCCATTTCCTGCCCCAGTTAACCAGTGATTGGTGGTCCTTTTCAAGAGCAGCGGCCAGGTTAACTTTGTCAGCTCTGACGGGTTTGCTATTGGCACAGGAGTAAATGGTAGTGTCATCTGCATAAATGCCTACTTGGGAGCTGATGATATCAGGAAGATCATTGATGAAGATCAGAAACAGCGTAGTATCCAGTATAGAGCCCTAGGGAACATCCGCGTTCGTGTAAAAGGATCTGGAAGCGAGCCCCTTCAGGACGACCTTTATTTCACGATTTGATAGGAATGACTAGATTAAATTAAAGAATCGTCCTGTGTTACCGTAGCCCTGAAGCATACGTAGAAGACCAGCATGCCAATCCTTGTCAAATGTCACAGAGCCACAGTACGAGCTTCGCCGTTATTATCAAGAGCTTGATATACATATTCAGTGATGGCACATCCACGATAAACTAGGCAAAACGGAATCCATATTGTTTGTCAGTAGGTCCTGAGAGGTAAGATGCTTAACTACTAGCTTTTATTAAATCCTCGAATACTTTGCCGGAAAGCGGTAGGAGACTAATAGGGCGATGGTTAAAGGAGTCAGAAGATTCTCCAGAGTTTTTTAAAACAAGGACTACAGAGGAGGACTTCCAAGAAGCTGGAAAACAGGAAGCAACGAGGCATTTGATTCATATCTATCTATCACACACACACACATATATATATATATATATATATATATATATATATATATATATATATAATGGCCGGATATTTGTTTTCGAGAACACCCATCTGCTAGGACGGCTAGCTAATCCCTGTTGTTTCAGACACCTGCGTGTTTGCAAACTACCTACAGAGCCCAGCTGTAGCTTTTTCTATAACTATGTTGAGCGGACCTTTATTACAATTTGTCGGAGAGTGCGCATTTTCTAGTGTTTTTCTCGTTTATATGCGTGCGAATAGGATATAGAATAGTATCCAAACAAAAGTGTAGAAATGAGTAAAAAAGTAGAAAAGCTTTTTTAACGGCAACGCTTTTCGCCTCCGTTAGCTGGCATCTTCAAGTCAGAATGAAAGATAGCAATTGTAAAATATGCACGCGCACAGACGCAGACAGACACAAATCTTGCACCTTCCTCAAGATTAGAAACTGTCGAGAAGAAAATTCCAGACATTCTTGTCTTCTACTTTTCTAACCAACTGGTTCCAGATGTATCCCAGCTGTTTGGCGTTTGCTTCAAGGTCCCTATGCCACGAGTTTTTTGGTTGTCTTCACTCTGGGGTTTCGAGGTTATGGTTTGTCTTGTGACATTAACCCAGCCGTCAACCCTGTTAATGATCTCATGCTCGGCAGGGAATTGACTTGTTCATTGCCAAAGGTCTTTGTTATTGATGACGTCTGAGTTGGATACCTATAAAATGTTTCTGAAGCCGGAGTTAATGAGTGTTCGAAAATTACCAATCCCTTCCCAGAGCCGAGTTGTCTCGTTGATCTCCCGTTGATTTTGCTTTACTGAAAGGATTAAAAAAACAAAGAAACAAAAAAAAAACGAAACGGAGTTGCAATAATCGCACACCCAGCCCTCTTCCTTTCACATTTGGGCTTTGGACCAGTATTTGCGGAGTTCTGAATCATCTCCCTTATATAGTTAACGTTTTCATTGTAAACATGCAACCGGCATTTCTTGTACGTCTTTCTTCACTACATGTATGAACA
Organism: Acanthosepion pharaonis; assembly: GCA_903632075.3. Taxonomy (NCBI): domain Eukaryota; kingdom Metazoa; phylum Mollusca; class Cephalopoda; order Sepiida; family Sepiidae; genus Acanthosepion; species Acanthosepion pharaonis. The sequence continues at coordinate 2,398,523 of CAHIKZ030000479.1, forward strand.
TTTTCTGTTATCTATTAGCAACCTGTTGCACGCTGTGCAATTTTCAGAAACGCTCTGTTAATGAATATATATATATGATTGATTAAAACCATTATTAATTTGAAAATATTAATTCGAGTTTTTTCATTTTGTCATTCACTTATCTTCCCATATATATATATATCTTCCTATATATATATATATATATATATATATATATATATATATATGTATAATTACTTGCAGAGATTCGATAAAATGAGCATACATAATGAAGAAATTGCCCAAACTTGATAGAAATAAAATTTTATTGTCAAAATCTTTATTAAGAGGAAGGATCAAACGATTTTTTATTAATCAAAATATATAACATTTTTATTATTTAAAATTTTTTAATCCATTTTAGAACCTTCGAAATTTTGGTAAAAAATGTTTTCCCTGCGTTGAAGGGAGACCATATATGGGAAATTTTAGCGTCTTTTTCCGGTGAAAAACACATTGATTTGGAAATCCTTTCAAAAATCAGACAATTGTCAGGTTTTAATGAAACTATGGACTTATTCTCAAATCAATGAAATTATTTTAGAAATATTTCTTTACACCCCCACTTATTTAATTTTAGGAAATACCGAAAAAGTTATTTTTGTAGCGATTAATCTTTATATAAGTGATAAGGACAAATCTTTGGAGAATTTAAATCTTCAAATTTCTTTTGTCAGACAGGATTTCCAATTAGAGAAAATCTGCTCTGAACCGTAAAATAAAAAATGCAATAAAGCGAAAAAATTATTCAGTTAGAAAAAACTTTTAATTGTTTTTATAAATATGGACATTATTAAGAAAAAATTTTTTTCGATGAATAATGAAATTTTACATGTTTTCATTTAAAATAATTGAATTGTAATAATTTACAAAGTTTTAAATTTTTTAAGATTCTGTATTAATTTGTAGCGGTTAGGTGATATTATTATTACGTAAAAACTGTATTTAATAAATATAAATGGAAAACTACAATTTAGCGACACCCATGTATTTAAAAAATAATTTTTTTTTTGTGTGTATAAATGTTCCAATTTTTGTAAATACGGACGTCCATACACGGCATTTTCAGAAAATAAGAGCAGTAACTATAGTAAATTTAAAATTTATTGGTAATTTTCTAAAATTTCCTCAACAAGCGTTTTTGTAAGTTATACTATAAAGCCATAGTACCTGAAATTCAATAAAATATTAGATTATTTAGAGTATTTTCTAAAATATTTAAGATTATTGAGTTGTTAAACAATTATATAAAAAAAGCGTTCACGTTGTATTCGTCTAGTAATTTTTGAAGTTATGTGTACTTTACTTAAAAATGCCAAACATTAAGCTCTTCATAATTCCGTCAACATGTCACCTCCGTGTTAAAAAATGCTTTTCTGCGATATTTTAAACTAAAATTAAGTAATATCTGTTTTAATTCAGATTAATTAAATTTTATATCAGTTAATCTCCCTCAAATAAAGTTACGGAAATTATATTTTATTCTTGAAAGAATTGTTGACAGGTTTGTCAATATGACCGATTTAAAAAAAATATTCCAATCAATTTAAAATCGGTTTGAAATACAGCAAAGTATTTTGGTTATTGGAAATATTGAATTTAATCTCTTAGCTTGGAATTAAAACTAAAATAAAAGCTTCAAGAAAGATTTTTTTTTCATTTTAAAAATTCATTTTAAACCTTTGGTATCGCGTTTCTTTGGAGGTACCTACATAAGATGAATACTTTTTTCTCATTACTGACCTAATGATATAATTATATATGCACAAAGTGCTATCCAACGTTTTTTGCAAATTTCATTATAAAATCAAAACAGTTACCATTCATTCACTCTGAAACAGTATTTTGGCAGAAACAATAGAAACTAGATATTTTAGTACTGCTCACAAAAGGTCGCTGTAAATAAACATACTACATTAATTTTGAATGTTCCAATCATCCAAGCTTTTGGGTAGCATTTCATACACAATCATCCATATCATAAGTAGGATTTTATTAAACAAATGAATACTTTTATTCACTATAATAATCAGATTTCGAGTAAATTTTGGTGGTAGTGAAAAAAAAAAACAATTTAATAATCATGATTGCATTTTCACACTCTTTTTGCATTATACGGAACTATCCTTTGAAAGGTGAGTTACCAAATTTTGATTTTCATGACTCGTTACTTTCTGAGCTGACTGTAGTTACCAATGAAATACACTTGAAAGACACTTCAAAAGGATATCTTACAGTAATATAATTTTATAGAAAGCCTGACTTTTCAACAAGGAATATTTGTAATTTTGCTTAACAAATAATCTGTCTCTCCATAATTAAGAAAAATATTAGGTGGTGGGATGTTTACAATATTTCCGAATCCGTTTCGGAATAAAACACATTTAGAAAAATGTACATCATTTGCGGCTGTTTTGGGGTTAAGAAGGTTGTAAATTCCTTTTGTGGGCTTTGACACGTAATGTCTTTTTTTTCTTTTTTCTTTTGGTGGGAGTGTTCTTTTTGTGGGTGGCGGTATTAAATTTTTGGCATTTGTCTGAGTGTGTGTAAGTTTAGATGATCTGCTTTTTTAAGGTTGATGAACTTGTTTTTGTTGTTGCTCTATTAAAACATCCTTCACTTTTGTACATGTCATACATTTGTACTTTTCTATGTCTTAGGCATTGATTACGTCATGGAACATATTTTTCTTTTAGAAACGCAAGAAAATTGTACTTTTTTTTAAGCCTCAAATTACAGTAAAATTCTTTTAGGTGAGATGTGGGAAATAACATTGAACCGTTTTAGAATAATCTGAGATTACTTTAGTGTTTTAGAGAGCTGTGTTGTTCGACCAACGTCCATCTATAAATGCTGTCAATGGATACAGCAGACCTCACATTTTTACTGCTCCCGCTCAGGAAGGTAAGAGCGGATTGTTAACTGTTCTCACGCATTTTTCCTGTCTATCGCTATAGACAAGAACATGGCTAAGTCGACTAACAATATGACTGATCACAAATTGGTTCGTACCTTATGTAAAAGTATTGATACGAACGTGATATTGCCAATCTCAGCCAGAATTGAAACCTTGTCTGCTGATTTCATCTTTTGGACTGGGAACATGTAAACTTGATGAACTCTTATGATGATAGAGTTGGGGTGGGAAGAACTCCTATCTCTATAGAGTGACAATCCTTTAAGTTTAACAAAATAGTTTTACTATCATTTTGCTTTCAGGAAACCTTTACCCCTGCAAAGATTTTGAGTAAAAGAAACCACTGCTATATATGTCGTATCATCTTGGTGAACTTTGAGCTGTTCCATTAGTTATTCGGACGATTCAACTTGTTTTTTTCTTTTTTATTATCATAATGTTTCGGTCGAAACGTTCTAAAGACTTCTTCAACTGTTCTTCTATGACAATATATTTACCATCATTCGTTTTCGTTTATTACTCTTTTCTGGACAAAGAGACTCCCACCTTTTTTGTACACCTACGAAGGTTGGAGAATGGACTGGTGAACTCATATTATCCCATTGATTCCATCGTAGAGGTTTATGGGTGAAATACTTCAGCGTTTCATCACCGAAAAGGATAAACACTTTCTAAAATGCAAATAGAATAAAGCTGTTTATATGAGCAAATTTGCACTCTCTTTTTGATACTCTTTCCTGGTGGTTTGTACAGTTACACTTGCAATTCTGTAATGGTGAAATTCACCCCAAATTTACCAAAGCCAAGGATACAAGAAGTTAAAAAGTTTCTTAAGCAGATGCTCCCAGTGTGGTCAGTTTTGAGCCTTTTGTGTCTGAAATCGTAAAGAGTTGGATTATCTCGCTAGAGAGTTCATTGGGCGTTTAACGATGAAAGTAGAAATATAAGAAATAAACTGCTTCCAATTCGTATGGGAGTAATAGCTCTATTGTTTTATTTTTAGGAGTTCTTCCCATCCCCAACTTACAGGTAAGTATATCTGGAGAAGTGTATTTCCTATCGTTCCCACTTAACCACTTTATTCTGTCAACTAGAGGTACATGCCAGTGATGAGCCATTTTAACAAGGGAGATGTAGATACATGCCTTACATTCGTTCTAAGTTACATAATCAGTCTAAGCCGATTCTGTTTTTCGTGCTGTTAGACCTATGTTTATTTACTTAGTTTAAGGGCTATATTTGTGAAATACACTAATGTACAAAATGGAAAGCAGTATATAAAGGTAATGTTAGGTAGCGCCACCGTACCTTGATGAAATATCGAGATCTATATCAGTCGTTGTCTATCATCTAGTAAGTTTAAACTAAACACCGTTACGTTGTTCCTGGCAAAGCAACATGAATTATCAAAGTTAGAACAGGGTATGCGGTTGTCAAACGGATGAGAGTACAGTGATCATCCACAGGTCTTTAATGAGCGTAACCAGTGGCGTCTGCTTTGAATTGCCTATGGTAACAGACAAGCGATACTGGTTCAAATCATATTCATGTTCAATGCAGGAGGTACCAGACGCTTATTCAGTGTCTGTGCAGCGTTCTTTATTTTTCAAGAAATGTGGAAGCAGAAGACCCATCAGGGCGCTCCTGTTAATATCATGAAACCAGACACAGCTCCTCATCTGGGCTTGTAACATCACTAACTGGACTCAGGAGGACTGGTAACATATGGTATAATTCGATAGGTCACGGTTTTAGTTTTCAGGTTGATGGTAAGGTTCAGATGATGCGCAGACTCCACGAAGCCTTGGATTTCAGTTATCAATAAGACACCGAGTAGGCTGGTAATACTTTCATAATGGTGTGGTTGAGTGTTCACGTGGCATGAAGTAGGTCTGTTTGTTTCGTCTAAATACTTCATTGACTGGTGATCGCTACATTGCGCAGCATTTCAGACATTTGTACTCACATTTGGTAGTTTATTCCAACAGGATAATTCGCTGTGTCATCGGGCTTAAGTTTCTATAAATTGGTTTTAGAAGCATTCTGGAAAGTTCGACATATGGTGTGGCCATCACGTTTGTTCGACATGAGTAGAAGTGAGCATATATGGGACGTGGTGGAGAGATCTATTCGCACGCAAGTCCATGCACTTACATGGGGACAGCTATCGGGACAGAATGGTTCGATATCTCTCCAGAAGTCTTCCAGCCATTTGCGGAATCGATGCCAAGTCAAGTTTCATTTTACCCGACTAGAGAAAGTATAGTACGATGTTAGGCACTAACCCATGACTTTAGGCACGTCAGTTAGTAGATCATGATACATTAATCTTTCAAAAGTCGGGTGACTGGTCATTTACTTCCTATCTCTGGATGAACAGCTCACTTGCATTGGCCTCATTTAAATTCCATAAAGGATAACGATACAGTGCATTTGTCGTATCTGATGTTTAAGAATGCGTCAGCTGGCACAAAATAGCAAACCTTCCTGTACTGGTCAGAACCTAGATAAAACCCGAATTGAGTTGGTATTGTTTGAACCCGGTGGGTATGGAATCCTGACAGTGATGGATTGTCATTAAGTTTTAATATGAGAAGAAAAAATGCGCAAAGACAGCCAGTACGATGGCAGTGATAGAAGAGTGAAGATGCCTTTCCGCTCCGCAGATTCTTTGGTGTGCTGAGACAAGCCACCATTTCATGATGGCAAGACGCTAGCTGACCCGTTGAGGTTCGCCCTCTCTATCTCCCTCTCGCTTCCTCTAAGTAACGATAGTTCTATTACAGTGTATTTCCCCGCCCCATACTAAAATAAAGCGAAAAAAAAAACAAAAAAAAAAACAAATAAAATTGTCCGTCGTTCATTCAGACACTAGGGGCTTGAAAAATTGTCGATACTCAACGAGAAGCTAGAGACGACACAAAACGCAACACCATCTCCAACTTTGTTTCTTGATAAAAAAATAATACCGAAACAATTTCTTGATGACACAAAACAGGATTATTGCATGAAAAACTTTTATCAACACTTCTGTTTTATTGTTTAATATCTTATATTTAATATCGATCCTATTTGGTAAGGTTTGATCGATAAACTAGCCACTTAAGTCATTTTCAACATGCCTCCACTTCTTCATACTATAATTATTATTATTCGCTGATATTCGTGCAATCGTTGCCAGTAAGAAATAGTCTTAATATATCCTTTATCCCACATTGAGGGCGTATTGTATGAGGGAGTATCTGAATGTTCTTAGTATGACCAAAAAGGGGATGACAGAGAATCATAAACATATTATTAGGAAAATCTATAACAAAGTGGAAAGAAATCTTTCTACCTCATTGTGCTATATGACCGTTGACCTTTACAAGAAGGTTCCTTTGTCCTTTGACAAGTCTTGTTTTTAATGTTGCTAGCTGTCTGTAACAACTTGCCTCGCCAGAAAAGCCTGGTGAGAAAACTGGTTTAGTCACCGATGCGGCATGTAGTAATAAAAATTTGAAATAATGTTTTACTACTGCGATGACCTCCGACTCTATCCCTTTCTAACTCCTTTTAAAGTTTGGAAACTAAATAATCAGATGGATCAAGATGTATCAAATAAGATGGATGGTTTCTGTACCAAACCCCAAATTCTTCAAAATATCTATCATTTTGCCAGCCCACAGAATATGTGAATTTATTCTGCAAAAAGTGTTTTTAGCGCCTTCTTTCATCGATACAGCAAGTTAGAATTACATTTTACATTAACTGTTTGCTTGTTCTGAAGATAATCATCAAAACACTTTCCTTATCAAAAAAAACAAAAAAACAACTGTGACCATGACTTTTCCTGCTGACTTTTGGGTCTTGAATTTGTTCAGCTCAGTACCGTTGTTTGGTCTCCAGATCGTAATAGAATAACTTTGTTTCATCAATGGCGATAAGTTGTTCCAAAAATATCACGAACTCTCTAAAAATACTGCGAAATCAACTGTGCTATATCCGCTCAATATTGTTTCTGGTTGGAATTTGAAATATTTTGGTACCAACTTGGCTGACAGCTTCCTTATACCTATTATTGAGGAATTATAAATTCAACTTATTCCAGGCGTCTCGGTGTGGGTTAATGGTTAAGGAGGATAGTCTGGCCATTACTATTGAGTAGTGAGTTCGATACTCACTGGTTACCGCCATACAAAATTTGACAAGTATTGATATGTCGTATAACTCAATCGACTAACAACACATTCCCTGGATATTCTTACTGTCTCGACAAGTTGAGCTTCATCAATCGGATCGTGAAACTAAGCAAAAATTTCAGGAATTGATATCGGTGAAAGTGTCCGAAACTATAGTGCTTATTTGGTCTCAAGGTCTCCACGCTGGAAAGTACCACACCACTCACTCGGCGTTGAGTATGTCGGGCATTTGCCAAGCAATGTTTGCATCATAAACTATAGAAACATTGGGTTTCCTCGAGGCGGTGTAATGGTTAACAAGCTTGTCTCGCTAGACCAATTACAACTGAGTAGTGAGTTCGATCCTCACTGGGTACCCCCTACTTTCGGCCTTGTGCTACATCTAAGCTACGCTAGGAAAATCACTACACTATAGAAACAGGAACCTCATGATGGTTCAAATTTCAACACTTGGAAATTTCACTTTCCGTTGATATGATTCAATCTGAAACAAATTAAAAAAGACGAAGATCCAGCAAATTGACAATTGACAATATACAAAGAACACTCGTTTTAGCTAAAGTGGCAAAATAATAAACAGGGAGCAAACCGGCTGCATACAGACAGAAAATGAATTGAATAGCTACACAAAAATAGAAAAGGAAATAAAACAAGTATGTATCTTCTCACCGGATTTATTCAACTTCTACAGCGAGGCTATCCTGAAAGAACTGAAAATCCTACCAGGATTTAGTATCGTTGGGCACAGTCTTAATATAAGATCCGCAGATGACACTGTGTTGGTGACAGACGCAGAAAGAAAACTATGGGACTTCGTAATAGTAAAGAAAAGCGAAAATAAGGGACTAACCATCAACTATGAGAAGGCAGAATGTATGATTGTCAGCATGAGGAAAAAAGCCCAAGATCCGAACTATGAATTGGAGATGTCAACATCGGACGAATAAAGAAGTTTAACTATCTGGAAAATGTTTTAACAGGGAATGGATAACGCTTTACCGAAATCCGAACGTACATTGGATTAGCAAAGTAAAGTACTAAGAAACAAGAAAATACTGTTAGCAACAAAGAAAAGAGCGCTGAATTGTTATGCAATATCAGTTCTATTGTATGGTAGTAGATGCTGGACAATTTTTTCATATTGGAGGCAACAGAAATATTGTTCTACAGAAGCATGATGAGAATTCCATGGACGGAGTACGTAAGAAACTAAGAAAATTTTTTATAAGAATGGAAATAAAATACACATTTACACTCAAAATGAGAAAGAGAAAACTAAAATTTCTTGGGCACATAATGAGGGTTTAGAGAATTTGACACTCAAAGGGCATATCGAAGTCAAAAGGGATAATGGAAGGCAGCGGGACACCTACCTGATGAGCGTTTGTGAATGGATATACATTATATAGCATAACAGGGTAGGGGATGTTTAGCAGGGGTACAAACGTTGCTACAGGAGATAGGAGCTTGAGGAGAGCCATGATCTCCCACATTCTGAAGAAAAAGACGACAAAATAACAAAGACTTTGAGATGTGGGTCAAACCGAGAACTTATCAGCATCCCCTTTGTAGACCGTCCGCATGAAGCAGACACCACTCAAAGTAACCGTGTTTTTACACTTAAATGACTAATCTGTTGCTGATTCGCCAAATGAGCCCCTCCTACATTAGGTTGTTTAATAATGGGGCTAAGGGCGGTTTCGTCTAAGTTTTGACGGAGATGTGAGAAGTCATCTTTATATACTTAAAGGCTGCCTCTGTTAGCAGTCGGCTTCCTTTTCGTGCTCTGCTCGATCGTGTTGGTCGTTTACGGTGGGTTGTGTTAAAATGCTGGGGGAGAGGTAAGCATTGGATAGCAGAAAGCTGGTCGCTATGGTATCACCCCCAAACGTAACACAGGGCTGCTACTGATTATACGATTTGTGATGAAATCGTTTTCAACAGAGCTTTAGTCTCTTTTCTCATCTTCACCATCTTCCTGTTGCAACAAACGTTCTTTAAAAAAATTTCATTTCAAAGTATTTTTTTAAATTATATTTTCTTAATTTTACAATACATTGATATTTCATAACGAACCGATGCTGATATTTTTTTTATATTTCCAGAATGGGAAATTGAATAATTTTGTTATGTGCATGCCACAATCATAGGGATGTAAATCAATAAAACCATAGCCTAATGATTATGTTATAAAAAAAAAATATATATATATATTTATTTTTGTACAGACTAAAAATAGAAACAGAACAAATATTCATTTTTCAACATAATCTCCTTCCTTGCTAATGCACTTAATTCAGTTGTAGATATTAAAAATTTAAAAATCACAAAGATTCAACATTATTATTACAACAGTTACACTTTTTTCAGGGAAAAAACAAAACTTCAGTTCTGTTCAACACGCTTACGGACTTGTTAAAAATATGACACCTTTTGAAAAATGAAAAATAAATGAGAATTGTGAACTGTCCAATAAAAGACGTTTAATCACTTCATATAAAACTCATAATTGGAGAAAAAATATTTAAAATAAAAATGATTTTCTTATTGGGTTGGAACCAAAGTTCCCGTACAACATTCATTGTTTTAAAAAGTTGTGCAGTAACTTTGTTTCTAACGCTCTCTAACCCAGTAGAATCGGAATTAGAGGCTTTTTTTTACCATCCTTGCAGCAAAAAAAAAACAAAACAAAAAAACACATAAAAACCCAGTTCCAGGGTTCGTTGCAAATAAATAAGGAAAAAAAAGAAGGCTTGTGTGACACTGAAAATTAAAAAATACATCAAAAAGCAAACAACGAATTTGTTTGAATGAAACTTTCAGTATTTTTATTACTCAATTACTGAATTAAAAAAAAATAGTACTCCATATCGATAACCATTGCTTCCCCATTTTATAGATTAAAATAAATTTATTTTCTGTTTTAAAACTATTCATTCTTGTTGGATGAGATAGTTACGCAGGTGTTTGAATCCCAAAAGTCATGATTTTTAAATAAATGCTATTTTTTCTAAGTTGGCAAGAAGTTCATTTTTGTCTTTCCACGTGCCACGCAATCGACTTTTTTTTGTTATTTAGTTGTTTAACCGACATTTGTCCTTATGTCGCATAACGAAGTGAGTATGAATCACTTTTAGGATTTAGTAAAGTTAGTAGAATCATTATATGTTCAATAAAAATGTTTTAAAAAAAGAATTTAAAAGGTTCTCTTTCTAGTTAGTTCTTCTTAAGGCGTTTATAAAGTTTTTTTTTTTCAAATAAAGAATCTACCCAACCCCAAAAATTGCGAAATAATTCAAAATTATCCACGATTGAACTAACAAACTTTTTCACTTTAAACTTGGAGCTTATGTCAGGCAGGAGGCTACAAGTGTAGAATCCCATTTGTTGAGGATCGAACCCACTACACTCCAGCCAGTAGTAATAATAGTCTCAGAATAAACAGTATTCCACAGTCTACACTGAGTCACCCCAAAAAATATTTATCGAGTTGTTAAAGAGGAAATAATTTCTTTTTTTTTTTTTGTAACAAGAACAGATTTTACTCAGAAGACTGTCGCTGTGATTACTTAGTCTAGCTAGCACAGAGCCATATCCAGTGAGAATCGAATTCACTACTCAATCAATCAATCAATATGCTCAAGTCAATAGTAATGATTATTATTAACCAGACTAACTCGCTAACTTTTACATTTACAACTTGTTGAGGCATTCAAAGTTTTAAAATTGTTTATATTGAGAAATACAAATATAATTACGAGGGTCATGGTAAAATTTAATTTACATCTGTTGTCTTCGCTTTGCTAGATATATGACATGAGAAGCCAAATGAAATGATGTCTTTTTCTTTTCCATAGTATTTTTTAGCCCAGTAGTACAAGTCCACGATAGTTAGCTATGCTCGAACTTTATTTACTAGCAGTAGGTTTTCAGTTACAAGTGGATTTTTTCAGTGCACCCACATCGCTATCGAATACGACACAAGGTCGAGGGTTTGTTTCTTTTTTAAACCCTTGATCTTGCGTCAAACTTTAAATGGCAATATTGTGGAAACCCCTCGGCACTTCCCCTTTTAGAGGACATCTCAGGAGCCATGGGAGAGGTACTACCTAGGGGGAATGGATCCCTGGGGCTTGCGCTTGAGCTTTTTTAAAGCTTTTCCGGCGAAATAAGTGCCAGTTACTTTTTTTAGCGGGTTCTTTCCAAAAACGAAACCACGAACAATGGTTTGTGTGACCTGCAACTTTCTAATCTTCACTCTCTAGCAATCGCCCACTCTCTTTTTTTCTGTTCGTATTTTTCTTGTTTAACATTTCGTTCTCTTTGTCAAAAGTTTGATACAAGTCCACAACTCAACTCTTGCTATCTTATCTACTGTGCGTTTTATGCAAACCAAACCTTAAAATTGTCTGATGTGGTACGCCTCTTTTTTAAATGCCAGTCTTTCTCTTCTTATCTTGTATTGTTTTACTTAAAATATAAGTGTCCACTAATATCTCGCTCTTTTAGAAATTTTAAATCTACTTAGAAAATGGGGGAAACATAAAATATCTACAATGTAGTAATGTAGCTTTTTTACTTAAATAAATCCAGTGCAACTTGTAGCGTGTTTCTTGGAGAGAAGATGGGCACCGCCAAAGTAATTCAATGGGCGGTGGGGGTTACTTGAGTTGAGAGATATCATGAAGGAGAATTACTTCTTTTCTTAGCATATCACTCCGGTGATCTAATAGGTCATGAGAAACGTTCGTGTGTCTGCATAGCTTGTCGTAAGACCATAAGTACGAGATAACCAGTGAGGAGCGAAGTCAATCAGTGGTACTGGAAATTAACCGTGAAACCAGCTTCTTGTCAGTGATTATCCTACGCTCAGAATATGGTTTAAAAAATTATACTTATAATTAATTAGTTTAGGCTGGCATAAGATTGCAAGTGTGAGGCATCCAGTGAGGATTCAGCTCTCTATGGTCTCCGATACTAACCACTGTTACACGGGGGAGAGGTTTAAAAAAAATCACCTTGTTTTTTCTCTTTTTTTTTTTTTCTCTTTTAGATTCTTTCTCTCTTTCATATTTTATTTTCTTCCCTTCCTTCTTTGATTTCCATATCATATTCTCTTCTCTTTTACACTCTTACCACCCCTCTCTCTTTCAGCATTTCATTTTTCTCTTTGCCTTTTTACATCTTTTCTCTGTTCTTCTCTATCTCTACTTGGTCATCCTTGACACTTTGTAATGTTTACCATTCATTCTCTTAAGTGGGCAAATTCAAGGTTTGTTACTTAAATAATCCTGTTAAAACAAGGCCATTACATTTTGAAATTTCATTGCGAAGTGTTCCTAAAATTATCGACATGACCACCGCACTAATAATGTATTACTTTACTGTTCACTGTTTTTACAGTTGCTCATTTCTCTCTTGAAATATCAATAGTGTACAATCGTAGGATAATAATGATTGCTCAGTATTATGGCCTTGTGTCAGACAGACTATGTTGAATAAAACTATATTTCGGTTTATTATTATACCATTCTTAATAATAATAATCATTGAAAACTTCCTTCTCTGTACTTTTTTATATTCCTCTTCTTAACTGTGGCTCTGTCCTCCTCACTTGATAAACACTATCACCCACTTCACTTCCTTTTAAAGGTTTCTCTCTCCCTCTCTCGGTTCCTTTTCTTTCCCTATTTACATTACTACTTCTACTTCTCTTGAAACTTTCACTTTTCCTTTAATTTCTCAGTACTTTTCAATCTCCCACTCTCTCTGTGTTTCTCTCTCTCATTCTGTCTGCTTTTTCTTCTTCTTTTGCTTTCTTTATAAAGTGTCTCTTCTTTTCCTCTCTTTTTCTCTTACAACACCCTCTCTTGTTTAGGCATTAACACCCCTCTTAAAATAAAAACACTCACACGCTCCCTACTGAAGTGTATGTATCTTTTTCTCCTGTTGTGAATGCTTCTCACTCTCACACCTCCTCTCTTGTTAAGCGTAGAGTTTATCCCTCTTTCGAATGCCGTTATAAATTCTCACCTCTCTCTTTTAATCTCTTGTATTTCACTCTCTTTCTCCCTTCCTCCGTTTTTGACCAACGCAGATAAATAGATAGTGTTTTCCTATTCGTTCTGCCATTGTCGGAATATCTGGCTCGAGGTATGTCATTTTTAACCTACTCTACGTTCGATAATTTTTTTTTTAATTCTAAAAATACATACGTGTCGTTAGAAGAAAGTACATAATGTCCGTACCTTCTGTCACCGACTCGCTGTAGTGTAGTTTTTATTTATCAATTTAATGCGTGCGTCGTGAACGTGCCTTTGTTTTTAATTCCGAATGTAATGACTAACTTGCCAACAACACGCACCGGTTGCTTCGTATATTTCTGAAACTGTCAGTTTTATTAATAACTCTTCTTGTATAGCGATGACTAAGAGCAGAAGACAGACCACTAAAGAAGGGGCTTCGCTTACCTATCTTAACGCGGGTCTAGTGACAAGGAAACACACCGGTTTGATTTTACCGTTACGGGATTTTTAGAATATTACCAAAATTTTTTAAATTGAGCTACGTTTAAAATTTAGCTCAATTTTCCATATAGACTTTCGCTGTTCATATCGGGTCGGTAGAGGGGACTTTTCTTTCCCTGCGTCTGCGTGTTAATGAGCTTCATCAATCTGACTCCTCTATATTTTTCTTTAATTTCGTGCTATAAATTAAAAAAGCTGAGCATAAATGGAAGGGTTCATTTTAAATTTTTTTTTTTTTTTTGTAATTAGTTTTTTTGTTTTGTAAGGTGTTTTTTTTCTTTTTTCTTCTAATTTGTGTGGTAATGACACTCGCCAACCTAGTAACGCTAAAAAAAAAAAGTGTTTTAAAATTTTAATTACATTTTTTTGCATTGCGGTCAAGACTCAAGCAAGACTAACCTTTGTAGGGAGAGGGGAAATCAGTGCGGTAACGAACCTCACCGACAACACCTATTTTAAAACGTTTTTTTTTTTGTTTTGTTTTTTTCTACCCTATGGTTATTGAAATTAAATTCACTTGATTTTTTAAATTTTAAGTATTTTTTATGCGCTGTAGCGAGCATCACTAACCCGCAGAGATGTGGGATCCACTCTCTGAATAATGTTTATTTTACAAGTTATTGCCAAATACACGGTAAACTTTAAAGACTTTCTTTTTTATTTAACGTTGTACTTTTGACCTAACTTTTTCACTCGACAAATCTCTTCTCGGTCCCCACCTTTTTTTTATAGGACCTTACAATACATTGATCAAAGTCCCGTTTCAGAGCCCCTCTCCGATGCCTGCACAATCCCCCATTGCACTTAAAGGGGAAATGGTTAAGGTTGAGGCATCCCAAAAATGGGGAAATGCTGGGGAAATTGGGCACTTGGTACTACCCGTATGTTCGCGAGCAGGGATCTACGTTGTAACCTTGTATCAAACTACCATCGTGGAATAAACGACTTTTCCAATTTTCTTGTTAACGAGCTAGCCATCATTATTCATAATAATGTTATTTTCATAGCAGTTTTAACTTTTATTTTTGCAGTGCTGATTATTAAAGTCTCTGCTTGGGGTTGTGCATTTCGAACACTAACAATATTAGGTGGTTAGACTGACCGCAACGAGAAAGGGGTGTTTTTTTTTTTTTTTTTTTTTTTTAAATTCTGTCCTCGATACATAGAAATTAAGAAATAAGTAAACACTATTCTTTTAATCTTATTTTCTATTGTTTTTATTGATATTTTTAGGAGATTTTGAAGGCTTTTTTTTTTCTAAAAATTATGATTGATAAATTTCCTTATTTCTCTTTTCTTTATTGTTCCTTTCCTGAGTCAGTTGTAGGCTTCCTTAAAATCACCCAGTGATTGAACGTGAATTGTTAGAATCGTTGGTAGAGAGAAAGAAAGTTATGACTTGATTTCTTCTTCCTTATTCTTTTCAGCTTTTTCAGTGTTTTTCTTTAACTGCATAAAAAATAAAAGGAGGGGGTGCACAAAAAGTTCCTGTCTGCTATTTTTAGTTGTAGCAAGCAAAGTAATAACAATTTGAATTACTAATCGTTGCTTGTCAAAGACTCAAAAGTGATGCCTCTTCTTCTTGTATGAAGTTGCCAGTTACCGAACACTTTCACAATCATTCTGACAAAAATAATCCTAAAATAGCGTGGTAGCAGTGTTTGGTGGTATTAATAATAATAAGACTTCGTGTTGGTGATTGAAACGTGATTCGTTATTAGTATGAAATGAATTCACTTAAGTGTTCGGTAATAGGGTAATGACTGGAAGCTAGCAACTGTTCAGTTTATTGATCTCTACGAAGTGCTATCCAAAAAAAAAAAAAAAAATGGAATTTGACCACTGGAGATAATACTTCCTTTCATTTTTATCGTCTAAATGTGTCTTACACGATCTTAGTGTTTGAATGCACATTGAGTCACAAAAAGTTACTTACTATTATTCTTTAGGTTCATGTGCAAATGTTTTACTTTTAAAATTCCTTAAACTTTAATTAACTTTATATGTCTTGTTGATGGGCGCTTCGACGTGGTGTAATGGCTTGCAAGCTAGTCTCGATCAATTACAACTGAGTAGTGAGTTCGATCCTCACTGGATGCTCTAAACTTGTGGCCTTGCGTCACGTCTAAGCTTCGCTTATATCTTATTGAACTGGAAACTGTGTCCAAAAGAATGAATGCTGTTGGAAACGTTGGTTTTTTACTTTTAATTTAAATGCGTGCATGTTTTCAGTTAGTTGCATTAATTTGCCCTTGAATTCTTCTGTGTTAGTGTTGTACAGAATTCTGAGATAGAATTATCATTATTCTGTGAATCATTTGGACGAGTAGATTCATCGTTGTTGTTTTGATCAGGATGTTTCGGCTGATGTGCTCACAAGCATGTTCCAGAAAGCATTGAACTTGAACAGAATCCTTTGTCTCAATCTCCACTTGAAACAATTCACTGATCTAAATAGAGATCCATGCTTCACATGTAACTTTCATTATAATTGTAGCATGAAAACATATGAGACACACACACACAAAATGATGACAAAATATTATTTGTATATTTTTGTCTTTTTATTTAATGTATGTCAACTAAATAAAAATAAAATATATACAAAAAAATAATTTTGCCATCCCTTTTTGTATATGAACATATATCTATCTCTTTTTATGTAATAGTTACATGTGTTTGAGTATTGACATCTGTTTAAAAAAACAGATGTCTACTCAAATGCATTTTTATTAATATATATATATATATATATATATATATATATATATACACACGCAAACACACACAGTGTGTGTACCTAGGAAAGCAACATTGAATGATAACTATCTGTTTCACTTGGTATGAAGATTGCATTGAAACTGACAGTCACCATATAGCGTTAATCTTATGTCCACACTGTCTATTCTCAATCTCTGATACTGAGTATGTTTCTCCTATAAACAGTAAGTTATATATGTATAATTTCAGATATAAGTAAAATATATATCTGTAAAACGACAATATGAATAAAGACAAAAGAAAAACTTATCTTGGCCAATATGTTTCGTCCTTTGATGGACTTTAAGGCAACTGTAAGGATTTTATTTTACAATAAATATTTATAAACTAAAGTAAATGTTTTTCAAAATTTTTTTAAATTTAAGAAATGTTCATTAGGTTAACTGAAAAGTCAAGGTAAATTATGAAGGATGCTAAGTGACGTAATTTAATGTCTAATAAATGAAAGTAAATAAATTATGTTGTTGCTGAATTCTAATATTTTTTTTTCTTTTTAGAAATATTTAAATTATTTTACTTTGGGATTAATTTATGTATTCTCTATTTTAAACTACTGAGGTTATAAATTTAACAAGTTTTTTTTTTTTGTAATTTTTGTACATTTATTTTTTATAATCATGATTGTTGGCTTGGGAAATGCAAAGATAAATTTTCCTTTTTTGTCTTTTGTGTGTGTGTGTATATATATATATATATATATATATATATATATATATATATATATATATATATATATATATATATATATATATAGCAATTAATGTATTTTAACAAAATTTGCCATTATTTCTATCAGCATTTTATTGGCTAATACATTTAAGTAGACATTACAGAAAATTGAAGTATAATTAAAGAAAAGGGCAGGTTTAATCCTTGCTAAGAGGTACATTTTTTTTTATTTACATTGTTTGGACTCTTGTCCTGATCTTTATTGCTATATTCATGATGTTTCCACTATTGTATGCTTCAGCCTTCTTCAGGTGATTGGAATTTCGAACTGTACCCTTTATTTCGTCCACCGGAGTAGATTTTTCTAGTTCCACGTGCCATGCCTCTTCCAGATATCTTGGTCCTCCCCTTTAACTCAACTCTCCAAGTTATTGTTCACCACTGTAGTAGTCAGGTATTGAACTGATAATCACTTGGGTCAAGCCACTGG
The DNA here is from genome assembly GCA_903632075.3 of Acanthosepion pharaonis. Lineage (NCBI taxonomy): Eukaryota > Metazoa > Mollusca > Cephalopoda > Sepiida > Sepiidae > Acanthosepion > Acanthosepion pharaonis. The sequence goes on from CAHIKZ030000479.1 coordinate 2,416,109, forward strand.
ATCCAACCAATGTTTCTATCCACTGGATCATGTGTCCTTGAGATATCCAGAAGGGGCATGAGGAACTAGAACAATCTACCCTGATAGACAAAATAAAGGGTTCAATTCAAAATTCCAATCACCTGAAGAAGGCCAATGCTTACAACAGCCAAAATGTTGAAATAAAGATGAGAACAACAATGTAAATAATTATAATATCTCATCTCGGAAATATAGACAGATAGATTTTTCTTTAAAAAAATTTAATGATATATGCCAGTAAATGTTAATGTATATCACCCTATCTTATCTTTCCATCATTTATCCATTGGGCACCGATCAACCAGCCTTTTACTCCATCACTTATCCTCCCTTTTTGAAACATGCCCTACCCATTTTTGTTACTTAATTACTTCTACATTTTGAATCTTTTCTCTGAATCATATTGACCACTTTCTATCAAAGGAAGCACAGTGGAGTAATGGATTGAGGAATCAAAGAGCCAAGTTTGAATTCCGTTTGAATCCATTACGTTCACTTACGTGCTAATACCCTTTGGAAAGATACGAATCCTCTTCTCCCCCCACCTAGGATAGACTGAGTTCTGTAGCCTTGGATGGAAACTGGTCTACTGCAGAAAGAAATGGCAATCTACCGTGGAAAAATATTTGCCTTGTCAGTCATGTATTGAAAGATGCATGATCGCTTAAGCGTATATCACATAACTGACTGATCTTTTGTTAACCATTTCAAAGATGTGAGCAACAAAAAATGCATACTTCTAACTTTCATCTTCTTATGGTAAGAGCAATTTACAAAAGATTATGGCTTTCATCTTTTTGCAATTATACATAACAAGATGTGTGATTTTTGTAGATATTATTATAATTTGTGTTCACAATTTTTCTTTTGTGAATGAGATGAAGTGCTTTGTTAAAAGTTTCTATGAGATTAATGTATACAACATGCACCTAGAAATGGCAGGAGAGAACTGCACAAACCAAGATGATAGTGATTAAAGTAACACATATCCGGATACTTTACAGAATAATTTATAGAATAATGACAGTATTTAATTAGAGAAATTCAAACAATTTTGTGAAGTTCAGATATTTCACTGGCTGCAATGTAATGAACAAATAAAAAAAAATGAGGTTACTTGTTTGGATATTTGCTTGAATAACGTGCTGTAACATCTGATAAAATCAGCAAATTAAAACAAGCAATCAGTGATGTCTGACCATTTTCATTCTCTTGGGTGATGATATCAAAGTCAGGCTTCTGTGTCTTGTGAAGGAATCTTGAGTCTGTTTCTTTAGCTGAAGAAGTATTTCTGTTTTCTGTTGACAGTAGTTGGTGGTACTGAATTCTATGATTTTAAAGTGTTGAGTTTCAATAAAGGCATCACCACTTGGTAGATCAGTGCAGTATAATCTCCTTGACCCTCCATCTCATCATTCAGAATATTTATATACTTGTAAAATCTGCAATTTGTACCTTGATCTGTTCCTCTCTGTGTCTGTTTCTATCTCTGTGCTTGTATTTCTAGTGTGTCTGTTTCCATCTTTGTTTTTGTTCCTCTCTACGTTTGTCTTTCTGGTGTATCTGTCTCTGTTCCTGTCTGTTACCCATTTGTATATTTCACTCTGTCTGTGTCAGTTCTTATCAATCCATCTTTGTTCCCTATTTTCCTCTCTGTCTGTCTATCAATGGCTATCCCCATTTTCATCTATTTCCAACCATCTGTCCTGTTGTAATGATTTTATTGTAATTAAAAAAAAATACCACTGCACCAGGGAATTTGTTGTGTAAACATATATCTGTCAGTCTAACACTTGTTGGTCTATTGATTTGTCAAGAGAGTTTGAAATGTTATGATCTCTGAGTGACAATACAGTTATTTTTCTTTTATATCCTGTGAACATTTCCATAGCTATCTGCATATCTGTGCTGCCATCTCACATGTGTGGGCACTCATATGGAAATGCTCTCTGGGGTTACACAGCTTTTTAACAACCTTATTCCTTTGCCCTGAGCACACACACACACACATCCCCACTCCATGCAACTTTTACTTAAATTTTTATATCTGCTTTTTAGAGCAATATTTCTAAAATGATGTGTTTTAGTGGAAGAAAATAACAGAGAATCTATACAAATTTTTATTTATTTTATTTTATTTTTTTAATCATTTCACCCAAAGCAGGGCAAAAAAGCCATGAGGATGCAGGAGATTACTGAGTGTTAGAGAATATGAGAAAAACTACTATTAAGGAGATAGAACAATAAAAGAATAACACAGAAGAGAATGATTGACATTGCATTAAAATTTTTGAAGATCAATTTTGACTAGAAAGCAAGAAGCCAGAAGAGACTTCTATAAGTGAGAAATGTAATAGAAGAAACTCTTAGCATTGAACTTAGGGTTACATCTAGGCATTTCAAATGTAAATTGATGAGACTTTGCTGCCAATCTAGTACTGTACTTAAATTCATAAAGTCTAGGTACCATAGAGAAAAGTTCATCAGAACAATTACCATGAAAGAATTTATAGAAAAGGCACAGGGAAGCTACATTACGGTGGTGGGATTGAAGCCAAGATGCCAGGTTAGGATCAATAACATTTCAAACGCTGGATTTTATCAAAAATCTCTAAATATATAGCAGGAGCACCAGACCAGACATGGCAGCAATATCTGAAGCAAGGATGAATGGTAGACTTATAAATATACAAGATAGATTGGGCAGGATAAATTGTCTAGCATGACATAGGGAACTAACTTTTTTTTGCAAATTTAGCATTTGATTCAATATATTCTTTCCACTTCATGTCAGCTGAAAAAGTTTGCCTAAGAATTAAACAGTAAAGTTTCTTTCTGCATGTCTGATGCACATGACTATCTCTGCACTGAAAGTACAATGCATTTTGAAATGGATGAACCAATTTTGATTTTTGTTAAAAATTCTTAAATTAGCTTTAGCCATCATGGGTTTTGGTTTGAATGTAAAGGGAGGAGCTTAGTATTTTCCCTTCAACAACATTGCTTTTAAAAACTGCTCACTGTCATATTAATAATTAAGATGTTATTCTTAGAATTTATTAGTACAGATAGTTTTGAATAACAATAGGTTATTGCAGCTCATACTAGACGCTAGGTTCATCTGCAGGTTGCAGCTTCTTCCAGTCAAATGCTTGTGGCTTAATGCAAAGAAAATAATTCTTTGGCCATATTGTTAGCCACAAAATAAAACCATGAGAGAAAATTGTAGCAGTCGGCAAATTTTATTCTGTTGCAACCTTCTTGTAAGGACCAGCTCTAGATGAGCGAGTCAAGGTGAGTGGGCGAATGATCTAATCAGGCATGTGCCTTCCCTTTCTTGTCATGGACAAACAGTCCTCTATCATTTAGGCTGCTATGGACGACTGTCTTATAGAGAACCAGCCTTCTTTGTCTTGTCAGCTTTCTTCTAAAAATTCATTCATCAAGTCCACTCTACTCAGCTGTCCTTTGTCAATACTATAACTTTCAAAATTATTTCTGTAACATCCTACAAAGTTCCCTAACACGATATCACTGATACTGATATTACTACATTATCTCAGACTTTCAGCCTCTTTTAATATTAAAGTTCATCCAGTATAAGGCTCGAGAGTCGCTCAAGGTAGGTTATTGTTAAAATGGTATTGCTGAATGAGGTAGTAGATTATGACAATAAGGAGGATAGATAATGAATAACACTTAACTTGAAGACTCCTGGTAATTTTAAATTAAGAAATTTTGATAAGATTTCGGGCAAGAGATAATCTCTAAGACCCAGATATCTGAAAACGGAAAAAAAAAAAAACTGGTAAAAGTCAAGTTGACAGCATTGTGTTAGTGAAAAATTAGCTATTTACAAAATAGTGTACATGATTTGCTTGTTTCATTGAAAACTGTTGTGTACTGCCACTACTACTAAACTAGGCAGAATAGATTTTGATTCAAATGAACTTGAAGTTAATCTTCTTTTTCAGCCAGTGATGGTCATTTGTTGTACATAGGCCTCCTCCAGATCCATGGGGGAGGAATGATCCTTTATCTTACTGCGCTGACCCAGTGCATGTAAGTAAGGGTGGATGTGACATGCTTGGGCCATCATGTTTCTTTTTTGATTCATGATCACTGTAAGTAACGAACCTGACTGGAATTTAAACTCTGCTCTCTAATCTCTCATTCGGGGCTGTTAATCATTACACCATACCTCTAAGTTTACAGCACCTGGTATTCCCAAGTGGTCACCCATCTAGGTACTGACCAGGCTTGACTTTGCTTATCAGGCCAGAACTGGTGTTTCAATCTGATATGGCCGAAGTTAATATAAACCAACGAATTTTAACATGTGTGCTGTGTTATGGTGAGGATTATAGTATTCAGTTTTATATAAGTTTTTATATTGGAGTTGAGATCAAAGTTGTGGTAATGGCTACATGAATAGTATTTTGTCAATTTTATTTTTCTTCTCTCGGCGACATAACAGTAGTCTCCTATCATAAATGGCCAACTCAATTGAGTTTGCCTTGCTTGGCTAAACTTATGCTAATGTATTTCTCGAGTGGCCACCTACACATATTGATAAGCAGATGCTGTCTTTGTGGCTGAAGCTCTTCTCTTTTATTTCTTTGAAGCAGTCAAAAGATATCAAAGTCTTCTAAAATATTTCATAATTAAACGAATAATAATGAATGTATTATGGTTTCATTTATTTTACAAATGAAAGATTTTACTATAAAGTTAGGAGGTTGGTCGTATGAGATATATAAATAAATGTTCTCATAACAGTAGTGTTATGCATGAGATCTCATGAGGAGGTGGTGTTGAAAAATTCTCAGCCTGCCGAAAAAGACCTTTTTAAAATAGTACTGTTGTTTCATTGTTGGGTCAGATTTAGGGAAGTGGGTCAAACCAAGAGCTTTTCAGCACCCGCTTGTATATGAATAAATATGATTAATAATTGTTAAACAGGATTAAAATATATAGAAATCTCTTGGCTTAATTAAGCATGTAAAAATGGCTTGGCAATAAAAAAAATTTTTGTGCTTTTGAAAGTGACTTCTCTTAGTATATCTTCTCACGCAGTAGACCATAACTGCTTTTGCCTTGTGACTATGGTTGACGGATTTAGCAGCGTGTAACTGAATATCTAGATAGATATCGTTAAGTTGCCTCATAGTAGTGCTTATTTCTGACTGGCATAGAAGTGTAAAAACAAAAAAACCAAGCAAGTCAAGTGTTTTATTTTGAAAGCCTTTCTTTTTATTTGTTATTATTTTATTTGCTGGCAAAGAAGACATTTTTCTTTTATCTCATTTACTCACCAAATTGCTAAAATATTACTCTGTATTCAGTGTGCTGGTAGTATGGATTGGAGGTTGACAATAAAGGGATCTAGCAACATGTTAATGATGCTAGTGTGAGTTGCAGTTAGCAGTAGTTCAAAAAATATCTCTATAAAATATGTAAGCCAGAAGATGCAGCCTCTGTTGGTTTATCCATAATGTTCGTTCTGTTTTTGTTAGATTGAATGAGGAGTGTTTATTTTAAACTAATTTCATTAAAAAAAAAATGATCACTTTCAGCTAAATTGTAGCAGTTATATTGGCTCACAATTGAAATAATTTTGTAATGGATTCTGACATTATTGCTTATCGTTTATTTGCATTTTGGCATATTGTTTTTTTATTTTTAACAAAGGCAAAAATGTGACTTGGGCACACACAAATATTTTTGCAGTTTATGAAGGTGTTGTGAATGATTGAAAGTGTAAAAAGTGATTTGTAAAGTTTTATGCTGAACAGTTATCTCTTAATGATGCTCCATTGTCAGGTAGACCAGTTGAGTTTCATAACAATCATATGATGACTTTAGAATAATCTTAGTGATAGCTAACATACTCAAAATATTGAAATCAAGCATTTAAAGTAATTTTCATCACTTTGGTTATGTTAGTTGCATTGATGTGTGGCTTCCATATAAATGAAATGAAAAATACAACTGGCTTATATTTTCATGTAATGGGCAATGAAAAATAAATACTTTCAGCTGCATAATACAAGGCCAGCGTCTTGATAATCCAGAAGATGGGGTTGAAATGTTTCTCAATATGCAATAATCAAATGGGTTTTAATAAAAGTAGGGGTTGAAAAATCATTTAAAATCTCAAAGTGCAAAATTCATAAATGGGGTGAAGTTGCAATAAGTTTTTGAGGGAATGGGTAGAAAATTTCCTCAAACAAATGATCTCTCCTTGCCATTAGAAATACTTGATGTAAAATCACGGGGCATGTGAACAGAAACAACCATAACTATATCAAAGGTTGGTCTTCATTCAAAGAATGTGACGTCTGATGAGTCTAAAAGTTCTTTACTGTTGGCTCTTTCTGGAGAATCAAAGCAATTCTTGGCAGGAGATCCAATTTGTACCATTCTTTGATTTTGATGTGAATGCTATTAATTGAAAAATAAATCTTGTAGCAAATTCAGCAAACTGCTGTTTGCTATCATCATAATGGATAACAATAACTTCATCTGACAGGATTATCTGACCCAAAACAATTCAAAGTGAAGAGCATTGGTTATGTACTATGTGGGTGCCTCTAAAAATTGTTAAAGAGCACATGATGATGGAAAAAGGCCTCAAACTTTATAAAAACAAAATTTTATTGTCAAAATGTTTGTTATTAAGAAAAAGAGCAAAGAATTTTATTTTATTCAACTTTTTAATCATTTCTAGCATGTTTGAAAATTTTGCTTAAAATCTTGTTTTTCTTGAGTTAATGGGTGGGCCAAAGATTAGTACTGGAAATTTAGTGTTTTTTTTTTTTTTTTTTTTTTTTTTTTTGGTGAAAAGCACATTGTTTTGGAAATTCTTGCAAAACTATATTAATTATAGAATTTTAATTAAATTTTCCGAACTTTTTCACCAATGAAATAAATTATTTTAAAAATGTTCTTGGTAAGATCTTGGTAATTTTTTTTTGTGTTAGTCCCCACTTGCTTAATTTTATGAAATTTTGAGAAATTTATTTTTATACCACTTAACATTTATATTAGTTATATGCAGAACTCCTTGGAGAATTATTAGTTATAAGTGCAAGTTCCTGGAGAATTTATATCATCTTTTTTTTTTTTTTTTGTGTATGTGAACCCCAGTTACCAAAAATCAGCTCTGAACCATAAAATACAAAATGCAATAAAACTAAAACATTATTTAACGAGATAATTTTTTTCCAATGAATAATGAATTTTACAAGAATTGCTTTAATTTTTTTTTAAATCTTTTAAATTTCTTTAATTTGTAACAATTAGTTGATTTTGTTATTAAAAAAAAAATCTGTATTTACTAATCATGAATGGAAAACCTGATTACAATTCAGCAACACGCAATATTTAAAAAAAATTTGTCATTTTGTGGAAAATATTTTGCTAAATTTTAAGATTACTGAGTAGCTAAAAGTTACATAAAAAGGTGCTCACATTACATTCCTCAAATAATTTTCATAGCTGTGTCCCCACCCCAGAAAATAAATGATATAAACTTTCAGTTGTCAATCTGTTAATAGACCCATCAACACGTAGTCAAAACACTTACCTCTGTGTTAAAAAAATGCATCTGTGATATTTTGAAGTAAAATTAATATTTGTTTCAAATCAGATTAATTAAACATTAAATCAGCTAATATTCATAAAATAAAATTTCACAAAAGTATATTTTATTTTTGAAAGATTTTTTTTAATAAAGAGTTACATTGTGTTGATAGCTAACAAATATTTGGCTAAAATTAGCAATTTTTTTTTTTTTTTTCATTTTTAAAAATTAATTTTAAACCTTAGGTATTGAATTTCTTTGGAGGTACTCATATAAGATGAATATTTCTTCTCATTAAGCTACTGACCTAATGATATAATTATGTATGTAAAAAGTGCTATGCAAAGTTTTTGCAAATTTCATTATAAAAGTAAAACAGTTACTATTCACTCTGAAATAGTACTTTGGTAGAAACAATAGAAACTAGATGTTTTAGTACTGCTCACAAAAGGTAGCTGTAAGTATCCATACTACATCAATTTTGAATGTTGTTCCAATCATCCAAGCTTTTGGGTAGCACTTCATACACTAGTTGATTATATAATCAATATCTTAAGTAGGATTTTATTAAACAATAAATACTTTTATTCACTATAATAGTCATATTTAGAGTAAATTCTGGTGGTAGGGAAAAAAAAAATTCGATAATAATCATGATTGCAATTTCACACCTTTTTTACATCAGACTTTGAAAGCTCAGTGTTACTAAATTTTGAATTTCATGACTTGTAACTCTAGCTACCAACGAGAAGAAAATCACTTCGAACTGATATTTTACAGTAACATAATTTTATGGAAAGTCCGACTTTTCAACAAGGAATATTTGTAATTTCGCTTATCAAATAACAACATTTTTAAAATTTATTGAAATAGAAACACGTTAGTAACTTTGTACAATTATAGGTGTAGTGCTGAGATGTAAAAAGATTTTTCCACCATGGGAGCTGAATTATCTATCCTCTTTGGAATTAGCTCACAGTTGAATAGTAATGAAATATTTCTTCAAGCTAGTAACCGGGAAGAAATTGCTTGGAAACCCTAATACAATATTGCACACACATATATACACCTGGCCTAGTAATGTTGGGAATATTTATCTATGTATCTGACTAAAATCAGAGTATCTGTGTAGTCTGTCTAAACAAAATATTACCCCCTGTATCAGTGCAGTATCTGTGCACTTTGTGATATCCACAAATATATATGTATAACACACACACAGGGCATGCTGAAAGTTCTCTGTTGGGAAGTGTCAGACTGATAACTTTTCATCATTTTTCTTTAACTATATATAAAAGCAATACTCTTTTTCAAGAAGGCTATTGTCCTCTAAACAATGCCATAGTGTGTTAGGACAATGGCTTATTGGATTTTAGTAGTAAGTGTCAGCAGTCATCTGGTGGTCATGAGTTCAATCCTAGGGTCAGACAGTGAAATTCATTTTCTCTTATTCTGTCAAAGTAGCAGAAGCAAAATCTCAAGGAGGTATTAGAAAACTTAAGATGAGAAATTCCTTTGCTTGGACAGGGGAATTGAAACAATCTATCTGTTGTGGATTAAATAAGGTGTACTATTCAGAATTCCAAGAACATTATGGATTATAGCAGACAGTAAAAGAAAACTGGAGAGTACAATAGCTGAAACCTTGTGATCTTAACAAGATAGATTTGAGGATACTAGTTTGAATAAATCCGTTTGTAATAAGAATTGAATGTTCCTCTTTAAAAAAAAAGGATTTTCTTTTTTACTTTTTTTTAATTATTTTATGTCTATTCTTTTCAGTCTCTGAAGACTGTCCTTAAGTCTTTTTTCTTTAACTAGGACTATATATTTATATTACTGCATATCATAAGTATTTTGTTCTTATAAACCTTTGTTTTTAGAAAATTATATAATGCTGTATATATGGGATCTTTCAATGGTCCCAACTCAAAAAGCACTGGGGTGAATTCTTCTAGATTTTTTTTTTTCATTTAAAACCTCATAATTGATAACTGATGCCATTCAATTATGAGTTTTATTTCAAGAAAAAAGTAACCACTTTTAAAAGTCTTAAACTAGTTTTGAGCAGTATGGTCAGTTATTGTTGAATTTCCTTCTACTGCCCAATTTCTAAAAGCAGCATCATTGGCTTTGGTCTAGTTTAAAATAATGCCTAAAAATTTTCATAATCACAATACTTGCAGTGACCATAATAGCATCTAAAGCAGAAGGAACAGCTGATCAGGAGTGATAATAATATATATTCTGATATATCTATTGCATAATATAAAATACAATGGGACTCACTATATTTATTGATCATGTGACCAGATCTTCTACTTATTAAGAAATCCTGTTATTGTGGTAACAGGAAGCATTACACTTTGCCAATATTCAAACAATGGAATATCTCATTAATAAGTAATGCAAACAGTTTGCTAATATATTGCTTTTCTTATTTCTTTTTTTTTTTTTTTTGTGTTAGCTTTTTTTTTATATTTTTACTTCAAATGATTTAAATAGCAGAATTTGTTCTTTGAAGTGACAATATTTATTTACATAGATAGGTATGTCGGTAGTTCTTTGTATTGCTGGTTATTCCCTTTTGTTGTGGAAGAGTTCTCCAATATATTCATTCCAGCATTGAAGAATTTTCTCCTTCTGTAATATGAGTGTTCCATACTTTGATTTTAGGCAGCCTGTTGACAAGCATGTCTTCTGTCGTGTTAGTTGTCTTATTTGTTTGTGCATGTGTCCTTTGTTGGTAGTACTCCATCTTTGTATTTCTGCACATTTAGGTGACAAAAGTAATAAAACCTAAAAGAACAAGCAACTAAATAAAATTGGCTAGATTATGTAACCAAACACACATTGAAAATAAATTAATTTGAAGTTTAAAATTTCTGTATTTCTCTTTCTCTCCTTTGTGTGCATCACATCAGTTTGAAGTCCTAATGAATGAAACACATCACATGAAAAAATTTTGCACCTTTCATTTATTCTTATAACAAATAATACAATAATACATTTTTTGTGAAAGTGGACATGCATTTAATAGTGATAGCGGTAGTAATTTTAGATCTATATATTTAAAGATGATTTCACTTTATTATTATTATTATATGCCAGTTTACTTACTTTAAAAAGATAGATGAATTTCTCCAGTTATTGATAGAAATAGCAGAGCAGACTAGTTTCTCTAGCTTTGGTTGGCAACCCTGAATTAAAAAATCATGAAGGTGAGAGTGGAAAACCACTCCACATTCTTTCCCAAAAAGTCTTGACAAAGAATCTCTGTTGTATTTTGCTTCATTTATACAAATTACCAATGAGTCTTTGTAATAACTTATCATTGGCAAGAACTGGTTAAACCATCCTGGGTGAGTGCTGAAATAAGTAAATATCATTTAAGTTCAGGTCTGTAACTGAAATAAGCTTTGAAGGTCAATAAAAAATAAAAAAATAAAAAAAATACCAAATTATTTTTATATGCACTAATATATAACAGCACCAGTGCATTACTGATTTTTGTAACATCCTTGGTTCCATAACCATGTTAGATTATCAATTTTGTTAGACCTACAGAAGTTTCCTAACAATTCAATAATAAACCTCTGACCTACTAAATATGCATCTCTTGTATCTATAGGGTAACATTGATTGATAGAAATTTATATTAGACTTTGGCCACCTATAGCACCACCTGTAAATTAGTTTGGCAACCACATGCACACTTGTAATTTTGTCAGGATTAAGATGTGTAGGATTATTGGTTGCCAAAAAATTGGTGGTCCTCATGTATAAATAATATTGTGGAGTTACAGTCTTAAGCTGTGTACCTGAAATATGCTTTGGAGTAAAGTCTGTTTTAAAAAGGACATTTGATATAACTTAAAATTTCTTTGTTTTATTTTAAGTAGATGTCCCTGTATAAAATTTGTAATAATTTTCCATGTGTAATGTTCACTTTTGCGAACAATAATTTGATCTTAATTCACACACTAATTATATATATATATATATATATATATATATATATATATATATATATACATACACTAGCTTAAAAGCCACCCTATCAGCTGGCATTTAAGCTAGCTCCTGTGTAGTGCGCTTGATTGGGGTCTCAGCTTGTTCAGTAGTTTGAGAGTTCCTAAGTCTTTGCATATTCTAAGTATTGTTCGGCCATCATCAGATTTATAGAAATCCAGGTAACCTACAGGGAATTCTGAATGGAACCCTTTATTTAATCTATAGGGGCAGACAGTTTTCATTCCACTGCTCATTAGAAAAAAAAATGTAAATAAAATAAGAAATAGATGAGATATCTTTAGACATGGACAGTGAAACGAAAACAGTCTATCCCTGTAGATTAAATAAAGGTTTTAGTTTGGAATTCCCTGTAGGTTACCCAGATTGATATACACCTGATGAAAGCTGGAGAGCACAATGACCAAAACATTGTGATAACAACAAAGACAAGGAAAATTGTCCACATGTAAATAGTGTAAATAACTCCTCATTCCGGAAATACACACACATACATATATATATATATATATATATATATATATATATATATATATATAAAACATCTATAAATTTCTTCTTGCACAAAAAAAAAAAGAAAAAAAACTTGGTACTTTCCTTGTTTATTAGAGCAAACAAAATTCTATTTAACTCTGTGCAGTTGTTCTCTTGGTATGTGAGTTGTAGGTAAATGAAAACTGCAAGAATTATTGGCAGCAGAGTTGTATGATAATGTGTGGAGACAGGTTAATTTCACTTAGTAGATTGTGGGAGAGAACTGTTGAAAAGTAACACCTGCTGTTTGTATTATTGTCTGGGTGACTGTTTTTATAAATAATCTTTTCCCCATTTTTTCTTTTAACAGGGTAACCATAGATCTGGGTGTGTCAGGATCTCTACTGTTTCTGCGGGTGAGTCTGTTTTCTTTTGGTTTCTTTCTTGTAGAAAAGCTTACATCTGTGTAAGCAAAGCACATTTTTTTTCCATTTTTTTTTATTTTTTATACTTTCTTTAACTATTTAAAGAAACAACTTTGGGATAATTTCATAAATTTTAAGAAATTAATATCTTCATCTTTATTTTCATCAGTGTTTTTGCCTTTTTTTTTTTTTTTACATTCAAGAATGTTAACCAGTACGCTTAGTCAATTTGACTCCCTCTCACAATCTACTTTGTTCTGATCTGCACATAAAGAATCAGGCATTGCTTACTGTCTGTGGTTAGCACCAAGATAATATTTGTGAAATCCTATTTTAAAGAAACAATTTGCATTTGTTTCATATCATGTGGAGATAAGATAATAGTTGTATTAAATAAATGACCTTGTGTTAAATTTTACATCTTCTACAAATGTTAGTGAGTGACTTTTGTGTAAGCACTTTGGATATGAAGAGATTATTTTCAGTGGCCTGACTTGGAACATCCATGAAGAAAGCTACTGTTTTGTTTATTTGTAATAGCATTTTAAAGCATTAAATCAATTCTTAAGATATTAAACCAACTAGCAGAACACTCATCTTAAGTGATTTTAAGCTAATTCCTGAAGAAGGTTGGGATCTCTAGTCTCAGATGTCAGATTTGATTTATATATTCAATTGTACCCTTTTTTTGAAAATCATCATGAACTCCCTGATATTTCATTTATGTATCTGGGTGGGGATGGTTTAATTTTTTGCTTTTTTTCTTACTGAATTTTTGTTGTAGCAATAAACAAATAACACCAAATTAGGTTTTGATAAACAGGAGTAAGCAGTTAATGTTTATGGATTTTTTTGTGGTCATTGTTTGTATTATGGATATAAACATATGAATTTTTGTTTAGATTTTCTGGTAACCAGAAAAAGTCATAGAGAAAAAAATCTCCTGTAAAGATTCAGTTAAACTAAGTACTTAATTTAGGTTAAGTTTGAATCCTCTTAAGTTTTGGAATTTTCATATCCCACAACAAACTGAATTCCTGCTTTTCTACACCCATTAATAACCACATAAAATTTGGTTGCTGTAGCTCTAGACATCCTTGTGTTATGTGACGATAGAAAAGAAAGACATTTGGTGAATTACAGTGATGTGTAACAAATATGATGGCTACTTACAGTCAGAAAATTACCATGGCAACAATGCCTCTTAATTTTTTTGTTAGCATGAGTGAGTCAGCATAATAATACTTATTCTCTTCTTCCTTCCCTTTATTTATTTATTTATTTATATATATATATATATATATATATTTCTTATTTACATTGTTCACTGTTGTCTTCATCTTTATTGCCATTTTCACCATGCTCTGGCCTTCTTCACGTGATTGGAATTTCAAACTGAACTGCTTATTTCGTCCACCAGGGTTGTTCTAGTTCCACTTACCATACCTCTTCCAGATGTCTAAGTTATCTCCCAAGTTTTTGTGCAGTAGCCGGATATTGAACTCACAACTCTTTGGGTCAAGTCAGCAACTAACACTTCTATACACTGGGCCATGTGTCCTTGAAGGCATAAATGTATGAATTTTTGGAACTTATAAACTTAATGTCTCAGTTACCATTCTTTTACCAGAGCTCGAATGCAATTTTGTTATTATTGCTTTTCTTTAGCATTCCATATTACTGGTTTCCATATTGTAAACTGTGATAGAAGGGTACACGAGGATAAAAACACTTGGAAAACAGCTTTGGTTTTCCTAACCTATGTGATGGGATTATCGAAGAAAATACAAAAGATCTGTAGTCCATATAGCATCAAAATGGCCTTCAAAAGTTGTTCAACACTTTGCAGGCACCTCTTCCAAGTAAAAACCTCCCCCATAGAAGGGAACATGACTAAGGACTGTGTTTATACTATCCCATGTGACTGTGGTAAGAAATATAAAACAGGCTGCTCCACTTAACGTAAAACTGCAAGAACATCATAAAGCCATAACACAAGGGGAAATAGAAAAATCAGGCATAGCTGGCCAAATATGGAGGGAAAGGGAGATTACCATCCACTGTGGGATGAGGTTGAAATAAGAGACAGAACATCACTGGAAAATACAAAAACTTAAGGAATCAACACATATGCTGGGCCCAAAAAATCTAAGCTGACTAAGCATAGAAATGAATACAATATGGGAACCAGTAATATGGAGTGCTAGAGAAAAGCAATAATAACAACAAAATTGCAATATGAGCTCTGGTTAAAAAAAAAAAAACATAATTGAGACATTAAGTTTATAAGTTCCAAAACTTCATATACTAATGTCCTAATGTTCCAGTGACATGACTCAGAGTTGTGAGTTCAATACTTGGCTACTGCAGTGGTGATCAAAAACTTGAAGAGTTGAGTTAAAGGGAGATAACTGAGACATCCGGAAATGGTATGGCACTAGAACAATTTACACCGGTAAATAAAATAAAGGGTTCAGTTCAAAATTCCTGAAGAAGGTCGGAACATACAATGGTCAAAACATCGTGAATATGGCAATAAAGATGAGGACAACAGTCTGAACAATATACATGGTGGACTCTCCCATCTTATTCAACATATGAGGGTCAGCAACTCAGTTCCTAGGAACCGAGAGCCAGACACTGGCACATGTGATTTAATTATAGTGGTACAGGCTTTGTGCAGAACCAACCACCCTTTTTTTGAAGGGATGAATACAGAGACCTGGTCCACTACATGCTACAAGGTCCCCAAACAACCTTCCACAAGTTTTGAATTCAAAGTTGTCCTTCTCCTAGAGCAGTTGCCATCTAAAGCTATAGAACCCCAGTCTGTCCTGCTAATTACCCATAGCTGGAGAGAGAAGAGGATTCATACCTTTCCCTTGGGTATTAGCATGTAATTGAGTGTAATGGATTCGTATGGAATCCAAATAATGCTCTCAGAGCCCTCAGTCCAAGCCGCTACTCACTACCTCACTGTGCCTTCTTATATATCTATGTATGTATGTATATATATATGTATAAGGGAATGAATTTTTATTTATTAATACGACAGATTTATTACTTAGACATTGCTTTTTAGTGAATACTTATATTTGAGTAAACACTCCTTTTTATTTATTAAAAAGTATTTTTTTTGTCTTAAAAGACCACACTTAGCACTAATCTGTTGGGTCTGATGAGGCCCTATAGAGTGGTGCTACAAAATGACAAAGATAGATAACAAAAACATCCCTTGAAGGTTTCCAACAGCTAAAATGGATAGTACATGGAACTAGAATGGAAAATACTGATACAATCAAGATGTTGCCTTTGCACACTACTTGAAAAAAAGGCTAGGAAGGAAGCCTCTTCCCTATCAATACTTGAAAGAGTGATAACAGGTGACTTGAGAAACTTATTTTCCTGAAAAATTGTTTTAAGAAAAAGATTTTATAAATTTCAACCACTAGTAATGCCAACTGTTCTATCAATGAATGTTGAATGTTTTCTACATGGAAAGGGGGATTACAGCCACATCACATTGAAATTCTGGTTGTTGTACAATCACCAAAGTTAAGCAACATTGAGCCTAGTTAATACATAGATGGGTGACCACTTGGATATACAGGTGGTGTAATGGATAATGACTGAGAATTGTTAATCGGAAAGCCAAGTTCCAATTCCAGTTGGGTTTGTTATATTGCCTTATGTGCAAATACCCTTGGGAAAGGTATGAATCTATCTATTCTCCCCTCAGCTATGGGTTAATTAGTAAGACTAAACCATAAATTATCTCCAAAACTAAATTCTTATCTAAAAATATTTTCTGGCCTTAAATATTCTGCAAAAGGTTGATAAGCTGTAAAACACAAATAGATCAATCAATCAATGGAAATGGCTAATTTCACCATTACCAAAACAATAAAATAACTTATTCTTTGTGATAGATTTAGTGCAAGGTGATGAAGTTCATGGGGTTATAAATAAATGAAAATCATTATTGTGATGTTAATGTTTAAAAGTAAAACTTCATAATTTAACCACCAAGTTTTTGCAATTATTGATATTAAATTTGTTTGAACAAGTTTCAGCACACAATTTGTAAGTTGTGGATTGACAATAACGGAGAAAAGTTTCAGTGGTCATTAATTAAAGCAAGCAAAATTGTAAGAATAGGCCTATTATATGCACAATGTAAATGTCTTGCTGATGTTTTACTATATAAATGAATTGAAAATCAGAAAACTGGTTGTATTTGTGACTGACAAAATAGGATTATTTTTTTATTCATAATTCTAGAGTGTCAAATGTGCTTACATATTTGTGGAAACTTTTTCAAATAATCCTATAACATATTGTTGACAAAAATAAAAAAAATAGGTCAGAAATATACAAAGAAAAAAGGACATGATTTTATTCTAATTGTTCATTCTGCTTTCTGTTTATTTGTATTTTTTTAATCTTTTATTTCAAGCCAATACTTGTTGCATAGGTGATGGTTATAGCATGCTACCAACTAGCCTTTTAACATGTCTCACATGTTCTGTTTCATTGCTTGTCAAATGCAAGAAACTGAGAGTAAGTGTTGAATAATGAGAGCAGACATGACAGTTGGCTACAATGAAACAAAAATAAAAAAAAAAAATCCTAAGTCCATGTGAATTTAAAAAAAAATACTTATTTCTTTATTTACAAAAATCATCTCAAAATAAAAATATTAGTCACTTGTGTGCCATGCATGATACACGCGTAGGTGATTATGTAGCTTTTGATACATGACTGACGAGGTAGATTTTTTTCCCACAGTAGGTTGCCATTTCTTTCTGTGGTAGACCAGTTGCCGTCCAAGACTACAGAACCCAGTCTGGCCTTCTATTTACCGATAGCCGGGGGGAGAAGAGGAGGATTTATACCTTTCCCAAGGATATTAGCACGTAAGTGAATGTAATGGATTTGACTAGAATTCAAGCTCAGCTCTCCGATTCCTCAATCCGAGCCACACATCCATTACTCCACTGTGCCTCCTCCCTTTTTATTATTATAATAAGAAGCTGATCTTCTTCAGACTTTGTTTGATTTCTTGGACCTTGTCAAGGTTGACAATGGGTGTAATGGTATTGTTACTACTGCCTGGTAGGTAAGAAAGTAATGGTGAAGAGGTTTTTTAAATGCTCACTCAACCACCATGACAATTGCTTTTGACAAAATATCCAATAATATTGATTTATACCTTTTTTCAGGATGTTAGTGCAAAGTGAACACATGCAGTCTCATATGATTTTAACTCTGTTTGCTGATTCAGTTGCCAATAACTATTGGGTTGCTTTGTATCTTAAATATAAAAACAGAAATATGCCAATAAAGTTGGATGTGCAGGTGGTGTAATGGTGAGTGGCTTGGAATGAGAAATCTGCAAGCCAAGCTCAAATTTCAGTCAGGTTTGTAAGATATCCTTCTTACTCCAGCTATGGCTTAAACAGTCAAACAAATTGGGCTCTTCAGCTTCAGTTGGCAACCAGTCGAGAAGATTTAAAACCAATTAGGCATGAGACTTGCAGCTCCATCCTGTGAAAAATGTACTTGCTATGAAAATCACAGTAACAACATGTAGCATGCTAAGGTGTGTACCCTCCATACTTCACAGTTGGAAGGTACAGAACTCGAAAGAAAAAAACTGAACTGAAAAAATTAAAACTATTTTATGTTAAGGTGTGTAATGATGAGTCCAAGAAGCCTGGATTTGTACCTTTTCCTAAAGGCATTGGTGATTAAATGAATACAAGCTGAAATTTAAACCAGGCCTTGCCAATTCTACTATTCATACCAGTAACTATGATACTACTTTTCACCTGATTTAATGGCCAGTAAAATGTGTATTCCAAGTGTCATCTGTAAGCAAACCTGTTGGTTTGTGACCCCTTCCCAGTTTTTTTATGGGCTTTATTGTTGCTACTGTACGAACCTGTTGAGCATATTAAGAATGCATGACATATTAATTTGTAGTCTGAAAATAATGACCATTTACTTGTGATAAAGGAGAAAAATCCTGACAGTTTTTTTTATTTTGTGTAATTTTTACATTAGAATTTAATCTCTCTTTTTATTCCCCGCCCTTTTATGATGTAATTGTATTTGTCCATAGCTACATCATCTATAGTTTAATGATTAAAAAAATGTTTGAAAGTTTGTTTTTTTTTCTTTTTTTTTTAAATAATCTTCTTCCTTGTCAATGCACTTAATTCAGTGGTGAGTATTAATTACATACATTGAAAACTATACAATGAAAATTCAACTAATAACTTTTTGGTCAAGCTAAAATATTGTTAGCAATGGAGCATATTATGTTAAAAAATTTAAATAAACTATATTTTTTTTTCCTCATTAGGCTATAGATATATTGATGTACCTACATTACATAATCATGCACACATCTTTCCACCATTTTGTACAAAGTATTCCTTTTGCTTGCTACTTACACACTTGTTCACAAATGTACTGCTCACAGAGAGTAGCAGCAAAACTTTGTACTACTTTTAGTTTGCATTTTTTGTTAAAATCGGTGCATTTAATATGAAAGCATATTTCCTGTTCAGAATGGGGTTTAAATTACTTTAACTATTGGATCAAAAATCAAAACAAAAGTGGTTTAAGACAAGCATGTATCTGCTTACCAAACTTATTCAACTTTTACAGTGTGGTAATTTTGTGAGAATTAGAATTCATACACGGGTTCATTATTGGCAGTCACAATCTTAACATTAGATATACAGATGACATAGTGTTGATAGAAAACACAGAAAGAAAAATACAAGAACTTTAGAAGGTATTAAGGAAAAGTGAGAAGAAAGGACTAAACATCAATTGTAAAAAAAAAAATAGAACACTATTTACATTATTTGGACTATTGTCCTCATCTTTATTACAATGTTTTGGCTGTTGTACGCTCCAGCCTTCTTCAGGTGGTTGGAATATCGAACTGAACCCTTTATTTCACTCACTGGAGTAGACTGCTCTAGTTCCACATGCCATGTTTAATGGATGTCAGTTATCTGTTATCTCCTGTCAATTCCCCTCTCCACATGGCACATGTGTATGTAATGCAGGTACATCAATATATCTATAGCCTAATGAGGAAAAAAAAATTAGTTTATTTAAATTTAACATATGCTCCATTGCTAACAATATTTTAGCTTGACCAAAAAGTTATTAGCCGAAACGTTGTAATAAATATGGCGACAAAGATGAGGACAATAGTCCGAATAATGTAAATAGTGTACATAATACCTAACCTCAAAAATATAGACAGATACTGAAGAAGATAGAAGTATGGTTATCAGCAAAATGAGCCCATGTGAATTCCAAATGGGAGATTCCAAAATCAAGCAAATACAAAAATTTAAATGTCTAGGAATTTTTTTTTTTTAAAGGGATGAAAATGTGACCCTGAAATCTGAAGGTGCAGTGGGATAACAAAAGATGCCTTCAAAAGATAAGCAAAGTATTAAAAAACAGGAAAGTTTTGTTAGAAACAGAGTGCTTAAATCTTATGTGATGTTAGTATGACTATATGGCAATGAATGCTGGAAAATCTCCTGAGATGAAGAAACTTGAGGCAACAGAAATGTTTCTATAGAAGGATACTGAGAATACCATGAACTGAAAATGTGATCAATGACAGTTATAGAGAAAATAGAAACTAAAAGGAAACTTATACTGAGCCTAAGAAAGAGATAGTTGAAATTTCTAGGGCACATAATGAGGAAAGAGGGCTTAGGAAATTTGATACTCACAGGACATATTGAAGGTAAGAGGGGACAGGAAAGTAGTGTCTAACCTACCTAATGAGCTTGTATAAGTGGTTGGCAGAACAGGAATTAGAAGAGAATGAAAAAACAAAAAATTACTTGCAAAGGACAGGAAATTGTAGAGGGCCATGATTGCCAAAGTCCTGAAGGGACATGGCATGTAGAAGATGTAAGTGCATGTTGTATTCTTTACAGCACACACAAATAGTATCTATCTGTTAGGTTGCTTGTAAACTTCACTGTTTACTTTCTTCAATTGAAATCTTGTAACACTTAAGTGTTTTATCACCTCCCTACTCTTGTGACACTTCAAGGCTCATCCAAATTGAGTAAGGGGTGATACCTAACTGTTTATATTTCCCAACCACCATTTTTTTTTTTTTTTTTATGTGGATAGATGATTGAAAACTATAATCCTGATTATATTTCAAGGTTCTACTTATTCATGCTATATTTGTATGTATATTTCAATAGTGTCTTATGTTAATACATGAATCTCAGAATGTCTTATACCGAAATGAAGCAACGTCAAGCCTGGCCAGTACCTAGATGGGTGAATGTTTGGAAATACCAGGTGCTTGTGTGTTTGGATAGTATAATGGCTAATAGTTCAGAAATGTTAATTGAAGAGCTGAGTTTTGATTCCCACTGGGTTTGTGATATTCTCTTATGCAGAAATACCCTTGGGGAAAGGCATGAATCCACCTCTTCTACCACCAGCTATGGGTTAATTAGTAAGACTTGTGTGACTAAACCATTATTATCTTCCAGAAAAAAATTCTTATAATCTAAGAATATTTTCTGGCTTTAAATAGCCTGCAAAAGGTTGATAAGCTGTAGAAGACAAATCAACCAGAACACCTTGTGTGTGAGTGTATGTTTGCCATATATAAAACCATGGTCTGAGACAATGTTTTCACAAAGTGGAAATAACATGTTTTTTTTTTCTTTCTTAATTAATGGCATGGTACAAAAAACTGGAACATAAAATCAATTCTTATGTATTTTTCTATAGCATAGCTTGCAGGACAAAAGGTTTCTTAGAAAATCACATGATTTTCAAGAGGCAGTCATATTTCTGTGTGTGTGTGTCTCTCTCTCTCTCTCTCTCTCTCTCTCTCTATGTGTGGATGTTATGCAAAAAAACCATTGTAATTTTTTTATGTTAATTTTCTGTTGTGTTAAAGGAAACTGAAAGAAAGACTGAGCCCATTTTAAAATGGGCTCTACCTTGTTTGCTGGAGGGAGATAACTGCAGTTGATAATATCAGTACCACTACTACTGTCACTGTTGTCTCCTTTTCTTTTGACAGATCTCCCTTGCTTTGTTTATGATGATAGGACCTGTTCTCCTCGTTTGGATTGATTGTGTTCCATGGTTTTTTATTCTTTCTACTCTATAAAACAGTTTCTGGCTTATTCATATATCACATGTCTTCATTCAATGATTTCTCAAATTTTTGTACATCAATCTGATGTGCCAGTTTGTTTTCCCTGTGACTGATGTATTAAATGCTAGTACAAATTAAAACAGGAAATTGGTGATGTGCAAATGTGGTATTTAAAAACAGTGTCCCGAGTATACCAATTAGCTAAGAGATTAATTTCAGTAAGTATAATACATTAATAGTAATTTATCCATGCAATAAAAATGATGTTACTTATTTTCAAATATTGTTCATAGTCTCTTTGCAATGTCTAGCTTTGTATCAGCCAATAGTAAGTGGACCAGCAAAAAATTAAATGAAAATAAAAACAAAATACTCTGCATATTATGTAGTAGGCATGAAAAAGTTCATGGACAAAAAGCCTTGAAAAAGATGTTTGGTCAGATTTTGGGAAGTGGTGGTCTGAGAAATTTTCAGCAGCCCCTTGGACACCTGTAGTCCTATGCTATATTCTGTCTTTGTTTCCTCTGCTTACAGGAAACAAAAACAAGTTACACTAACAATCCCCCTTTTGACTTGCTAATGTTTAAAATATTAGCTCAAACACTAAGGACAGTTTTGACACAGTATGAGTCCTTATAAAAGAAAATTTCTAAGAACACTAGAAAAAAATGAATAAACAGATTAGGAATTGTTCCTTGTACATTACATTCAATGAAACATGTATAATAGGATTGCTGCCCAAATATATAACATGTATGTATATGATTTTTTTTTTTTTTCCTTTTCACACTATTGTGTATTGTTATTACAGTTTTGGACTTGAATGTAATCTTCATAATGAGACTATCATAAAATAATTATATAAGCAAACATTATTACCCCATTATAATACCAATGCATTCTTATTTAAGTAATTCATGTTTTTTTAACTGATAACTCCACCCAGTAAAGAAGACTGATTGATGAAAAAAGTGTCTGGAATTAGTTAAGAGATAAGGCTGTAATATTCTATCAGGCAAATGTTAGACTGAAACATATTTTTAACAAAACATTTTTACAACTTGCTGAGGATAATTTTTAAATTCTACAACCAGGTACTGCACATTGAGGAATTAGCATTTTATTATGTTTTTAATGATTTCCATTAATGGGGAAAAAAAAAAATTCACAAAGGCAACTACAGCAGATTTTTTTCTAAGGATGGAATTATGAAGTTACCTAAAGAGAGTGAAACAATACTATAAAATTAAAAAAAAAAAAAAAAAAAAAAACTTATTTTTACTTAAACTCTATGGACTTCTTAACCAGCTAAATATTAGGAAATTTTACTTTTTATAGTCTCTATTAATCTTTTGAAGTAAAATCCATTGTTGTGTTAAAAATAAATATCCTTTGCAAAATGAGGCTATAGTATAAAATAATTATCTTTGCATACATTAATGATGTGTTCAACTGATTTAAATTAACCAACCTAATCTTCAAAAATAAGTTTTACTGTAGCCTGGACAATCTCCTGACAGATGAAGTAAGTTAACAGAAATGTCATTCTACAGAATGATGCTGAGGATACCATAGATGGAATATCTGAGCAATTTTAGTTTTAGACAAAATGCAAACAAAAAGGACACTTATAATTAACATAAATGATAGTTCAAATTTCTTGGACACATTATGAAGAAAGAGGGCTTTGAAAATTTGATAATCACAGGACAGATTGAAGAGAGCAAGAGGAATAAAGAAAAACAATGCATAACTTACCATGAGTAAATGGATGATGAAACAGGGTTTAGAAAAGATAACAAAGACAAAATTTATTGAGAGCTACAAATGACAGGAAATTGTGGAGAGCCATGATCACTTTTGTCCTTAAGGTACACAGCACAGAAGAAGAGAAGAATTTTGTAGGATAAGCTGGATGCCTTGGGTTATCACTTTTTCTCATATTAAGGGTGTGGTTATGCAAAGGACCTGTTGACTATTACACTTTTTCTTATTTTATGACTAATGATTACAGAAATTGCCAAGAATGGTTATTTATATTTAGAACTTGAAAAAAAAAACCCTCATGGAATTGGATGATGTTTAGTACAGTGGGTGAGGTTTGGTTAGGAGTAGGTATGGGGCTGAATTGGCTAAATGACTGATAATTAGTGCAAACTGCATTTGCAGTGAAGCTATGACAAAGTGAACTTCTGTTGGCAGTAAAGAGTCTAAGTGGCAAGTTTCACCTCCAAATTGTTACTATTTTCATTACTTACCTTGAACAAATTAAATTATGTTAATGGGGGGGTGTACTTTCATCTTAGTTTCTTTTTCTTTCCTCTCTCTATCACAATCTTTTTAAAGATTTGTAAGTTTTTACCAGCCTCCAAGTAGTATACTTTTTTAAGTTCTCTTCCTGTAAAAATGAAGAACATTTTTCTTATTTTTTCTTAATTTCTTCTTGGCGTTTGTTTTTGATTTTTATGTTAACTGTTTTTTAAATGTTTTGCAAGTGTGTGTGTGTGGTGGGAGGAGTTCTCAGCCTGACCCACTTCCCAAAATCTGACCAAATTTCTCTATTGAGAAAGATAAAAAGTTCTAGAAGAATGGATTTATGAAGTTGCCTGAAGATAGTAAAACAAAACTATAAACTTATTGTTCATTACAGAAAAGTGTGTGTGTGTGTGTGTGTGTGTGTATATATATATATATATATATATATATATATATATTCATATGGGTGTTTATTCTTTTGCTTGTGTATATAAAAATACACATGCAAAATGCTCTGATAGTAATGCCTTCCAATTATTTCCATGGAAATTTTTTTTTTTTTTCTTTATACCCTGATCTAGGTGACAATGCCACTAGACTGCAAGAGATTACAAGATGTGAAAGAGAATGAGAATCTTTATAATGGGGAGGTTTGAGGAAAGAATAAAAAAGGAACATGGTTAAAGAAGACAGAAGATGGCAATTGATGTTGCCTTTAAATTTTTGAAACGTTAGTTATCAGGGAAGCAAGAAATCAGAAGGGAGTTCCACAGGTGAGAAGTGTAACAAAAGAAACTTTTAGAGTAGAAGTAGCAGTTGCATCTAGCTAGTTCAACAGTAAAACTGAAATCTGGTTGCCAATCTAGTTGTGTGCTTAAAATCATGTGGTCAGAGCACTGATGGGAAAAAGCTCATCAAAATAGTTGCCATAACAGGAAGCACAATAACACTTTTGGATAAAGCAAGTTTTCAGCTATAAAAACATGGTTTTTTTCTTTTTTCATTTAGTCACCACCATTGGCTATGCATTTCTGACAGTGATGAACAAGAGTCTGCATGCAGAATGTGACTTTCACATATATTGCAGTCACCATTGTTGCAATGCATTACCCACTACTTAAATGTGCTTATATCCACTGTTTGGTTTCCATAAACACTCAGCAAGTGTCAGTAATTATAATAGGAAGAATTTAATGGCATATCTCCTTACAGACTTTCATATCAGATATGAATTTACAAGATTACTGCTCAGTTAATATTTGTAACAAGGCTAAAAGAAATGATCAGTTATTGGCAGGAAGGTTCAGACTCTACTGTTATACTATCAACATCTAATCCTGACATCATGGAGGCCAACATAATAAAATAGGAGACATTATTTTCAGAGTGATCCATGTACATTAAAGATTAGGTTGGCTAAAAAATTGATCTGTTGTTCATTGAATGGCATTAGGATTGTTTCATTTTAACCAACTTAATTTAAAAAGATCAGTTTTTTTTTTAATTTTATTATGAGAGCTATCATGTTCTTGTATTATTACATTGTCATCTTGGTTGATATAAATGTTATGTACAATGTTTCAACCAAGTACTCTCTGGTTATCAAGTTCTCATTGATTGGCTGATATAGGATATCTGTTGATTATTGTGATATTTTGTCCCTGTTATCATCAGTTATTGTTTGTTCCTGCTGAATTGGTGCATCACTACCAGATCCAAGGATTGAAATCCTGACCACTAGATTACAGTAACACATGCATAACCAACTCCTATATCTACACCACCATCATGAAGGACATTAGTGTTTTTTGTTTTTATTATTATTATTATTATTTTTGGGGCTATTCATATTCAATGTCAGATGATTTTTGACATTTAGTCATGATGGCATGTTTGTACCATTTTTCATAATTTAGTATTTGATTTCCAAAATAAGTAACTGTCAATATTCTTGTGTTATTTTGAACTGTTGTTCTCATCTTGATTGATATAGGTAATACAAGAATATTGACAATTACTCTTCTCAGAAATGAAATGCTAAGCTCTCATATTGTGCACTTTTTTGTTTTGTTATTAGAAGTAAGATTTTTTTTATTTGATTCTGATATTGCAGGCAGAATAAAATTAGCAACATTTTCAATATAAAGTTCTTTTTCATGCACACACTCACTCATTCACTCTCTCTCTCACTCTTTGTACAGTTTATGAGTGGTTTAATGGATAGTTAATCGGAATAAGAAATCTGCAAACCAGGTTTGATTTTCAGTTGAGCTTATTACATTCACATAAGCACAAATACCCTGGGAAAAGATATAGATTCATCATTGTTATCAACAAAATTGTTAATGAAATATCCACTGTTCAACATGTTTTGGCTTTAAATAACCCACAAAAACATATAAATCAATGAATGTGCAGTTTTTGAAGAAGGTACTGCAAATGATCAAACCTGTTAAAGTGGTTTGCAAAGCTTCATGTTGGAGACTACTTGTTGAACTATACTCTACAGTCAGAAATACCAATTAAGTTGATGGTAATCAAATCAAAAGCATAACTTAAGAAAATACATGTTATATGATGTGGGAGATAAGAAATGCTCAAATTATGAAAATCATTTGCTTAGGTTTGTGACTTTTGACATGTAACTTACACAAGTTAACTGAAAAAAAAACTACTGGACTATACATATTTAAATGTTTTGTTTTGAAACCTTATGAATAACTGATACTTAACAATATAGAGATTTGAAAGAATTGAATACTAATGATTGTGTAACAAACAAATAAAATAAACTACAACTATGCCAAAGCTTAGTCTTTATTAAAAAAATGTGATGCTGTGTATATGGTGGGATTGGAAGTGATTACTTTCCTAGAACAAAAAGATTGATTCAAATAACTATTGCTCTCAATCAAGCCAGTTGAAGTCAGAAATCAATGATTAAAAATCAGAATTAGTGAAAAGAAAAGGCATAATAGTTTGTGACATTAACAGTAGGTTGAATTTTTTTTCTTTTTTGATTGAAGTTTTCCCATTCAACAAATATTGCTCTGTTGCATTACCATCTATTGCAATCTTTAGAGAATACTATTAATGAATAAAAAAAAAATCTGTTGCCTGAAAGGCTGCAAAAAGTGATGAGACTAGTTCTTTGCTGAGAAAGTTCTAGGAAAATTTAACTCTGAAATTGGCTGAAAGATGATAGAAAATAACAAAACAGAACCCATTATTATGAGTACACATTTGCAAGCCTATCAAATGGTGGTAGAATTTCTTTTGTTCTGGACAGCTATTCAGATCCTCCTAGAGCTAAACTGCTCTGTCAGGTTGTGTATACAGTATAGTTACCACCAAATTTTGAACACCTTGTTTAAACTAATGACCAAGGATATTTCTTTTCCAGTATGGAGACTGTCACGGCTCTCCATAAATTCCTTTTCTTTTTTATCTATGAATTTTTATAAGTTCTTGGGAAAGGGAGTAGAGTAGTTTCTTGTTGCCTTTTCAATGGTTTTTAATTCACAATTGTCCTTTTTCTTGACTGGCTGCCACTCAAGGTGAGAGTTGAGTCTCCTCTCCTATTTAAGTGATAGTTGGGGATAGGGAAGAAATGGCTTCATGCCTTTCTCAGCCATTTCATTTGAAATAAATGCAACAGACTAATCTGGAACTTGAAGTCAACTTGCCAGTTCCACTTTTTATACCACTAACCATTATGCTACCCACAAGAAATACTGCAAAGTGTCACATTTTATGAAGCATCTGGTAGACCAATTATCAAAGAATTTAATAGAAGAAATATTTGTTTAATTTAAGTCTGTAATAATCATATGTTCAGGATTTAATCTGTGATTAATGGTACATATATGTATTATTATATTACTAGAAATACCCGTGAAAATTCATGGTTTTCCTATCTGAATTTTCAGATGAATCGTAATTCTTAAATTAATGATTGAATAACCTCATGGTAAGTTCTATGACCATAAAATATCTTTAGAAATTCCCCTATTCCATCCCTTAAAATTTGAACTTAACAACTTTAACAAAATATTGGAATAACAATAATAATTATTCATAACATTTAAAGAATAGGGTACAAATGAAAAGATTTAAAAGTGACAACTTTTCTATTTCACTGAAGCAGATAAAAATGTTAGCACCTCCACTATCTTTCTTTCATTTTCTCACTGAAACCAAGTCGCATCTCTGATATCTCTTTTCCATCTTTCCATGTAATCAAAATAAAATAGTCCATTATTTATGAGGTATTGGCAGGATGTAACATACATGCTAACTAAGGGACAGACAAGCAGATTTATAATAAGAATCTTATGTGAGATTTGGCAAAACAGATAATCTGGGAGGATTCTGGAATCATAATTGCCAAAAAATTGATGTATTTGTATAAGATTCTAATATTGATCTCTTAATCAAATAATTAACACACACACACACACGTGTGTGTATCACAAAAATATGAGTATTTCCAACCAGACATGTTGGACACTTTTTGTTTTTTTTATTTTCAGTGCTAATCCTCAAAATTTGTCACTTGAGATCCTTGCAGAATTCAGAAAGACAGCTGCAAAATTTGCCAGATAGATAACTTGTTTCCAAGTTCCAACATGAGATAAAGATTCTAGGGAGTGATGTCTCTGGCTCAGGGCATTGAGTTTGGTCTGGTAGCTATTAAAAAAGCTCTTATTTAAATATACAGAGGTGAGCTTGTTTTTTTCAAGTGTGCTTGTTAGACTGGAAAGGTGTAGAGTTGTGAAAAGGTTGTGTGAAATGTATTTATTGTGGATGGTTTTAGACTTTCTATAAACTGTTAGCTGGGGTAGGGGACATTATTTGGGTTGGGGGCGTATTACCTTCATTTGGGTTGGTTGTATAACTCTTATTATGCAGTGAGGCTGCTTCTCTGTTTTATTAGATAGGTCAATCAATAATTCCGTAGCCTGGCACAGTTTTAGCAGAATTTTGATTTGAAAGTTTCATTATAATTTGATCAATATGATTAATTTACAGGCATTGGAATAAGTATGTTGAAACATTTAAAATTAAATATTTATGTAATATATTGGTGTATAAGAAGTATTTTGATTTTTTTTTTTTTTTAACCCACTCTTTTCTAACAGCTTATGTGAAATTTTTTTAGAGCTCATGTATGTTTTTAAAACTTATATAAAATGGTCAAAATACAGTTTAGACAGATTCATTTTGATTTGTAGATGTGATAAAATTAGTAGGCAGGATAATATAGTTTTTTGATTCATTGTGTTTCTCAGGAAGGGCCGTTTTTTGTTTTGTTTTTTTTATTTTTTTTATTTTTTTTTTTTTGTCTTGCAGTATTTTGTGGGCCTTTTTGTTTTGAGTTGAATATAAAATAATTAGGATACTAGAATAGTTTGAAAGTGTTTCCAATGTATTTCTTCATGTAAATAATCCGAGCTGCATATTCTTAGAGCTCTTAGATAGAATCTGATGATTATGCCAGATTTTATTTTTTTTATGATGGGAATAGAAATTTATTAGGTAATTTTTGCTTGTTGATTTCTGGTGGACACTCAGTTTTAAGCTGTTGTTAATATAATGTACTTTGTTATCTAGGAAGGGTAAGGAATTGTTATATTTCATATGTAAAGTCTATTGTGTGTTTGACTTTGTTTAATTGATCTACCGTAGTCCTTCCAATATAAAGAAAAATTAGTCCAATGAAGTCCTGAAGGACAAAATGTGTCACAAGTAAACTTTTTCCACTTTATATATAACATAAACATAATTTTCACTTCCTACTACCTTCTCTTTCTTTCATAGCCTACACCTCCATTTTTCATAAAATTTTAACAGTAGCCTTGAGTGGCTCTCGAGCCTTGTATTGGATGAACTTTAGTATTAATTTTTGGTGATAAAGCATTTGTCAAGATAGCTGGTGATGAGACAAAACTCTGAGAAGTGGTTTCATCAGGAATATTTACCTTGTTACTGCTGAAACCATTTAAAGCTAGATGGTTGATTAAATGTCAATGGGCCGTATGATTAGAAACTTCAAAACCTTGCCAATATATACATAGCGTTAAAATGAAATTGTTGCTAAAATAGGTCCCTTATTATTACTTAATTTCCCATCGACCATATCAGAAGTTATATAAAATCTAGTTTCAGTATGCAGTGTGCTCGCACAATAGAGCCAAGTGGACTTTTGGGGATTTTGTATACCCTGAATAAATTCAGCTCAGAAATCAGTTATGGAATTGGACAAAGTTAGACTTCTTCTGAAATCTTGAGACTGTCTACTATCAGACTATATAGTGCACATATCACTTGGGAAATGTCCCCAAAATGCCAAATGTCTGCTTGCAAGGCAACTAATAATTGATTTTCAATGGTGTCAAGCTACAGACTTCATAAAATAATTGATTATTCTCCTAAAGTTATAAGTGGCTCAGTGTAGGGTAAGGGTTAGTGAAGCTAGTCTGATTGACCATTATTACTGAATAATGAGTTCAATCTTCCCTGGGAGTGCCCCCCTCCAAACTTCGACATCAAATACTTCACAAAGCGTTGACATATCATAAATTCCCCCAACCAATATCCTCAAATTATTTCTAGGGAAGCATGAATCACTGAACTTTTTGTAATTCAAGTTTTAAAAAAAAAAAAAAGTTGGATGAATTTTGAAGGATTATACCAGATTCAACATACCTGAGGGAGGCAAGAAGAAAGATGCATGATTGGGCTACAAGATCACTTCAAGCAATGTGATAAAGTTACTAAGTTACAAAAAGTTACTTAGAGTGAAAGAAACTGAGAAAACTTTGAGAAGAAAGGACAATAAAAGAGGATTCAAAAAGACAGATGATGACTGACATTGTACTTAAAACTTTTGGAAGATTGTAGTTGACAGGAAAGCAAGAAATTGAAAGAGTTCCACAGGTGAGAAGAGTGAAAGAAGAAAGTATTAAAATAGAAAATGCAATCATATCTAGCAATCTCAACTTCAAAATGAGACATAGCTGCCAATCTAGTTCTAAATGATAAAAAAAATAAATTTGATTAATTTAAAAGATAAAAACTTGAAATTAATTTCTCATTAAGTAGTCCAGCTTTTTTTTAATATATATATATATATATATATATATATATATATATATATATCCTGAAGATTGTGTTTAAATACGAAACAGACTGTCGCCATTCGGTGTTGACCTCGGTATCCACTTTTACATTTATATATGCTCTATCTGTGATAGTAAGCACTTTAATCCATAAATACAGCATACCTTAAAACTATATTTTTATCATATATATTTGTTTATTACTGCAAATATTATTTTTAGTTGATTTTTTAGTACTAATGGCTGAAATCCATTAATTCTTTAAAAATACAAGTTGTAAAACACCAAAAATCAGATTTTAACAATGCTGAATTTTCAAACTCATAGCATGCCTAACATTGTGGGGATTTGATAGCATAGTAATTGTGAATTCAATCTATATGCAGAGTATTACAGAATTAGCAATAAATGAATAGTACTAAGAAAAAAAAGAATTAGTTATCCCTGGATATGGACAATGGAACAAGAACAAACTACTCCTTTTGACTCAATAAAGGTTTTAGTTTTACCTTCTCTGAAGGTTAATCAGATTGACAGACACCTAAAGAAGTTCAAAGGGTACAGTGGTCAAAACATGATATCAACGAAGATGAGGACATTAATCCCAATGTAAATAATAATTCTTAATTGCAAAAATTCAAGCTTAAATTAAATTTGCTAGTGTTGTGTGTTTGATTCTCACTAAGTGTCACATTATTATTGTATTGACTGACTAAGCATATGTATAAGAGAAAGGGCAATGAACCTATTTTGTAATATTGAGTGCTGTGCTTGTAACGGCGACCTTACTGTTAATAAAAAAAAAAGCGGAAGTAACAAAGCAACAAATGGAGATAAGATGTGGCTGAGATCAGTACAAGAGTTTTTAGTCTCCATGACTAAGTTCGATCATATTGCACAAGGTAGTAGTCAAGATAGACATGTGGAGAAAATCAGCATGTGTATGTAGATGAGTGAGATAGCCTCATGGGAGTAATATTCCACAAATTATCACATTGTAGTAGTTAAGAATTAGTTGCTGCTTATTTCATCATTGGCTGAAGGAATCATTGCTAATGGAAGCACCTTCCTCAGATGGGTTCAGTTCAGAATTTACTGTATGTTACACAGATACACCTGAGGAAGGCTGAAGTGCACAACAGCTGAAACATTGTGATGGTAACAGAAACATGGGGACAATAGTCCAAATATAAATAGTATAAATAATAAAAATATAGTTAAAAATAAGATCTAATATCTTCCTTCTAGTTTAGAATTGTATGGATCATATAAACTATCTTCATGAAAAATATCAATTTTGTAAGTAGCTTAGTTATTATGCAGTAGGAAAAATAAAATCTATGCTGATTTCTGCATATTGCTTATAAAAAGACCACATGCTTAGACATCTACTGTTAGACAAGTAACTAGAACTGAATCGTCTCTGTCCTATGTGAAATAGAACTACCTACAGTGAAGATAGGATAACTGAATATCAGGTAAAACTGATTTAACATTTGCTTTAAGGTTTTTTTTTTTTTTTTTTTTTTTTTTTTTAATCATTTCACCCTAAGAAAGACAACACAGCCATTAAGATACAGGGGGTTACTGAATGTTAGAGAATATGAGAAAAAAGAACATGAATTAAGAGAACAGTAGATAATTATTGATATTGCATTTAATTTTTGGAAGATCAAAGTTGACTGGGAAGCAAGAAGCCGGAAGACAATTCCATAAGCAAAAAGAGCAATATAAGAAACTGTTAACATACAACTTACAGCTACATCTGGCCATTTCAACTGCACAAATGATGAAGCCTTGCTGCCAATCTCGTACTGCACTTAAATTCATAAAGTCTAGGTACTGCGGAGATCTGTATTTTCTATCACTACTGTACCATAGAGGAAAGTTCATCAGAAAAGTTACCATTTTCTGAACTTTTAAACATATCTTATGCTTGTTGAATAAACATCAATTTAAAATTTAACTGTAGTTTGAAATTATCTTATCAAAAGGAATTTTCAGCATATAAGACGATGCTTACTGCAACTGTTGAGACCCAAAACACACAAGCCACAATTTGCCATGAAATAATTATTACTAATCAGTGGCTAGCAAGTTCAACCTTTACTCGTTGCTCTACACTGGTACACCAGACTAAGTTAAACCCTGTAAATATCAATAACTAACTTAGTGTTTGACAGCATAAAAGATGAACAGGCATATTAGATGCACTCGTGTTTCATTTTCAGGAAAAGTTTTTAGCATATTTAAGCATGTAATGTTTAAAGCAAACTATCAGTACATTATAAAAGCACTGTAGCTATAGCAGAAACCATTACTGTATACAAAGAGTAAGATAGCAGCACAACTGGACATAATGAAAGAAATTGTAACCATGAATATATCTTATGTGATTACAGTAATAAAACAGATGTCATCTGTACTTTAAGGTGATCTTATCAGATGCCTGTTGTATTGCTATGTGGTAGGAGACTTCAAAGCTGACAAAAGAAATGGTACAAAGACTTTGTCAAAACTCACCTCCACTGTCTGACAAAAGGATCTAGAGGCATATCCTGCCAACTGATCGTGTTGGTATGTTATTGTCCACTCGATCTCTGCAAACTTTTAAGAAGCCTGGAATTAAAAAAAAAGATCAACATTTAAAGAGAATGGCACCACAAGCATTTTTGTCAGTGATCCCAACCATGGACTTCCAGTGAATACCAGGGTGCTGTAATTTTGGATGTGTAGGTGGTGTAATGGATAATGGCTCTGAATTTTTAATTAGTGAGTTCCAATTCCAGTTGGATTCATTATATTCACTTATGCACAAATACCCTTGGGGAAAAGTGTCAATCCACTATTTCTCTCTCCAGTTATTGGTTAATAGCAAGACTTGTATCACTAAATCATTATCAAAAAAAGAAAAAAAGTAAAATAAAATTGTGTACAAAATGTTTAGATTTTGGCATTAAATAGCCTATAGAGGTCGATATGACACTAAACAAAAACAACCAACCAACTTGGAGTGTCTGCTCTCCTCCATGCTGTGTGTATCCAAACTTGCTTTGTGGAGCCACTTTTGGATCAGTTGATGAATTACAAAATAATCATCTTCAGAACCGAAGGATAGCTATAATATTTACTATTAGCGATGACGTCATCATTTGAGTAAATATGGAGTCAGGCTGGGTGGAAGTGACTGAGTTAAAATTAGACTACAAGATATAAAAGATGCAGAATGCCTTTTTCCGCCATTTTTTTATTTTTAAGTGTGTCATATACAGTCAAATTATATTAGTGATGTCTTTCCAGGAGGCGAGGAATAATTCACAAGTTGGTTTTGTAGATCATTCCAACTGACTTTTCAATTTACACCTCAGAACATACCCTATACATGTGGCCATGTACCAAGCTATGCTGAGTAAATAAGACCCTAGATGGGTGACTGCTTGGGAATACCAGGTACTGTAAGTTTGAATGTGTGGGTGATGTAATAGATAATTGGAGAGCCGAGTGCTAATTCCAGTTCAGTTTGTTATATTCACTTACACAGAAATACCCTGAGAAAAGATCTTTAATCTACCTTTTCTTCCCCATCCCTCCAGCTTTGGGTTAATTAATATCATTAAATCATTATCTCAAAAAAAATTCTTACAATCTAAAAATATTTTCTGCCTTTAAATAACCTCGAAAGGGTTGATAAAATGTATAAAATGAGTGAATCAATCAATGGTATCGGTGTGCATTTGCAAAACTGTACTTATGACAATAAGAGATCTCTTGATCTATTTGAGGACCATTTAAAAAAAAAAAAAAAAAAATGCATGTCTCAAGAAAGAAAAGTAATGAATCTTCACTCAACGCCCCTGCAAATCCTCTCGGTTGTAAAAACTTTTTTTTTTAAGCAGCTGTTAAACTTATTCTTTATGCTTTTTTTTCTTTCCTGTTTTTTTAAAAGAAAATCATGGTTGGGGAAACAAATAAAAACGAACTGCAAGAAAGAAACCTCTAAAAGCTTTGGAATGAAAAAGAACTGAATAATCTGCATCAAGACAAGAAAAGTGTTGGGGTATGGATTGGTTATGTCGGTAAGGGAAAGCTTGAATCTATTAAGTCTGAGTCACTATAGGGTTGGCTGGCTGGGCACCCATCATCCTACTGAGTGTTCATTGGCAGGTTTCTCTTGTTTATTTTAACTTCTCTTTCCGCATTATTACTTTCACCACGACAATCCTGTTTTCTTTTGTTTTTTTTTTGTTTTTTTTTATTGGTTGTTGCTTTATTTTCTTTTCCACCATTAAAGCTTTGATAATTTTGACATTATTCAAAACAACAAAAACAAAAAAAAAAACTTACTCTTTCTTTATTCATGATGAAAATAAGGCAAGGTGCTATTTTTGCTTGACGTGAAGTGGGGAAGATTTGGTTTTGGTGGCTGTGTGTGTGCGTGCCAGGGAATTTCTTTCATACTCTCTCCCTCTTATTTATACAGTACATTAGCAAGTCTATAATCTAATAACATAAAAGCATTTATTTTATGCAATACATGTTTATTTTTCAACATAATCTCCTTTCTCATCAGTATAGTTAATTCACTGGTGAATACTCTTTAAACAGAAATCAAACAATAACATTTAATGAATTATTTTAATCTGAAATTTAAATTACAGATTTATTGATCCAGTCTTGGAGATATGTATAAATACAGAAATATCCACCCTTTTAATGATAGTGTATCTGCTCTTAATTTCTTTTTTTTGTTTCTTTTTTTTTTTTTCTTTTTTTTTTCTTCAAACAGTGGGTAAATTAAAAAACAAACATTGGCATAACAGTCTTCCAATTTGAGAGGGTCTATTCTTCACAACTCTGAAATCTGAAAGAAATACAATACTTTATTTAATTATTTTAACCACAATTTAAACTGCCTTTCCCACCACCCCCATCTTTAGGGATTCTCACATTTCTTCTCAACTTTTCATCTATTCAACTTCATTTAATTTTCTTTCTCATTCTTCCAATTTTTTTTTTCCCTCTCTTGTCTACCATTCACACCTTTTTAAACTAATGCAAATGACTTTATCCACTCATCACTTGACCTGTTATTTATTTTGAAGTAGTTGATTTATTCACCTAATCCACTAGATATAGAGATTATAATTTTTTTTTCTTTAAATACACACTGCTTGCTCTAACCTGAAAGCCAGAGCTTTTGTCATTTCAATATCTTTTCTCTCTCTTTTTTTTTTTTTTTTATTTTTTTTTATTGCGGGGGTGGGGTCTGACTGAGGAGAAATCTCTCTCTCTCTCTCTCTATATATATATATATATATATATATATAAAATCTGTCAAATTTGTTTGGCTGACCCCCACCACTGGGAAATAGGTCAAGAGTGTTTAAATAAAAGAATGAAAAGTTTTTTAACTTGCTAAACTTACGAGGTTATTTAATTTTTGTATGGGATATTCAGAGAACTTAAAATAATTACTTGGTTACTTATTTTAGTGCATTAAACAAATTAGCTCTAAATAACACTGTAATTTGCTGCATTTTATTTTTCTTTTGTTTATTTTGGCTTTCTGTCAAAGTATCCCCATATTAAAGGAAAAAAAATCATCTCGAAGGAGGGAATTTGACAGTTGAAATAATAATTAATTTTTTGTTTCAGTAGAAGTCATGGACATTACAACCAGAGAGAATGAAATGCCCTTTTGATAATTAAGCTTTCTTTCATCTTTAAAAGCCACTGGTAACTTACATAAAAGATGCACTTTTATGATTGATCAGATGTGTCCCTATGTCTCTCTCTTTTTTCATTTTCTCTCATTCTTTTTTTTTCTTCTTTCAATGAAATTCTGAATAGATTTGATTTGGTTTCTTGTGATGGATTTGTCTCCGTAGATAATAGTGACTACAGATCTGCCTAAACGGTTATAGCATGCTGGGTTTGTATGTGTACCTATCCGGTACAACCAGATAATTGTTCAACAACTGGAATTTGAATGCAGCAGTGGCTCATTTCTCATTGGTGCAGAATGTCAGGAGTGGTCAAGTTACCAACTGACCTCTCGTTTTTAATTCTTGGCCTGAACAATTAATTGACTAGTGATAAAGTGTTTTTTTGTCCAATACTTTATTGAACAACACTCAATAACTATTAAGCAATATTTCTGCAAGACCGCTATATTATTATCCCGTGGATTAAAGTATGTTGTTGATCAGGTCTGGAAATTATATTTATTTACAGTTATTTGATTTTTTTTTTTTTTTTTTTTTTTTGTAACAGACCACTCCTTAAAATTACTAACAGGTGAAATACTTTCATTACCAACAATATTCATTACTGTTATAGAGGCATAGTTGAAAGAAGTTTCAGGTAAAACCAAATGTCTTATTGCACCAAACTGGGGATGTACAGAAAATGGATAACAACTATGAATTTCAGGCTTCTCTCGGAAGAGATGTCTGCAAAATATCAAACCACTTTTGAAGGTCATCCTGATGTTATATGGACCACAGATCTTTTGTATTTTCTCTGATAATCCCTTCACATAAGATAGGCAAACTGAAGCTGCTTTGTAAGTGTTGTTATCCTCTTGTAAACTTCTATCCAGCAGACATCTCTTCTGAGTAATACCCCTCCTCCCCAATAGAGGAAAACCTGACTAAAATCTGTGTATATGCCATCTCATGCAGCTCTGGTAAGAAATATAAAAGAGAAACAGGACGCCCTGCTTAAGGTAAAACTGCAAGAACATTGGAAAGCTGTAACACAAGGGGAAATAGAAAAATCATTTGGGCTCTGGTAAAAAATGGTTACCGAGACATTAAGTTTATAAGTCCTAAAAATTCATACACTGACCCAGTGGATAAAAGCATTGGTTGAATCTAGTGACTTGACTGGAAGAGTTATGAGTTCAATAGCTGGCTACAGCAGTGGTGAACAAAAATTTGGTGTGTTGAGTTAAAGGGAGATAACTGAGACATCTGGAGGAGGCATGGCATGTGGAACTAGAACGATCTACCTCAATGAATGAAATAAAGGGTTTAGTTCAAAATTCCAATCACCTGAAGAAGGCCAGAGTGTACAATGGCCAAAACGTGAACATGGCAATAAAGATGAGGACAACAATTTGAACAATGTAAATAATTACAATGCCTTCTCTCAGAAATATAGACAAATGTAAAAAAAAAATGAATGAATTAATCACTGATTGCAGTTTTATCTGTAACTCAAACATAGGAATCCTGATTAATGAATGTTTTCACTTGATATTGTCACAGCGAATTGACATAAAATTGGAACATGGCTTTATATCCTACTGAATATGTGTTTCTCTTTTCACTATTAGCAGTGATACTTGGGAGACAACCTTATCAAGCCTCATAATGAATGATCATTTTTTTTTTTTAACTGTGACATTTCTACTCTGTTACCAAGAAGATTAATTGCACACTTCTATGAAAAGAAACAGGACTGATATCACAAAAAATTGTCATATCCAAACTACAAGTTTTCTCCTTCAAAATTATCTCCCTCAAGTCTAACATACTTTACCAACCTTCTCTGCCATGCCTTCATACACTCTTGGAAGGATTCTCCCAGAATTTTCCACAACTCCATTGTCATTGTTCTCTTGATGGCTTCTACATCTTGAAAACTGGTTTTGAAGGGGAAAATTTGTAGTTTGGCTTTGATTTAATTTTTTTGTGACTTCAATCCTGTTCCTTTTCTGACACAACTTGTATAGTGTGTTGGTGGTGTAATGGATAATGTCTCGGAATGAGAAATCGGAGAGCCAAATTCAATTTTAGGTTTGTTACATTCACTTATGCGCAAATATCCTTGGGAAAGTTATCAATCCATCTCCTTTCCCCACCTATGGGTTAAATAGTAAGCCTTGTATGTGAAAAATCCTTGTTATTTTCAAAAAAATTATTAATACACTATTCACTTGCAAAAAGAAAAAAAAATCCAAAGTATGTTACAACTTTAAGTTATAAAAAAACAATTCAGTCAATTATCTCTCTATAGCAGACACTTCTGGTGATGTAGAAAGGGTTGCACACACACACATACACACTCTCTTTACTATCAATCTCTCTGATAAGTAGTTGTAATTTCTGTTAAAACTTGGTGTAAGGACATATAATTTAATTTTATTTGTGACGCATACATACACACACCCCATATATAGATATATATAGTGTATATAAATATTATCAGTCACACACACACACACTATATGTATGTATGTATGTATATATATATATATATGGCTTATTTGTTAAATACATTAACTTGAAATATTGAAAAGACAAACAAATTATTAATGCAAGATTGTTGATGCAAAGTATTTCAATCAAACTGTACTGTATATTTGAAAGCAGCCAAAAAGATTAAATTAGTTATTCCTTTTCAGGCAAACAACCACCCACCACTCGCTTTGTAAAGAATTCCTTTGATGTTGCTTGTTTATACCAAACATATTGTTGCTAAATTTCATACTTCATGTCATTTGCTTTAAATATTATTTATTGTCAGTGCCAGTTATTGCTATTGCTATAACCCAGGCAGAAAACCCTAAACTGCTGATTTTTCAAGGCAAACCGATTCTTACCATTGAGGAGATGAAACCACATAATCTTAAAACCACTGAGCTGTATTAAGCCAAGTACAGTAAATATTAGTGTATAGTGTGACAGCAAATACTCAAGGCATAAATAGGAAGCAAGAATTTAATACATGTACTAAGGATTAAAATAGGAATAATTCAGATAAATGAAAATGTTTGTGATTCCATGTATGGCATGGCAAACATTAAATATACTAGCATATACGAGAATTCACTGAAAATTTTCCAACAACGGAAATACACTGCAAACTGTTTTAATATGAGCTGTTTATATAGGATGTATTTAAAAAAAGGCATCTCAAAACTTTTATTCTCTCATCAGGTAGTGTCATTAGGAAGTAACCATTTCTATTGTACATTTAGCCTGTGAGAAGATAGAACAAATGACAATTTGTAATGTAATTAAAATACATTAAAATATTAAAATATTTAGTCACTCATATCTCTCTCTATATATATATATATATATATATAATGCACACATACAAGTTTCATTAAAGATGACGGAGAAGGTACTACAATATAGCTTTTTATTTAATTTTTCTTGTGTTTGTATAAGTGTTGTCTTATCTGGACATGTGTAAAAATTGTCCAAATGATCTGCATATTTGAGTGCATTCAGCTATTCTTTTAGCCATTATCAAAGATTATTTTTATTTTTTACTTTTAATTCAATATATGAATTTTTTATGTGTTCATCTAGAGTTATAGGAATATGCAGAACATTTGGACAATTTTTACTCACTTTATGTGCCGTAAAAAAATTACTTACATACAAGAAAAATTAAAAAGCTTAAACACACTACTTTGTCAGTTGTCTTTTAATGAAATAATAATAATATATATATATATATATATATAATCAGGTCATTCCATAAGTTCTGTCCGAATTTTAAATAGAAAAAACAAGTGACCAAATGCTACATTTAATTACATATTCAATCAACAATGTATTTTCCCTGATTATCTATGACTTCCTTCCATCTATTAACAAGCTTACTAATTCCATTACTGTAAAATTCTTTTGTTTTAACATCTTCCTGTGTTACAAAAGCTGTTTCTTCCAAATGATTCTGTAAGCTATGAAACAAATGGTAGTCTGAAGGAGCAAGATCGGGAGAATAAGGTGGATGAGGAATTTTCTCCCAACCAAGTTCTTCAATCTTTTGTGACATGATTCTTGCTGTGTGGAGTCACACATTGTCCTGATGAAACATTACCCCTTTTCAATTCACTAGAGCAGGTCTTTTTTTCCCCAAAGCTTGGTTCAAATGCTCTGATTGCTGACAGTATATTTGAGCATTAATTGTTGCATTAGGTGGTAAGAATTCAAAGTGGATTATTCCTTGGCGATCCCACCAGATTGAAAGGAGGACCTTTTGCCCATGAAGTTCCCTTCCCAGCTGTGGCTGGGGTCCTTCCCCTTTACCAAGCCACTGTCTACGATGCTTAACATTTCGATAAAAGATCCATTTTTTGCCGCCAGTCACAAGTCTATCCAAAAAAGGTGAAACAAGTTGGCGAGAATGGAGAGAAGAGCAGATGTCAACTCAGGATTTGAGGTTGTTTTCAGACAATTCATGAGGCACCCATTTTCCAAGCTTAGGAACTTTTCCAAGTTGTTGAAGATGACGATGAACAGTTGTATGGTTTGAATTGAGAACCACTGCCAATTCCTCAACTGATAAAGCAGGATTTTCTTCAAGAAGCTTTTCATCAAACTCGACTGGATGTCCGGTTTGATCTTCATCTTCAAGTGGGGAAATCTCCACCTCTGAATTTTGCAAACCATCTTCTGCAAGTTCTTTCATTCACACATTCCTCTCCATAAACTGAGTGAATGTTTCTAGCTGCTTTGGCTGCTGAGTTTCCTTTCTTGAACTCATAAAGCATTATGTGCCTCAAATGATTCTTGGGTACTTCCATGTTAGCAGGGTTTTAATGTAACAAAATTTAATTTTATTGTTCTCTGAAATAAAATTTGATCAGTTTAAATGCATCTAAACATGAAAATAGTGTTCAGCTCCACTAGACATTATAAAATACTCTTTAAATTTTGTTCATTTTAACAAAAAGTTAAAATTCGGGCAGAACTTACGGGATGACCTGATTTTTATATATATATATATAAAGATAGAAATGATAAAAAATAAAGAGATGCTGATTGTATTTTGTGTTTGGCTATTTCTTATTGGTTAGATATGTGTCACGAAGTAACAGATAATATTCAAATATGTGTGGCAAACAATCTCGAAACTGTAAAAGTTACTTATTCTTTATTATATATATATATATATATATATACACACACACACATACATTCATATATCATATGTATATATATATATATATATATATATATATATATATGCAAACTTCATTAAATCTGACAGACAGTGCTTTAAGATTTTTATATAATTTCTCATGATATAATTTATTTCTTATTTAAAAAAAATAAATTATATCATAAATTATACTTAAACTGTCCAAATGTTATATTTTATTAAAAACAAAAAACCAACACTTAGAAAAAATCAACTATGAACATTGACACAATATGTTGACTGTATATTGAAAATAAAACATTCTATAATACTACATACAAAATTCTATTTCTACTTAACAGTTAATATATTTCAGCCTTGAAAGTAGCTAAATGTATAGCCGAAAGCACTCAGAAAGATATAACATTTAAACAGTTTTTGTATAATTTATCTACAGAAAAGAAAAAAATTATAAGATCATATGAGAAATTATATAAAAAAAAAAATTAAAGCACTTTGTCATACTTGATGAAAGAAGGAACGCTGCCTAATTACACACACACATATATATATATATATATATATATATATATATATATTTAATGATAACAAATGATTGTTCACATATGCTTCTTATAATATCATATAGTAGGCTGATGAAAAAAATCTTGATTTTTGACATCTTCTCATGCTTCCATTTGGTCAAAAGGCCTACTAATGAGTGAATGTAATATTCACAGAATGCCACATAAGGACAAGATAAGTAAATATTTTTATTTATTAATATCATTATTGTTACTAATGCTTTATATGTCGATATCATGCCTTAAAAACAGCTTCTAAAAATACTGTGATTGACATGCATTTTTTTTTTTTCAAAAATTTTTCAAACATTATTTATATATATATATATATATATATATATATATATATATATATATATATATATATTGATGTGAATGGGTGCATGTCAGAGTGGTTAGAATATCCTCTTTCCAGTCATAAATCCAGGTTTGAATCTGACCATGATCAATTTGTCAGGAAAGTGATTTCTTGAGGGTATCGGCTGGGGAGGTAGTCCCAGCATGTGGCACCTTTCGAAAGTTCCTTCAAACCAGACCATGGGTTGACCCAAGCCTTGTGATTGAAATTGGGTAGACAGGACTGTTAAGGAACTATCAATGCTCATGCTAGCACAGTCACAACTCATACTGGCCATGTTCAAACTTCTGATGACAGATTATGAGTTACTTTTCAGAAACTGTAACTAAGGTTCATTGCATTATAAACCACAGGTTAACAAATACAGGTGTGTCTGAGCAGATGTTTGCAACAGGGATTGGCTAGCTGCCCTAGCAGACAGGTGTGATTAGAAAATGAAAGTAACTGGTCATTATAGATAGTGAGAGAAAATACTAAAAGTATGAATAGGAAGTAAACACTTGTTAACATTTCCATCGTACAGATATGGAGAATATACTGGATTGACCAAAACGTTCATTTGGCTTATTAATCAAAAATGAATCAAAATTTCAACCAATGTTACTGAGCAACATATTTACCAATTTATTCTATCTGTTGTTTTCTTTGAGACAACTTCATAAATGCATGTGCCAAAATTGTTATTAAATAGCAATCTTTAATTTTTGTTACTTCAGTTTAGAGCTTTCTATTAACCATTTTTATCATACATTTTGTGCCATTTCTTCTGTTCATCTTCTATTTTTTTTTCTTCTTCTTCTTCCCTCCTGTTTTAGTTTTAAACTTTTTAAATGCAAGAGAAAAAAATCGAAACGATGTGAAAAAATATAAACTGTGGCATTTAACTTTCAACCTTCCAAAGGTTTATCTATAAAGGTTGTTGTTAAGTGGGATGGTAAAAAAAAATTATAAGTTGAGGTTAAAAATTACCACATTGTTGACATTGAAGTCACTCTAAGGTGATTGCTGGAGCATAACTGCAAAAACCTTTAGACATGATACTTGCTGTAACTTTCAGTTCATCTTGTTACTCTCATGTTACCCTATTATCGTTTGTATATCTGCTTTTTCAAATGGATAACATCCGTTTTTGGTGTGGTTGTAGCTGGATCTTGTTTGTATAATTGCATATTACTGCTAGAGTTCATTCTTGCTAGCTGGAGTTATCTTAGCACTAAATGCTTCAGATCTTTTTGCCTTAAGGTATTTTTTTCTATTTCTTGTATTTTTTCTTTTTTAAATCTAAGCAGATGATGTCCTAACAGAGAACCATACATGTGTGTGTGTATATATA
Organism: Acanthosepion pharaonis; assembly: GCA_903632075.3. Taxonomy (NCBI): domain Eukaryota; kingdom Metazoa; phylum Mollusca; class Cephalopoda; order Sepiida; family Sepiidae; genus Acanthosepion; species Acanthosepion pharaonis. Next base: position 2,460,363 of record CAHIKZ030000479.1, read on the forward strand.
TATATATATATATATCATCATTAGGCTCCATACTTAGTGATTTACCTATATATATATAATATATATATATATATATATATATATATATATATATATATATATATATATATATATTATATTTAGACAGCACATATTCATCCAAACAAGTTTGATTAAAAAGAACTGACAAGGTCTGTCTTTAATTTTTGATTATATTTTTCCAATTTTTGGATAATGTGTTGAGGATTGTGCTTGAAGTTATAGATAAACTATCTGAAGTTCATATTTTGTTATTTTTGTTCAAGAACATTTGACTTTTACTGTCATTATCAAAAACCAATGTGGTGCCTGTGTGGTAGTTAGAATTCCTTTGTCTACATCCTGGTATTCTTTGGAAAGCTGGACTTTTGAAATGGTCTAGCATGACATCATGTATAATGGCTGTTGGGAAGAAGGCCATATGAAAAGAATGTAATTTATTTATTTTATATTATTATTTATTTAATTACATGACATACAGCTTCCCAAAGAATACTAAGATGAAGATAAAGGAACTACCATACAGGCACCACATGGGTTCTTGATAATAACTGTGAAAGTTAAATGTACTTGAACAAAAATAACAAGATATGAACATCAAACAGTTTATCAACAACTTTAAGCACAATACTCAACAACTTATGTGAAAATTGGAAAAATATAATAAAAGATTTAAACACAGAACTTGTCAGTTCTTTCTGATGAAAGTTATATATATATATATAAAATCACTAAGTATGTAGCCTAATAATGAAAAATGCATTTCATTTGTTATAAAGCTTTCATTCCAAAGTATTAAGAGGAAAATTTTGTGAGAAACAAAAAATACTGAAATATTATGTAATATCAGTCCTACTATATGGCACTTAATGCTAGACAATCTTATCACAGATGAACAGACTTGAAGCAACAGAAATGTAATTTTATAGAAGGATACTGAAAATACCATGAACTGAACACATGAGCAATGACAGTTTTAGAGAAAATGTAAACAAAAAGTACACCTATACTTAACATCAGAAATGGATAGTTAAAATTTCTAGTTCACATAATGAGGAAAGAGGGCTTAAAAAATTTGATATACACAGATTGAAGGCAACAGTAATAGAGGAAAACAACACTTACTATCTAGCTTGAGTAAATGGATGTCAGAACAGGGTTTAGGAGAGATTACAAAATTTATTAAGAGCTACAAAAGAAATTGTGGAGAGCTATTATCACTTATGTCCTGAAGAGATATGGCACACAGAAGAATAAAGCAATCATTCACCCTAATGATAATATTTATATCAAGTAGGATTTGTTATAATCCTTAGATGTGCTTTTATATTATACTTAGGTATAGCAATAAATGATGAAAAATACAATAAACTAATCCAGCAGAAAGGCTTCTGATCAGGAGACTGGCATGTTTGAGGAGTGTGGAACTACCTCTTAATTGCTGCTGTTCTAAGGTCCACCCTGGCCCAGAGTGGTAACACCTGCTAGGGTCCCTGCTATTGGCAAATGGAGAACTACCAAACAAAAAACAAAACAATAGGGAAATATAAAAATCCATTTTTATAGCAAACTGGCTCTCCAATACAGCACTAAAGTATAAAAATCCATTTTTATAAAAAATTCCCAACAATACATTTTTGTAGTAAAATTACTAGTAATACATTTTTAAAAAGATTTCCAACAATATATTTTATGATCTACAAACAATATATATGAAAAATGTTTTCCCTGAAAGTGTAAAATTATGTACAAAATATATGTAGTTGAAGCCATAAAGTTGTGTACAAAATATTTAGATTTTGGCATTAAATAACACATAGGGATTGATATGGTGCTAAACAAAAGCAACCAAACCAAAAATGCAATTCTATTTCACAAAAATATTTATTTTTCAATATAATTTTATTTCCTGTCAATGCACTTGATTCAATATTTAGCTAATAGCTATTATGTATTTTAATGATCCTTTTTTGTGCAAAGCCCATTAAGTGTGATTTATTTTTTATCTTAATAACTTCTTTGATTTTTTTTTTCCAGACATTTTTTCATCTTGAATCATATAATTAGGTATCTGAATTCATGTCCATTTCTCTTTCTACTTGTCCTCTTTTCTTCTCTCTGACCATCAACCATATCATGTAGAATTACCAGTTTAATTTAGGATCACTGATGTTAAGCAATGTCAAGCCTGGTCAGTACATAGATGGGTGACTGCTTGGGAATACCAGGTGCTGTAAGCTTGAATGTGTGGGTGGTGTAAAAGATAACGGCTCAAAGTTGTTAATTGGAGAGTGGAGTTCCAATTTCAGTTGGATTTGTTATATTCACTTACACACAAATATGAATCCACCTCTTCTCTCCTCACTAGGTATGGGTTAATTAGTAAGACTTGTATCACTACACCATTATTATATCAAAAAAAAATCTTCCAATCCAAAAATATTTTCTGGCTTTTAATAACCTGCAAAAGCTTGATAAGCTGAAGAAAAATCAATCAATTAATCTGACTCTCTCTCTCGTCTTTTACCAGTTTCTATTTCCCTCTAGCATCTAACCTCTCATCCTTTTTTCTCACCGGCCTCTTTTTTTTTTTTTTTTTTTTTTTTCTTTTTGCCTCTTTCTGTTCTCTCTCTCATCTATTTTTTTCTCTGTCCTCTTTCTGCTCTTTCTCATCCTTTTTTTTCTCTTTCCATTCTCTCTCATTGTTTTTCTTTGTTCTCTTTCTGCTCTCTTTTTTTCCCTATGGGCTTTTCTTTTTCTTTTTTGTTTTCATTTCCAGCCTCTCTCTCACTCTCTACTCTATCTTTTATTTATTTATATTTTTCCAGCATTTATTCTACTCTTTGTGTTTTTCTCTCCCTTACCTCTCACTGCTTTCATCATTGTCTTTTTATCTCTTGTTTCTTATCTGTCTCTTTCTGCCCAGTTTCTTCTCCTCATTTTTTTTATTTCATTTTTTTTTTTTTTTTTTTTTTTGGACTCCCTTTTTGTTTTTCTGTTTGGTCATTCAGACAGTTTTCTTTCCTCCTTTTATCCTTTCTTCTTTCCTTTACTATTTTCTTCATTCTTTATCACTTTTTCTTTCACTCCCCTCACTCTTTTCCACTTCTATTTTTACTCAATGCTACCAATAACCTGCATTGAAACTTCTAATTGCAAAAACATGTCTACCCTACATCAAAGAATTGATTCTTTTTTCAAGTCATTCATCACCAAGACTAGCAGCAGACAAGATTCCATTTTAGATGTACAGGAAAAATGAAAGTAGATCTGATAAACTTTTATTGCTTGTTTCAAACCTTTATTTCATAGTTTCTGTTGTGGGATGGGGAGATCTCTTTGAAATTGTGAATTTGAAAAAAAATGAAATAGATAAAATTGTCTTTTAAGACATTTTTTTTCAATTCACCAAATTTAAATTTAACTGAAAAGTTTTAAAGAATGTATTACTATAAAATAATACTCATATTCTTGTTTTTATTTCTTTCAAATTTTCAATGCATTTTTATATTCATATAATGTGTGGTGTATTACTATGTTTTTATTATACATAGATAAATCAATAACTACTCCAACCTAATGATAAAGAAAGCATTTAATTTAAAATCTTCTTTCTTGTAAATGCACTTAATTCAGTTGTGTATGTTAATTGCATAGATTGAACATTATACCAGGAATATTTTAGATCAAAATTCAGCTCGTAATTACATGTCAGTCTGTCAACTTGTTGATCGATCCTTGAACATATTTTGGCAGTAAATTTTATTGACAATAAACCTTTATTTTCAGCAGCACTTAGGCGATTGCAATAACTTTCAATGATTTAGTGTCTATTAAATATGTGTATTTACAAATGTACACTATAGGCCACCCTTTGTATTTCAAAATATCACTTACAAATTGAAGGTTTTGTACCTATTCAAAACTAATTTACCAGCTCACTTTAGACCAGAGGGTTTTTCTCTTCCTGAAAGTTTTTATCATATATACACTAATAACAAAATTAACCCATTATTGCATAAAGTTTCCCTAAAATTTTAGCTTTTTTTGCCTAATCTATCCTAGTGGCTAATGTTGATCTTAGGGTTGTCAGATTTTAAATTTTAGGTCCCTCCTAAAAAAAAAAAATTAAATATTGTGCACTAATAGGTTAAATAGTTTCAGCATCCTACCTTAGTAGGAGTTAATTAAACCAAAGAAGGCATGGAACATACTAATTATTAAATCTAGAGTGTGGCCCCAATCTTTTGGCCCACTTTTTTGGCCCCCATATGTTTCTGTTGGTTCTTGTGCCAAGGTATGTAAATGTATGTAAAACTAGTTCTAGATTAAATGTCATTTCTAACTTAGTTTGCTGATTACAACTGTTTTAAAAAAAAGAAATCTGTACCTGTAATAAAAAAAATTGAATATATTCATTTAAAAAAATATCAGTTTTATAACCCTGTCAATTCATGAATATAAAACACTCCAGCATTTTATGTGAAAATGCAGTAGTAAGTCAAGTAAAAAAAAAAAAAAAAAATTAGCATTATATATGGTTATATAAATGTTAATAGGATTACATCTGTTTAGATTTCATATTTTTTTTAATGACTAGCATCATTTAAAAAGATGGCTTTTGATTACATTATGACAGCTGTTATATTAGCACACATTTGAAAAAAAAAAAGACAATTATGGCATATTTTTATTTATTGATTCTGACATTAAAGAGGGAAGAAAATAAACAGTATTTTTGGCATATTATGCTTTTTTTATTTTAAAAATGTAACAAATACAAAAGAATGAAATGTAGTTTATGGAGACGGTACAGTAAAATAATCATGTCAAAAGGAGTTTTTTGGTAACAATTAGCGGTTTCTTTATTAGGGAATATTTGGCATTTATTGTCCGAGCAGCTTGTACTATTATCAGTTGAAATTTATAGGATCTTTTTCTTAAAACTGTTTTTCAGGAAAATTCTCAAGTTCAACAACTGTTATCAATCTTTCCAGTATTGATGGAGGATCTTTCCTAACTGTTTATTAGAGTTAGTGTGGAATGTCAACATCTAATCAATTATTTTCTCTTTAAGTTATGTGTGATATCCATTTTAGCTGTTGCTTATGTTGAAAGTCAAGTGATGTGATTTCTGTTATCTGGCACAGTTCTTTGTTTGTGGTTCTGCCGTGCCAGTCCATAAGGTCTGAAGGAGTGTAGTCATTTAGTGAAATATATGTACTACATTTTAATGGATAATATGGTACAAATTAAAAAAAAAATTACATGCAGATGGCTGTACTACAAGGTTGTATTATACTGAACGGTGTAATTTATTCCCTTTTCTTAGCTTCAGAAACATGGAGTCTTATTATACTGAAGTTGTACTACACAGAAGAAATATATGCTTACACAGTGGATTTTGAAACCTTTAAGGTAACTATTAATTTAATGAAAGTTTTCACAAACATTTATAGCAATTACCTGCAGCTAAACCAGGCTTATGGACATACATGTTGAAACACCAGTTTTTGTACAATCACTGAAGTTAAGCAATGTCAAGCCTGGTCAGTACCTAGATGGGTAACCATTTAGGAATACCAGATGCTGTAAGCTTAGATGTGTGGGAGGTGTAATGAATAATGGCTGGGAAATGAAGATCGCAGAGACAAGTTCCAATTCCAATCAGGTTTGTTATATTCACTTATGTGCAAATATGCTGGGAAAGGTATAAATCTACCTCTTCTCTGCAAAAGCTATATCTAAAAAAAATTCTCTGGCTTTAAATAGCCTGAAAATGTTGATAAGCCATAAAAATCAATCAAGATAAACCATTTTTATGGAAGTAACCAGTAAAGGATTGAACTTAATTTATAACTCCAGGCTATTCTCAAAATTTAAGTTGGTCAGATGGAGAGAAATTTTTTGATCATTTGGGGCTAGGATTTTTTTATTTTCTGTTTTGTCAATGCATCCTCAACACAAAGAGGATATGAAATCATCAAGTGGTTAAAAAGCAAAACAGGTTCCATGTTTAAACAAGATGACTCTTTTCTCTGAGCTGTCATATTCAAATGTGGTGCTGATGTGTTAACCCCTCAAATCTGACAGTGATTTTTGGGAAGGGTTCCATATTGACACAGTACACTCCACCATGTTTACCCTTTCCTGTATGCTTTCAACCCAACACCACCTTGACTGATATCATTTGCCTGACCATGAGCCATTGTGTTCACTTGGGATTCATTTTGAAAATGGGCATGCTGTTTCTATAGTGACTGGCAGGTTGGTGGGGGGATCTAGGGGTGGGTAGAGGTAATGGAACTGAATTGTGTGTGTAAGCTTTCTTCTGGCAGATATCTAGGGAAAGGAAAGTTATTAATCATCATTAATGTTTATTCTTGCCATGATTCATTATTTATAAATATTTACACATGCACATTTATACACCCCCACAACTGATATGTGTTATGTTACATTCACTTACATGCAGATACCCTAAGGTATAAATTCATCTCTTCATATCCTAGTTGTGTGTTAAATCATAGGGCAAACTGGGCTCTTTAGCCTTGGTTGGCAAACAGTCTAGGAGGAAGAAAACTGAATTCTAAACCTGAAGAGGGTTGTTTGGAGACCTTGTGGCACACTATGTGCACTGGTTCTCTGTGGGTTGTCTGGCTATTTGCTTCTAAAAACTGAGCTTCTGGACTTTCATGCATTGAAGATGATGGGGAAAGTCCATCATATCCCATTTTAATACATTTCACTGAACACAACCGATAAAGTACTTTTTAGATTTTTATTATATTTTTCTTGTATATGTACATGTGTTCTATTTTCTGGACTTAATGTGTAAAAGTTGTCCAGATGTTTGATTCCAAGTGTTTTCAGCTAAAAAAAAAAATAATAAAAATGGAACAACAGCATGTTGTCAGTCTTGTTCAACAGAATATATATTTGAGAAAGTACCTTCCTCTTTCTAAAATTTATATTTTACAATGGCAACTGACCAATATCTTGGTATTATCTTGGTTCATTAAAAAAAATCATATACATTATGGCAGTAACATTTACTTTTAAAGATAATGATGGATGAATTTATGAGCAAAAATTGGAAAAAATCATTTTTATATGAACACAAATGATTTCTGACATAAAATATTCAACATCATGGTTGAAAGTTATGATTTTTTTATCTATCACATCAACTGCAGTCAAGATTATAAACCCAATGTGAACTCCACTATCCTTTTAGTGGTTGTATAGTATGTGCTATGCTTGGGCTACATACAGTTTTGAATTCGGGGTTGTCCTTCTTCAAGACTAGTTGCCAGTTATGGCTAGAGAGCCCATTCTGCTAAAACCATGCAATTTAATCCATAGTGACCTGGAACTAGAAATATCTAGATACTTAGGAACAAAAAAACTTGGAAAAATTCATTTATTTCAAACCTCCACAAAAAGATAGAAAATATATGGCTGTGGCAGTCATATAGCAAGTCCCACAAACCAACAGTCTTGTAATATTGTGAGAAGTTACTGGGATGCCTTGAGTTAGTGATACTATTTCGACCCTGAACTAATGCACTGATCCCAGGGTTTTCCTCTGAAGACTTTGCTAGAACTACTGCAGATGTATTTCAGCTGTGTGTGTATCTGTCTGTCTGTCTGAATATTATACAGGGTGTGGCAGAAATACTTCCCACATTTTAAAGGTTGACAAAAATGCCAAAGTAACTACTATTAAAAAATTTATTTCACTGTTTAAATAAAGAGATACAGTTTTTAGTCATTTGGTTTTAAAAATGACCTGATAGCCTCTATTTGCCATACATTGTTGTAGATGATTTCTAAAGTTTTCTATCACCGAAAACAATCATTTTCTGGAGTTCAAGATCTTTAGGTGGATTTCTTTTAACCCTTTGAGCCCTGACCACCGCTTTTACTGGTGGTAGAGAAAAATGATGTAATGGCCAGCCACCGGTTGAACAGTGGTAGAAAAAAATGACTTAATGCCCAGTTATCAGTTGAATGGTGGGTAAACACTTGTAACTATTTTTATATCTACTGTGAAACATTGCATACCAATTATTTGCAAATTTTAACTCCGGAGCTCAGGCGGAAGGGTTAAAATTCTTCAGGACCGTAGGGCTCAAAAGATTAAGTGCTGAAATTGTGACCCTGAAATTTTCAACCCATAGCAGTACCAATTTTCTATGTGGAATAATGCAAAAATACTTTAATAATGACCTTACAAGAAATACTCTTTTTAACATTGACATTTAATAGTATACAAAATTGCAATATTCACTTAATTTTACAATTTCAATTTGGGAACATTCAAACATCAATACAAGATTTTAGACACTGTTTATTGCAAAACAAAACATAGTCAGTCTTTATTTCAATAAAGTGTGAGTTCAGATATCTCTCCCGGGTAAGACCCCCCCCAAAACCAATAATACCAATGAAAATTGCAATATGAACTTGCTAAAAAAAAGAAACATGCAATGATAACAGCAAAAATTGTAATATGAGCACTGGTAAAAAATGGTTGAAAACATTAGGTTTATAATACCCAGAAATTCACCCACAAGGACACATGGCACAATGGATAAAGGCGTTAGTTAGATCCAGTGAAAGGACCCAAAGAGTGTGAGTTCAATACCTGGTTAAGGCAGCGGAGAACTTGAAGATAACTGATAACTGACATCCATGGCACATGGAACTAGAACAGTCTACCCCAGCAAGCAAAATAAAGGGTTCAGTTCAACATTCCAACCACCTGAAGAAGGCCGGAGCATACAACAGCTGAAACGTGATGAAAGACGTTGTCGACAAAGATAAGGACAATACTCCAAATAATATAAATAGTGTACTTTCAAATACTTTCGTGAGATGCACTCTGTCCATCACTTTGTTGGGCTATTCACATCTCCAGTCTAAGAATTAAGAATAATTTGTTGAATAATATGCCTTTCCAATCACTTGTTAGTCAGGTTTCTTGAAAAAAATGGTAATAAAATAAAATTAAAGTTTTGCAGAGATTACATCTGCTCACCTGGGGACTGATTGTAAAATTGAATTTATTTACTGAAATGCAATTTCATAATCAAGTTCCTTGAAGAGTAGATGCAATCTCTGCAAAATTCAGTTTACAGATAAGCTAAGTGAACATTTTTTTTTATTTCTTAATATTAATGTACTTCTATCTCTTGATATTGTATACTTTAATTACAAAGAATATTTAACTTAAGAGTATTATCTCCCAGAAATAACCTGGATGACCTTTTGTTTTTTTTGTGAAATACAAACTTTGTTATATATATATATATATATATATATATAACCCATTACTGCATTAAGTTTCCTTAAAATTTTACTTATTTTTACCTAATCTTCTTTGCTACCTAATGTTAATCTCAGGGCTGACAGATTTTAAAATTTAAGGTAATTCCTCTTAAAAAAAATAAATTGGATGCTATGCAGTAATGTGTGAAACAGTTTCAACATCCTAGCTTAGTAGGAATTAATTAAACTGAAGAAGGTATAAAACTTAGTAATTATTAAATCCAGAATGTGGACCAAAACTTTGGGCATAGTGCATTCATATATATATATATATATATATATACACACACACACACATATATATATATATATATAACTAAAATTGAACATTGAAGTCAACACTCAAATGCGACAGGACACAATAGTCAGGCTGTCTGACGATTCCATCTAGCATGAAACAGCCTGTTGCCTCTGAGTATTGACTTCAGTGTTCACTTTTATATTTATATTTACATACGCTCTATCTCTGATATTGCGCTCTTTATCTCATAAATATAGCACCCCTTAAAACTATATTTCTTCGTAATATATATATATATATATATATATATATAGGTTTGAATCTGCACCCCTATTTGTAAGAGAAACCACTGTTTTGATCCAATGTGTGCTTCTTTTTTCTTTTCTGTGTGTGTGTGTGTGTACACACACACACACACACACACACACACACATATATATAAGAAAACTACTGTGCTATACTGAGTTAATTCTCTGTAAAGAGGCTTTTAGACTTTGTATATATCAGCTAGAGGATTTGCTGATAATCAGTACTATTTTATTTATACCTAACTTATTTACATTTTGAATACATTTCTGCAGTCTTGTAGCTGAGGAAACCTCTAAGAATAAGCCCTAAGGATAAATACAGCTACTAATTCATGCGATGACATTTATGTCAGATTATATCAACCTTGACTCTTGGAAAATACCAGTGACATGGTGCATAGAGACTTGCTGTATGGGTAACTACCAGTATTCTATATAACCTTGACCTTCTGAAGAAAAAAATTTCCAAAGTATAGATTCATTCCCTTGTAAGATGGACAGATGCTGCAGAAATGATTTCAAAGTAGTGATGCTGTTGATGTTAAGATTATAATTTGGTATTTTGTATTCATCTATGTCCCACCCTTATGTACAAACTTCTTGCTAAGATCCCCACCCTGATCTTAGTCTGTAAAATTTAGTGTGGCATTTTTGTGCTGAAGACATTCTATTTGATGTTGTTTGATAAGCATGAATGATAAATTTTCTCCTGCCAGTGAGTTGGAGAATGATAACGTTGCCTTACCCACAAGTTAAATTTAAACTGGCGGGTCGAAGGAGCTGACACCAGTGTTCAGACTGTACCCTGAAGCATGACTCTGAGGCTTTCTAATTCTGGCAGCAGTTAGTGCATCTGGGAGTATTGCATATTGGCAGTTGGTAATCTGGTTTCTATGGCAACTATACTGGATTTTATTTTGGGTGTTTTAGCTCTAAAAACTTCTGCACATTGATATTTGAAATGTTGTTTGTTTTCCTACACAGAAGGGCTTACGGCCATATCACATTGAAACAGCAGTTCTTGTTCAGTTACCAAAGTTAAGCAGTGTCAAGCCTGGTCAGTACCTAGGTGACTGACCATTTGGGAATGCTATGTGCTGTAATCTTGAATGTGCATGTGGTGTAATGAGTAACAGCTCAGAAATTGGAGAGTATAGTTCTAATTCCAGTTGGGTTTGTTATATTCACTTACACAAAAATACTATTGGAAAAATATAAATCCACCTCTTCTCCCCCACCATCCAGCTATGGGATACATAGCAGACCCTATATCAGTAAAATCATTATCTCCAAAGAATTCTTACAATCCAAAAATATATTCTGGCTTTAAATAACCTTCAAAAGTCATACTAAAACTGATCAATTAATCCTGCACAGAAAGGCTAAGAATATTAAATTCAAAGTATGTATGAGAATTTTGTGCTTAGATTTGAAAACAGGGAAGAGCATCATTGAAGTTAAGCTTCTTGAGGCTTGTGTTGCACAAAATTCGAAAAATGAGGCAAAGGTGAAAAGTGAATTTAATGTAAATGATGACCCTGTTATTAGTCATTACAATGGTTGCTGTTTATTTCAACAAAGAATGCTTAAACTTATTGCAATGTTTTTTAGTGTATGACATTTTTTTACCTTAAAATTTAATGTTGAAATCTGCTTGCATCCTATACTCCAAAGTTTTTTATATATATATATATATATATTGAGAGAGAGAGAGAGAAATGTTTTAGTTCACTTGAATGTGGTATTTATAACAAGAGTATGGATTTCAAATGTGACATACACATGACCAGTCAGTGCTTAATGCTGTTAACATCTGTAATCACCTAATCAATAATTCAATTTTTATTGGATACTTGGCAAAACTGTCTTCAAAATAAGGATGCATCTTATATTCCCAAAAATATGGTAAGCTAATGAGCTAAAGATCAGATGCTAGAAAACAATTTTGCACATTTTATTTTTTTTTGTTGAGATAATTCATTATTCACTAGGTACTCTAATCTTCATTTTTAATGATAAAAATAGAACAGTTGTCAAATCCTCTCCCACAACTTGTAACATTTGAGCATGAACATAAGTAACAGAAATAAACATTTATCACTAAAATTTTTTTAAGGTAAAAAGATCTTAAATATCAACCATTGAAGATAGTAGAAATGTTCAAGGAAGTGATTAACAAATTCTGGTTACACCTCTGAAAATATTAGATGGTTGACATTATTTAAAAATGTTTGGTCAGTGTTGAAACATATTTGAGAGAAAATAGAATATTTTCCCCAAGAGATTGCCAAGTGTATCTGCCTGAATACCTGCCATGAAGAGTTACCATTTACACTTGGACTAATGTCCTCATCTTTGTTGTGTGTTATATATTTGTGATAATGAATGTATAATGATTACCAAGTGTTTATTCCATGGATATGTATGCTATATGCACACACACACACACATCCATCAAAAGTTAATGCTAGTGCTAATTTAATTATAAAAATATTATTCAGAATTTCTAAGGTTTTTTCTTTATCTATAAACCATAAAGTATCCAAAAGCCGAGAGGGAAAAATTTACAAAGTTACCTGTTTTTTTTCCTATTCTGAGAATACCGTTGATCAACGACAAAGTTCTAGAGACTGGCAGCAAAAAGGAAACTTATACTTAACATCAGAAAGAGACAATTGAGGTTTTGTGACACATAATGAGGAAGGAGGGCTTGGAAATTTTGATACGCATAGGACAGATTGAAGCTAAGAGAGACAATTGAGTGAATGGATGATGGAGCAGGGTTTGAGAGAGATGGCAAAAAGACAAAAGTTATTGAGCTACAAATGACAGGAAATTGTGGACAGCTATATTCGCCATTGTCCTGAAGGAACACAGCACACAGAAGAAAACTTTTTTTTCAAAATGGCTGCCCCCCACTGGACACACACAGAAAGCAAAGAGCTGTTACAGAGTTTCTGTTTTTCGATCTAGAATGTACTGCATACATTCACTGGAGGTTAGTGAATGTTTATTGCAAGGATGCACTTAATATAAGCCTAGTAATATTTATGGCAGTCTAAACAGAAAAAAAGAAATTAACTTGAAGTTGCTGGTGAGTTATTTTATCTAATGATAAGACCAAACCAGCTGATGATCTCATTACTGATGACATAAGAATCACTATGCAAAATAATGTGAAAGCCTTCAGATAAGCAATGTTAGTACCTACAGTCTAGTGCAGTTTCTTGGCTGTTTGAATATCTGTGTAAAATGGGTTTACTGATAGACTCTGAGGGAGCAAAGTGTGGTTGCTGCCCAAGAGCTTCTGGAGTTGCATAGATTGCACTCAGAGGATAGTAGTTCTTCATTGAGGATGGGATAAAAGCAGTAACCCACACATAGCTAAAAAAGCCACCAAGAAGCTTCCAGTTGGCAAATATTCAAAGGTGGAATATCACAACTGAGAAGGAAAGAAACTACATTGAGGACTAGATTTAGAATCCCAAGATGTCTTTCTTCATTTTGGTGTATTTTATGTGCTTCAACTACTAAATCCATTGTAACTTAAAAAAGAACAGGCATTGCCTTTTTTGCAGAACAGGCATTGCTTTGTGACTGACCCATGCATGTGTGTGTTTGAGGAAGGGTGAAAACTGACTTTGATATAATACAGTGCTGGGTATCCTCACAAAATAGGATTGTTGTGTTAGAAGCAATATAATCTGATAGTGGAACAGTCTCACAAAATGTGGGAGTCGATGGTATCTGTGCGATTTCAAGTCACAGCAAATATTTACACAGTTAAAAAGATGCTACATATAGTCTATAATATATACCCACAATTTTTTTTTTTTTTTTTTTTTTTTTTTTAAATCTCTTCATCCCAAGCAAGGTGATAATGTTACTAAGATTCAAGGGGCTACTGGGACTGAAAGAGAATGAAAGGAAGGAAATGGAAATTCAATCCTAAACAGGAAAGAAGGGACAAGCCTCTATTCCTGCTCAAAAAAGGAGTATGAATTGGATGATAGGTGACTCAATCTATCTACTAATGAGGAAAAAATAAATAGTAAATAAGATTTCAGATTTCAGTTGAAGACATTAATGTATATAGATGAAGTAGACTTTAGAAGTTCATTTGAATTTAATTTCCATTAATTTCTTGAAACTTCAAATGATTGTTATTTCTCCTTGAATTTGGGATGCCTCAAATTATACTAATGTTTGCTTAACAAGTCGAATGCATGTGAAACATAATTAGCCAATGAAAATCAAACAACACAGGAGTAAAAATACCAGTTTCTTTATTCTTTTTTCACCATATCTCATTCTCTGATGAAGCTTTAATAAAAGTGAAACCTGTTGATTGATAAATCTTTCCTATTTGTTATCTTAACACACACACACACACACACACACACACACACACATATATATATATATATATATATATATATATATATATATATATACAGAGAGAGAGAGCTCCTGCCAAATTTAGCATGAGACCACATTCTTGTGGCACACAGATTGAAATACACTTGCAAGCTATGGATTGTAAGAAGAGCTGTAAGGCATTCCTTTCTCTCTCTCTCTCTCTCTCAAATGAATTTTCTTATGCTTCTCATTTTTCATACCGTTTTATGATGGTTTGTTTTTCATAAAATATAAAGTGCCTTCTTTTCGGCATAAAGATGAAAACCTTTCACTTTGCATTCCACCATTTGAAAAGTGGCACCTGTGTTTCGTCTGTTTACAATTCCAGATTGTGAGCTCTTCAGTGTACCTCTAATCTTATGTGTGTGCTCTACCATTCTAGCTTTTCCCATTTTGTTTAGTTTTCTAATTTTGTCCTTTGCCTGCCAGAATGTAACCAAATCTTTCTGCACAAGACTAAGCTTCTCATACTGCAGCCCAGAGGATCGGCACAAATAGAACTTAGAGATTTTCAGTATTCTCACATTGAGGCAGAGATTGCCCAATCTTAAATGAAAAGAATTCTTGCAATGTTAAAATTTGAAGTGCCTAACTGGGACTAGGGTGGGAGAAATGAAATAGTTATATGCACCTTATAAGTGAATAGCTAAATATTAAAATAATGTATGCTTTTTGGGGTGGGGTGTGGGGTCGTTTATAATTTCATTTGTCATCAATTTACAATTTTTCTTTAAAAAATATTATTGCTTGGCCATTAAGATATAGATTTTTTTTTTTGTTGTTGAATAAGTGTGCTTTAAAGGCCAAAATGAACATTGTTTTATTGAGATGCTATTCGTAGTTGAGCAGTTAAAGCAGTCCAGATCAGATGATGTTTCCTCCTGCAAAAAGGGATGCCGGTTTTGAATCATGTTGGAAGGCACTTTTTTTTTTTTTTTTTTTTATTAAGTTTTCTCTACTATACAGACCAGTAGCTGAAATGTTGTTTAAAATAAATAGAATATCTATTCTAATATGGGTATCCACTAAAAATAACATTTTGAATTAATAAAAATAAAATATATAAACAACTAGCAGTATCCATGAAAATTTCATGGTTTACCTATTTGAATTTTCAGATGTCACATAATATTTAATGAATAAATAAGCTCATTGTGAGTTCTAGGACTACAAATTACTGAAAATTATCCTCTTGCATGGATAAATGTTCAAGCTTAACTTTAACCAAATACTGCAACAACAATCATAAGCATAAATGCAAATCGTTATTTAAAGATATAAGAGTACAAATGAAAAATGAAAAACTGTCATGTTTTTCATTTAATTAGAGCAGACATTAAACACATGAAAGCCTTATTGGACTCTCTATCATTTTTCTCTCTCTTTCGTTTTTTCAATAAGACTAAACAGTATATCTAATATGTTTTTCCTGCTTTTCTTCACAACCAAAATGGGATAGCCCATTATTTAGGTACTGGCTGCATGTGCTAAGAAACAAGCAACAGTATCGTTGCTACTGCTGCAACAGCATCAGCATTTAAAGAGTTCAATTTAAGAAAAAGACATAGTTTAACAGTAGTTCAAAGTTATATGCGTCTCTTTTAAATTTATATTTAAAATTTGTATACAAGTTTTTGTACAAATGTCACTTGTCTTGAGAAAAACTTGTACTGGTAAAATGCAACTGAAAGGTGAATAACATGATGGGATCATGCTCATCTTGAAATTTTCTGTTAGTTGATTATTTATTAAAAGCAATTAATCAAACAGTATAAATCTTAGGAAACCTTCTGGTGATTTTGTTCATTCCCCCAGGAGTAGGATGTTAGTAGTTTGCATATGTAATTATCTTCATGTGTTTGAAAGGTTGGTGAGTTCTGGATATTTTTCAGAATTATTATTATAATATTGTTAAAGATAAAAAAAAAAACTTAACCCCAATGACACAAATATCTCTAACTTCATCATTTTCTTGTCTAATTTCTATAACCCATCCAAGTATGTTGATTTGAATGCTTTATTTGAATTTACACGTTTTTCACGTTCCCAGAAATGACATGTCCAATGTGTATTTCTGCACTATCTAATCAAGGGATTGAATTTCCTTACAAACAGAGGAATTTCCCCAGTTATTTTATTCATTAATCATGCTAGTTTCTTATAAAACACGTGGGTGTGCAATGAAAACATGCACCTGTTTTCTTTGATAGCTGCACATGCTTGCATATAAAATTTATTTGCTGGGCGTTTTTTTTTTTTTTTACAAAAGCCTAGGTCACTTTGTAACAGCATGTGCACCACGTGTTAAATTATTGATATATAGTTAAAGATGAAATCTTTCTTTTTTCTTTTCTAAGCTTGGCCGCTTCATGAAAACACTTGTTGAGGTAGACTTAGCAACCACCAAGATAATCTCACCGCCACTCCCCACCCATCCATCTCTTTCATCATATTAACTTTACTTTCAACCCTCACTTCTCATGTTCACTCCCTACCTTGCATTTGAATCCACTAACTGCCATATCTTACTTCCTCACATTGTAACATTGCCAAATTTGATTTTTCAGCCATTTTATTTATCTTATTTGCCTCTTTCTCTCTCTCACTCACTCTTTCTTTCATTTATCTCTCTTCCTCCATTAAAAGAGAAAGGAAATTCTTTTCCATCTGTATCTAAGTGTAGCAATTAAGTGCTGGGGTTAAAGGCTTATTCCTACTGTACACTTAAAAGTTCCTCATGATTGATAATGTGTTAAGGGGCCTTTTGCTTCCATTTCTTTTTTTTTTTCTTTTTTTTTTTGTTCCTCCTTCAATATTTTAATATTTTTTTCTTTTATTTCTTATTCTTTTACAAGGTTTTGTTTGTATGTTTTCTGTAGATTATCACCACTATTAAAATTTATCTATTTGATCATGGAACACTTGTATCTTTAGGGAACTTGTGAGATGAAAGTATTTGTTTTATTTTTTTTTTAATTTTAACCTGCTAAGTTATATAAAATAAATTTCACAATAAAAGTACATCTTATAAGCGTATATTATTTATCTGGTGCCACACAAAGGCAAATTTAATGCATGGTTGGTTTACTGTATGCTGCCCCTTTGTCATATGAACAAGGGGATAGAAGCAAAGATTGTTTAATTTTCTTTTTGGGATACACCAGGGATTGATTCTGGTTTCTCCCTTTAAGTACATTGTGAAAGGTACTGTTTGCTGGGGATGTGTACATAAGTGTATGTATATATATATATATATATATATATTAGTTTTTAGTTCTTTCAGATTTTTGATGCCATTATTTTGAAAAAGAGTATCTGGGAACATTGCAGTTTGCTGGTCTCTATTCTTACATCCTGCAGGTGGTTGCCATAAAATGAGTTTTGATATGATTTCTTCTGGCTGGCATAAGCAATGTCCAGCAAGTTTCATTCTTCTGAATCCTATCTTCATTCTTCTGAATCCTATCTTCATTCTTCTGAATCCTATCTTCATTCTTCTGAATCCTATCTTCATTCTTCTGAATCCTATCTTCATTCTTCTGAATCCTATCTTCATTCTTCTGAATCTATCTTCATTCTTCTGAATCCTATCTTCATTCTTCTGAATCCTATCTTCATTCTTCTGAATCCTATCTTCATTCTTCTGAATCCTATCTTCATTCTTCTGAATCCTATCTTCATTCTTCTGAATCCTATCTTCATTCTTCTGAATCCTATCTTCATCAAGACTGAGATTAGTTTCCCGTAGATTTGCTGGTTTATTAGTTAGCACTCCGGTGTATACGTTCAATTGTCTCAGATATGAGACTAATGGGAGGTGTAACTTTTGATATCATCAAAATTTATCTGAGTTTCTCAGCTGAAGCGTTTTATCATTTTTATTCATTTTTTTATTAGTTGTTTCTTGTTTGCACCTTTATAGTAATAAATATAAGTTGTTTGAATTCCTTATGTGAAACATTTGTCATTATTAAGTTTTGACAAGTACTTTTTACATCTTCATTGTGTAGAAAGGAAAGACTCAGATTGTTTTTATGTTTTATGACCTTTAAGTGAAATAGAATTGGAAATGAAGTATTAGCTTCCAACAACAATTGAACATGCATCCCATATATTTGAGAGCCTATCAAGAACTTGAAAAAAGGCCAGCTACACATTCAATAGATTTTATGTGCATGCACACACACATTTTTTTTTTCTAAGACATAATTTGTTATTACTATAAACATTATATTTAGTGGGGAACCTGTTTGAGTAGTCATCCCCATATTTTAAACCAGCTTAGAAATCAAGTCTTAATAAGGAAAATGGGCCTCTTAATAAAGGTCAAACCTGCATTCCCTTTTTAATCTGGAAAATAACTTTTGGCACCAAGCATGTTTTACTAGTACAAGGCTCAGTTACATACTTTACAAGTGCACATCTGTTGTTTGAGCCTTTCAAACTCTATATCTGCTAGCTTGATTTTTATACTTGAAATGTAAATGGTCATCTTTTTAAGCAATTTATCGATTTTTTTTTTTTTTTTTTTTTTTTTTTTTTTTTAAATGCAGACATTACTACTTATTCCTATAAATATTTTGGTTTGCAAATATAGACTTTCAAAAGTCCCAACAAGAGAAGTGCATTTTGTAAGTAAGTTAATTGAGTCTTGGTTTGCTGTAAAGGTTTCCTGTAACTCAGTGGTAAAGTATGCTTGGCTTGAAAGCAGTTTCCCAGATTATAAAAAATATACAGTTCTGATTTCTATCAGAATGCACATTTTCTCTTGGCTTGTGGACATTAATTTCATTGCTTTAAAAAATAGGGTTATCTATTCAAATACATGCACCCATTAAATATGTTTACAGTAATAATGTGTGTGTGTGTTGATATATGTTAACTTTATTCAAACTATTGATGTTTCTAATTGTAATGTATAAGAAAAAAACTAATGTTTGCATCTGGTGTGTAAAGTGTTCAACTTTTTAATTTCCTCAGTTTGTCTTGTCTTTCTTTCTCTTCCTGACTCAACCTTTGCTTATAAATTTATCAACTTGGTAGAAAAAATACTTCAGAATTTAATAAGATGTGAAGCAGATAGTATTTGACTACTTGCCAAAATAAATTAAGCAGAAAAAAAAAATGCAGTCAGTAATTTCAACCAAATTTATTGCTGCTTTATTTATTTTAAACAATTTCATATTTTACATAAGAAACCTCCTCTCCATGTTGCAAAATAAAATAAAAAAAAATTTCAAGGTCATGTAACTTAGTCTCTTATAGCTCTTTGAGTCTTATGGTATAGAAGGTGTCTACAGAGTGCTTTAACTTTGGGTTGATGTTAATTTTGGCACTGTCTCTTAACATTTATTTCTTGTTAAGTATCTGTCTTCAGGTTTCTCTTAATTTTTCTCTATTTTCTTTCTTTTTTTTTGTAGAATTTACTTCAGCTGCTTTTCTTAGCTGAAAACTAACTACAGGGCATTTGAAGAATGTAGCCAAACTAACTTTATTTAATTCTTTGTTCTTTTTTTTTTTTCTTCTTCTTTCCATGATCCCTGCTGTAAACGGTTCAATTTTCACAGCTTTCTTTAAAAAAAAAAAAAAAAAAAGAATTTTTGGATTGGAGGAAGGCTACAAAACAATTGAGTTTTGATATTTACAAGGTTTAGTCTTGTACAGCACAAGGCCAAATAAGGAGAAATACAACTAGGAAGATTGCGATGTACCAATCTTCCAATAGTTTTTTTTGGGGGGGGGATTTGTTTGTTAAACTTTTCCTTTTATTTTTTTTTTGTATTTGCCAGGCAGATTAATGCACAACAAAGTTTACTTTCTGCTTTAGACAAAGGTAGAATTTAACTTTATTGCTTCAATGAGGATACTAGTTTAGATAATGATTTACATATAAATTCTGAGTTTCTGTATGGCTGAGTGGCTAAAACATGAGCATTCCAACCCTGAGAATTGGGTTCAAATCTCACGAGAATCAATTTGTCAATAAGGTGACTTCTTGATAATATCAACCTGGGGAAGTGAACCCAGCATGCAGCACTGTTGAAAAGTGCTTAAAAATGCCACCATGCGTTGATCCAAGATTTGTGAATAAAATTGGGTAGACAGAACTATTCAGAAGCCATTGATGGTTGTGCAAACATGAAGTACGGGTGTTGAAGAAACAAATGTGCCAGAGTAGATGCTTATCGGATACAAGCAGTCAGCTATCCTTATGAATTAGTCTATTTCTGATCTATGCTAGTTACTTAATGTGGAAAGTACAAATGACCTGACCATTGCTAGAAAAATAAGGTTTGCTTATCATCCATTTCACATTCCTTCCCTGTCTTTTGAACAGGAGTAGAGGTGTATCACTTGTTCCCGGTTTATTATAGAATTTCTGGTTCCTTCTAAATTCTTTTCATTTTCTTTCACTCCCAGTGGCTCCTTGCATTTTAGTAGCATTATCACCTTGCATGGGCTGATTCAATTTTAAAAAAATAAAGTTTAGTCAAAAATAAAATAATAATGACAATGCTTTATCTAAGAAATTCAGATAACTTATTATTACAACTACTTAGTGTAAAAAGATAATAAAAATAAGGTGAAAGTAAAAGTAGGTAAAATATTTTTCTATTTTTTGTTGCTTGGAAAAAGTTTAAAATTTGGAATAACTATCATTGTAAAAACTATTATGTCAAGAAGAACTTGCTATAAGTATGAAATTTACTATTCATCAGATTTCCTTCTTTATTCAACAATAAAAAATATTTCTTGTACAATTTGTCATTTACATGAAAAATTAATTTTCTTTTTCCTTTTTCAGGTAAGTTTGGTTGATTTCCTGCAAGTCTGCAAATTTAAGTTTCCAGGTAGGTAAGATGTTTGCTATCAATTTTAATTAGTATCCCTGTCTCCAAAAAGATTTTTTTTTTTCATATTTAGTGTATGAAATGTATATGCAAATGTAACAACTATTATGGGACAGAAGCAGTATTGATTTGGCTATCAGGATTAAATATGAATTATGCCATGTCACCGTATTTTTATTTATATTTGACACTGAAAAAAAATAAAATGCCTAGAAAAAATCCATCAAGATAACTAAAAGTAAAATGACCGAATTATTTTATTTGGTGTCTTTCGAGAAGGATGAAGCAGGGGCTTCAGGTAACTGTGATAGCAGTAAAATCGTTCGGTTGATGCAATAAGGGTAGGAAAAGTCAGATAGTAGGTGTATCAAAATGAGTAGATACATTCTAGAAGACTACAGGTTGCTTTCTTCCTGATATTTACTCAGTTTAGGATGGCATAAGGCCAGAAACAGTAAAAAAAATTGTATTGGTTCATTCTTCCAAGTGAGAAGTACACATGTATATATAATCTTAAGGAATTAATATTTTTTTAATTTATAATATGGCATTATTTCTTATTCTATACATTATGTATACCCATGATATAGAAGAAAATACATTGGACAATATGGTTGCTTCTCCCTACATATGGGAAAGCAGGTTCAAGCCCTACCAACAGCCACATTTTCTTCATTAAATACTCTTGAAAAACCCAGGCCAGTAGGTGAAAATTATACTGTTTAAAAACAGATGTCTACTCAAACATGTGTATATCCACAAAATATGATGTATATAGTAATAAGAAATACTTTAAAAATCAGATCAGTTGAATTCACTACTTTGGTTTCTTGCCTGAAGTTGCTGTAAGGTTGAAACCAAGGTAGCAGATTCAACTTATCTGATTTTTAAAGTTAAAAGTTCTACATGTTATTTTTATTTTATTTTTTCACACGTGTATTGAGCACTTTTTAATACCACTGCTTCCTGGTCTGATTCAACTTCGACCATTAACCTTTTATATATTATAGTAATAATATATAGATGCTGCATTATTGCAGTATAAACCACATGTGGGTTTTGAACAAACACAAATATGCTTGATCAGGTGTCTGCTACAGAGATTGACTAACTACCCTAGCAAAAGGGTGTGCTTGGAAAATGAGAGTATCCAGCCATTTTAGAGAGAGAGAGAGAGTTTTTAAGGTATGCTATATTTATGAGTTAAAATGCTCAATATCTGGGATATCTTCAGGACATAATGTATTAAGTAAATGAGAATAAATTACAAATAAAAACATGACTATATATTTTTAAAATGAAAAACAAAATTTTATTCAATAAAATTTCTCTCAGAAACAACTGCTTGCCCAGATCAAGTGGTTCTCATTCAATGACAATTTTCAGTGAGTTCTTGGTATTGAGTGGCTACTGATTATTTTCCCTTATGGCAATGCCCAGGGTACAGCAATGCAGATGATTCAAATCAGGCCAGTTCAAAGATCATCACTCCTGATCAATATGAGCCATGTGGGAGGGAGAAGAGTCCTCTTTCAATATATACAACCTCTTCTAGGTTACCCTTTGATCTTGGGCATGACCACCACGTCCAGCAATATTGTCAGTTGCATTGAATCTGAGGCCCTGAGTGGATGGGAGTGGCATGATATGTTGCTCATTGCTGGTTCCAAGAATCCAGAGATGAGAGTGTACACCACTGTGGGTAAATTTCATGGGTCCATGCAAAGCCACCTGGCATTTCTCCAGTTTACCTAGCCACCTTTAAGAAACTCTTTATTTCTGAGTTACTGTGGTTGGCAGCTTGTACCACAAACATAGCATGTCCTTTTATTTCCAGTATCAGTTTGGAAGCCATCATGTTAATACAGTGACTATGTCTGGAAGAGATATGAGAATGTTAAAAAAAATGGTGCATGCCACATATTATGTTTGGTTGTCTTCCCACTAAAGGTGTACTGCCTCACAATACGCATCCATCTCTCAGGCAGCCAAATAAACACCTAATCAAAAACTGAAGACAAAGTTCAATTCATTAGCAGGTTTATTGAAAAGCAAAAGGATGAAACTAGAGAAAGAAATAAATACAAACTTTAGACTAGTCAGAATAACAAAATAAATATAAAGGTAAAAAGGAAGGGAAAGATGAAATCTGACAAAGGGGTCAAATACTGAGCATAACTGCGAGACAGGTGGTATAAAGGTTAGTAAGCTAGTTGTGCTAGATCAATTACAACTGAATAGTGAGTTTGATCCTCACTGGGTGCCCCATATTTTCGGCCTTGTGCCAAATCTAAGCTACTCTTAGAAAATCACCATAACTGTGAGACAGACTTTAAATGGGTAAAGTAGGTAGCAAATAGTTTGCTTACAGGAATATGTTATAAAGTTTACAATAATAAATCTACAGAAAGGAAGAAAGTTACATGAAATTACAGTATGACACAGTGGGAGAACAGTCAACATGTGGGTAAAGGTAAATGATGAAGTACAGTAACAAAAATAAATGTATACTAAATGGCTACATTTAAACAAATGATCAAATAATAATACGATATTAAAGGTGACCAATGTTTAAATAAAAAAGCTCAAGAAGTTACATACTATAAATGCTATCATTTGAGGGTAGAAATTAGGAGGATAAGACAGTAGGAACTATGTGTCTTGATCATGTGGTTTATGTGTGCGGGTAAATACTAAGGGTTAAACAGGAAGTGTACCAAAATTAAAAAGTGGGGATAAAAAAAGGGGAAAATAAAACAATCATGTGCTGTGCTATGGTAACAGAACAAAATGTTCTCAATCCTGCATAATGTGTGTGTGTGTGTATATATATATATATATATATATATATATATATATATAATAGTAACTATTTACATTGTTTGGACTGTTGTCGTCATCTTTATTGTCACATTCACATTGTTTCGCCCATTGTATGCTCTTGCCTTCTTCAGGAAGTTGGAATTTCGAACTGAACAAGAGGTATATCACCTGAAGAAGGCCAAAGCATACAAATGCTGTAATGTCATGAATATGACAATGTAAATAATTACAATACCTCATCTCAGAAATATAGACTATATCAATAAGTTTGAAGGTTCATGTTGCAGATGGCATTTATTTTAGATAGCTGATATTAATTTTTCAACATAATCTACTTCCTTGTTCATGCATTTAATTCAGTGGTAAATTTTAATCATACAGACCTACCACTGAAATTTTAAAAATAAAAATTCAGCTTACAGAATTATTGATGCCCCCTTAAAAATATTCATATATGCCTGTTTCTCTCTTTGTTTTTATCTATCCAAAGAGACATTGTGAACAAAGAAATCAATGCACTGACAAGTCTCATGTTTAAAGTGATCATTTAAGGTGTGGAACTGTCAGTCACTTTGCAGTATTGAGTTTTATGTCCACACTGTCTGTATCTACAAATACTCTATCTCTGTTATTGAGCACTCTTTCTGTATAAATACAGCAAATTTTAGATATGCATACAAGTTGGGTTGTGAAAAGTTATTTGCTTGATGCATATTTACATGCACACACAATTTTACTTAGCTTATATTTCTTTCTGTAGCATTAGTACCAAGTAGAGCAATTTTGAAATTAAGATGATTGCATAATGTGGTTTTCTCCTAAATTTTTCTTGCATTAGAAACTGTACGGTATTTCTTATGCTATCCAGATTTACACAAGAATGTAGGTATGATGATAACAAGAAATTTGATAACTGCTGCTGACTGGTCAAAACTACCCATGTCAAGCTAAAAATTATAAAGAAAGAAGCCTTTCCAGAGAAATAAAAGTTGTTGATAAATGCTTTTTCAATGAATAGTTGTCATGGTTTTAAAGAAATGTTTTGCTTCAATAGATTGAAGTGTCTGTTATTGAAAAATATACAATCTTCTCACAAATGAGGCAAGGCAATAAAAGCTATTAAGCTTCATTTATGACAAGGCCACACCATAGGGGCATTCATGTCATTCCCAAATTGATCTTAAGGAACTCGCTATACATTATGCTATGCTGGAGGAAGCATCTCTGCAGGTTATTTTTGTAAATTATTTTCCTTTACAATTTTCTGGTAATTAAACTTAAGTGGGAATGTGTGAATTGAAAATATGGCTTAAAACTGACAAAATGATTAAATTAGGAGCAAGTAGGAAAACCTTTATAAACTTGACATATTTTGCTATTTTATTTTAGATTCATCAGAAATTGCCCTTATGGCCATATAACATTGAAACACCAGTTCTCTTATGTTCAGTGAAGTTAAGCAACATCAAACTTAGATGGGTGACCAATTGGAATACCAGAATCTTTAAGCTTGGATGTGAGGATGGCGTAATGGATAATGGCTTGAAATTGGAAATCAAAGAGAAGAGTTGCAATTCCAGTCAAGTTTGTTATATTCACTTATGTGAAAATATTATTGGGGAAAAATGAATCCACCTCTTCTCTCTGCATCTATGGGTTAATTACTAGAACTTATATCAGTAAATCATTATTATCTGAAAAAAAAAAATCTTACAATCTAAAAATATTTCCTGACTTTAAATAACCTGTTAATAAGGTTGATAAGTAGTAAAAAACAAATCAATCATCAGAATTTTTGGGGAATGATGATATTTTTTTATATTTTGAATTCTATGATGATCAGCTAGGTGTCACATGTTCCTTTTTTCTTTTCTGTGTTTTTTTTTTTTTTTTTTTTTTTTTTGCATTAGTGTGTATTTTTAGGTTTTAGAAAATACTAAATACTTAGTCTGTAGAGCAATATTCATATTATCTTAAAAAGATCTTCAAAGATTTTAACCTTACTAACCTGAAGATCTGAGGGGTGAAACCACAGTATATTGGTAAGGTTTATATCCTTTTAAGATAATATTTACATATGTAATATATATCATATATATTACATATGTAAATGTGTGTGTGTGAGGCCTATAGATTAATGAGGATGATAAATTTTATTTTACACAAAATTTATTCTTCTACATTGCCAGTGATGAATATTGATCGAATCAATTGACAATTATGTATAAAATCCAGAAGAAATGTGACACTTGAGTATAGAGAGGCCAAGGTTTTAGAAGATTGATCACATAGATCAGACATTATACAATGAAAATTTTAGATAAAATTTCCACTAATAACTCTTTGCTATACTACAAACTTAGTGATCATGTATATAATATATAAAGCTTTTTGGTTTGTCATAAATTTCACTCTTCTTGAAATGTTACATTTCAAGAATGTTTCTAAAGTTTAATATTATTGGAAGTTTCTAGGAAAATAATTTATGTTTTGGGATATTCATTAAAAAATTATGCAAAAAAGAAAAACAATGGTTTTAATAATTTATCATTTAGCAACTGCAGGGTGCTGCAAATTTACTATTTTAAAGCATAAATAATTTTTTTAAATAAAAGATCAAGCAATGTTCCCTTTTAGATACATTTATTTTGGACCTTGGAAATGCCTGTAGCAGAAAGAAATGAAAATAGATGATAAATGTGAAAGTTGTTTATATTTTAAATGTAACAATGAAGTTTTCGAGAAGAATAGAAACTGAGAAATTATTGCTGGCAGTCAACAGGTGAAATCTTGTAGACACATAATAAAGAAGGTTTGTAGAATTTAACACTCTCAGGGCAGATCGAAAGCAAAAGAAAGCAGCAGGTAACCTGTTCACAAGTTTGAGCTAAGTGTCAGAGAAATGAATACCCCACAGAAAAAGTGGGGTCATAAAGAAACCAGAGTTTCTGAAAACCACAAAAAAATATGAAACTGGAGTTGATTGCTTATGACTCAAAGGGACCTGTCATATGGAGAGATATTAAGGTTTTAATCATATTTATCTTAATACTTATTGTGAAATGTAAATTAGTAGCATTTAGGTATTATGACGGAAAGTGTGCATATAGTAGATTAGGGAGATAAAAATGTCAGCAAACATGGAGCTTCATGTCTGGAATAAGACTGTCAAAAAGACGTTTTTTTTTGTTTTTTTTACATCTTGAGAATTTACAATAAAAATAATAACACTATTTATTTATTTATTAGATTGTTTATTTACTGTATTATATTAATTATTGAAATGGTTAGCAAAACATTTAATAATTGACAACTGATTCAGACTTTATAAAATAGTAAATAATAAGGATTTCCTTATAGTTGGTTCACATATTTTAATAATTTAGTAAATATTTATTATAGGGAAAATGGAAACAAAACGGACACTTAGAATCAAGAAGAGATGGTTAAAATTTCTCCGGTGCATAATGAGGAAAGAAGGCTTGGAGAATTTGACACTTACTCGATATACTGAAAGCAGGAAAACAGCAAATAGCCTACCTAATGAGCTTGTATGAATGGTTGACAAAACAGGGATTAGGAGAGATAGCAAAAAGATAAACCTTACTAAAAAGTACAAAGGGCAGGAAGTTGTAGAGTCTTGATCACCCACTTCCTGAAGGGACACATCACAGAAATGTTGTGTTCTATATTT
Source organism: Acanthosepion pharaonis (assembly GCA_903632075.3). NCBI lineage: Eukaryota > Metazoa > Mollusca > Cephalopoda > Sepiida > Sepiidae > Acanthosepion > Acanthosepion pharaonis. The sequence goes on from CAHIKZ030000479.1 coordinate 2,488,050, forward strand.
ATATGCTTATTTGTAGATGCTGAAGATTTTATTTTATTTTTAATTGTTATTTTCACCTGGTTTTAATTTTAATTGATATGCTCTGTTACTCCTGTAAGTATGTCCTAATCATTTGACTATTATTGGTTGGCCAATAGAAACCCTGTTGTGAAAACATTGACTTGCATAATAAAACTGACACAGCGTATTTCCATTTGGTTTGTTAATAAGTGTATAAATATTCTGGTAGGTTGTTTCATTGAAACTGAACTGTGAAGAAATGGCTTTCTTTTCTGTAAATCCATTTTAGGAGAATACACTTTTCTTGGATTAGTTTTCATGCTTGCATCATAAAACTGCCATTAAATACTGTAAAATTGCCAGGATCTCAGGTGTTCATTTTTTTTTTCTACCTTTTTTTCTCTATTCTCTATTACTCTGTCTGGGATATTGACATATAAAGCTTTCACAGCTCTATGCTAAATAACCAAATAATAGTTATGTTGCAATTCCAACTGGGAAAAAAATGATTTTACAGAAATGAGTGAAAAATAACTGTTGGTTAAAGTTTTGTATGACTTAACTGGGTGAACATTTGTAATTGGGTTTGTTCTCTTTGACTTTACAATGGTATTTTATTTATTTATTTATTTTGGGGCGGGGGGCTTAACAACCCTTTGTGAGTTATTTAAAGTTGAAAATATGGATTGTAAGAATAATCCTTTTTTTTCTTTAACAAGGGAATATTGCATTAACTATTTTTTTTGAGATAACAATGATTTTTTTTCTAGATACAAGTCTTACTATTTAACCCAAAGTTGGATGGATTCATACACAATAGCTATTTTTCAAATCTTTATAAAAACCAAATTTATGAAATGGGATTTATACATTCTCTTTTTAAATACATAATGATGAATAACTGTAATTATAATTGAAAAAAAAGAAGGCATTTCTTTTATTTGCTCTCACCACCTCCATTAACTAAAATAGGTTGTGAGCATCTGGATTTATATTTTGTTTTATTTTATTTTTTTTCTCAGAAATCAACAGGAAAAATGTTAAATACTATTTTTTTATTAGACTGTTTATTTACAAGAATGTGTTTTAACCTTTTTGTTGTCAATTTGTGAGAAAAAAGTATAATCCCAGTTTCGTGTTTGGATTTTTAATTAAAAACTAAAAGTAGCATTTTAAAACAATAAAACTTTCTGAGGGACTATATAGTAATAAGTGTCAAGAGAAAAACTGTCCTTTTGACAGCACATTTTTGTGGATAGATATGTTAAACTTTGTCAAAACTTTTAATGTCAAATTATTTTTATTTAAGTGCAGTATTTCAATAAATCCATTAGTGGAAATAACACTATATTCATTTTATCAGTATGGTAGGATCAGTTGGTTTCATCTGTCAGGGATATGTCACAAGATAGATCCCCTCCCCCAGTGGATGCCTGAAACTGCAGATAATACTGAACCCCATATATATATATATATATATATATATATATATATATATATATATCTTTTTCCTTATACCTATGGTAAATACAATAGATTTGGCCCAATATGAGATTAAGAACAATATCTAATAGCAAAATAGAACAATTACATCAGCTTCCTGCAATAAAGGTTATAGATCACTCATGGGCATATTATGGCCCTTGGGACATATGCAGTTCTTTTGGCCTTCTGAATGGCATGCCTGATTTCATGACGAAAATAATATTCATTTAAATTTTCTCTTATAATCTCTCATAATTAACAATGATTAAGTACAGTAGAATGTTTATTGAATTTTAAAACTTTTCATTGAAGATAACATTTTCATCAGTTTAAACTTTTGGTGATTTTTACTAAGGGAATCATACTTGTAAACTTCTGCTTTTGAAACCGGAAACATCCATAATGTTTTTTTTCCCGTATAGTGAAGAGACTATTTTTTCTTTCTCTCTCTCTTTTTTTTTTTTTAATATCTTTGTCTGCTCAAATGAATAATTGAGAAACAAATCACATGCAGTAACATGTGATAATCACTCTGTCATTAGTGATAATATTTTACCAAGACTCCAATCTTTTAATTATAGAAAAAATCTTTTTTGCAAAGGAAAAAAAAAAAATTGATATTCCCATTTCTAAGGCATCATGGTTTCCGTGGTAAAAATGGCTGTTGACCCTTCAATAAAGAAATTATCTTGTTTTTTTTTTAGTAGTGCAACATGCTTATTTGAAAAAAGTAGCCCATGCCTGTTGTAGATCTGAGAAACCTCAGATCTCTGCAACTTTTGCTTATTAAAGAAAAATTTTGCCTTTTCACTTACAGAAAGCATTTTATACTCTCTCTTTAGTGTGTTTGAATTACTAACATCACTTCTGTCGAGATTTGTGACCATTATTAAGTCACAACTGATAAATTATTTCTGGGGTTGACTGTGGGTAACAGGGAAAGTAGAAAGTGAAGTTGCAAATAAGGGCACTGAGGACCACTAGCTTAAAATGTGAAAGCAGAAAATTGCTCTGTTGACTTTAAAAAAAAAAAAAAAAAAAAGACTAAACAATTTAGAAAATTTTGAAACTGAATATAAAAAAAAACAAGATATAAACAATAAAACTGATGCTCATTTGATGAGAAAAGCTGTATATTTATAAATAAAAACTGCTGATAATTGATTACTAATTAATTACTTAATTGTTCATTTAACCTTATTTGAAAGAGACTTTTATATCGGTTTATTCATGCTGTCACTAATGACAACATTTAAAATATGTCTTTTCCTAATTATTATCTTTCATCGAGTTTGCCTCTTCAACTCTAAGCTTGGTAAACAACTTGAAAGAGTGCAACATTGTCTAAACAAAGATATTGTCACATGGTCTCGCTAGTACAAGGGAGATAATTCTAACTGATAAAAAAGTTATGGACAATACAGACAAAAAAAGCATATACAGATGTTGTCTTGTATAATGATTCGTGTTTAATTATGAGTAGTGTTATACTTATTATAGTGATGGGAATTAAATATAGTTGGGAAGTTTGTTGCTTTTTAATGAAGATTAAATAGTGATAGATATGAAGAAATCAATTTGGAATTATGTATTTTGGCTTTGGTTTTGTGAACAAAGAAGGCATACCACTTCTTGTCTGAACCCACTGATGAGGTCAGTACATGAGGTATGTTTTACCACGGCTACTACAGGATACGACTGGAGAATTATGAGATTTTTTTTAAATTTTACTTGAGGAGCTCTGTGACTTACCCCAGTGTAAGCTCTATCTTCCCTTTTTCCTCTCAAAAAGGAAGAGAAGGCTGAATGACTGTTATGTTCTTTCTGTTAAGAGATTGATTTAATGCCACAGTATATGAAGGCCTTTCTTAAAGTTGTCTTTGTACTTTGAATGGTTCACTGAACCCCAGGAATGTATATAACTGATTCTTTCCCTTGCACCTTTTGATTTCCTCTACCGACAACTTTTTTCTTTTATCATCTTTCCTCTCTACCCCGACCAAAGTCTTGTTGAAGATACATTTGACATCTTTTGATAGGGTTTTGGATATACTCATACAGTAACAGCTAATTAACTATTTAACATTACATCTAATTTAAACCGAGAGTTTCACTCCTAATTTTGTTCCCACTAAATTATATCCTTTGAAGTATGAGTAAGGTAGCATTTTTTCCACCTTAATCGTTACCTTTGATCTGTTAAGCAATAATATCCTGACTTTAACTAGCTTTCACTAAACCTAATGCAATTTTTTCACCTTTCCTCTCCACCTGAGATTTTAATTCTCTTTAATTTTGGCCCCTTCAACAGGAGGGGGCAGAATTGTCAACACTATTTCATTAAATCTAGATTTTTGTTTATTTCCTTTAAAAATATCCTTAATGTGATTTTTGCCTAAATGATTTGTGTAGATTTTTGACTGTTCATAAAATTGATTAACATGAGCAAATTGTGATGCATTTTTGCTATTTTGACAATGTATTTAACAAATTACAGTAATCTAGTGGAATCCTTATTTTAATGTGCTTGGTTTAATTTCTTTTTTCCATTAAAACTTTAGAGACTATCCAAAAAACAAAAACTTTTTAAAGGCCCATAGCATCTAAACTATTTAGAACAAAAGTAAAATGAAGTCAAAAATAGTTTATTTATATAGAAAATTATAGGTGTACCAACTTCATATTCTCTTAAGTATCAAATTTATAAGGTGCCAAAATCAACAAACCATGATTTTAGCATTACAAGTTGTTATAGAAAAATGTTTTAACCCAAGACAGAAGCATGTTCACAAAACTGAACTTGTTACATAATCTTCTGACATGTAAGAATATGTGGTAAAAATATGCAAATTTTCTTAAACTGCCAAATTGATTTGGGGATGTCGGGAAAATAGGCAATTTTAAGGACATTTAAGACTCTAGCAATTTGAAATCATAATACTGACATTCCTATAATAGGAATGACAGTGTTTACTGTAGAGAAATAATGTATTAGGTTATAAATGAAAAAATAATTTGGATGTTGTATCTGGCATACTTTGTAAATAAAAAGCTCTCAAATTGACCAGTGTCTTTTGGCATTTTGGCCATTTTCAAATCCTTATAAAAATGCAAAAGACACACCTAAGGTATTTATATTTTTTGTAATTTTATGTAAACTTTAACAATTGTAACTGAGTTTCAAATCTGTACAGGCAATATCCTTGGAGCTATGAATGTCAGAAGTTTGTTAATAGCTTCATTTAGCAAAATGCAAACAATGCAATGAAATTTCAAAATGCTATGATTTTAAAATTATTAAAGATAATTTAATAATTTCTAAACAAGAGCATCTTGAAATCTAATATTTGGGATTTATCAATAAATTTGATCAAGGAACACCTGTGAATTTTACGAGATTTTTCTGAGAGGGTCACCTGTGGCCATTGATTGATTTCAGATGGAATGACCTTTATATAATAGAATATAATATAGTGTGTGTGTATGTATATATATATATATATATATGAGAGAGAGAGGGGCAGGGTGGAGTAATGGCTAGCGGCTTGGATTGAATTCCAGTCAAGTTTGTTACATTCACTTTACTCTTGGGAAAGGTATGAATCTATCTCTTCTCCCTCCCAGCTATAGGTAAATAGCAGGATGGATTGGGTCCTATAGCCTTGGGTGGCAACCAGTCTAGAAGGAGGACAACTCTGAATTCAAAACTTGTGGAGGGTCGTTTGGGCACACTATGTGCACCAATTCTCTGTACTTGGCTCTTTCAGAAAGTGTGGTTAGTTCTGCTCTAAGCCTTCACCACTATAATTAAATTATGTGAGAGTAATTGGGCTTTTCAGTTCTAATAACTGAGTTGCTGTACCTTTTATATGGTGAAAATGACAGGAGAATCCTGTACATATATTAGACAAAAGTATATTTATACACTCCTTCCAAACTATCAAATTTATTGTAGATAATTGTCTTCTATCTTCAACAACAGGTTGTCCTGGGTATGACAATAAACTACATCTGGCAGCAAGACCTCAGATCAAGAGGTTTTGGGACCACTTCTTAATTGCTGTTGTTCCCAAATCCACCCTGACCTGGAGTGGTAGCATCTGTTAGGATCCCAGCTATGGGCAAATAGTAAACTCTCAGACTGGGGTTAAACCATTATGAAAAGGTATTTTTGTAATAAAAATACCAGAAATATATTTTTAAAGAAAAAAAATTACCAAAGCTCCCAAGAAAATTATTTTTCAGCATTAAATGAGTCATTAGGAGTTCATAGGCCATTTAAACAAACCAACCAAACTAAACGAATCTTCAAAATATGTCTATCATCGGGAGAATACTTTAATATTTTATAATGTTGATAACTTAGCTACTAGTTATGAAGCCACTCCAATGCACACTGAGAATGATGTAAAGCCAGGTATTGACTAAGATTAATCTGGCACAAGGCTATAAGCCTTGTGCCAGATTAATCAGTCATTCAGATTGAACTCTCAATACTAATAAGTCACTGGATTACTTGGTTAACCACTGCTCCATAATGAAGAGACTCTTTGCATCAATCATTGTATGAGAATGAGGATCTTGATAGCCTTTGGCACTGTTGCTGTGGTTTTAAACAATCAGTGTCAGTAGTTTCTTGATGTTTCTGTACCTAAAAAAAATCTCCTCCATGGAAACGCCTAAAAATAAAACAATGTTTCTGTATGTTTGGAAAATTATTTGTTGTTTTAAGGCAAGTGAAACTGATCACCATAAATTCAGAGAAAGATCACTGATGCAAACAAGGATTCTGTAAAGGTTAAAAAGAAAATTGTTATTGTTTTAAATGCAGCTCTGGCTGTGGGTGGGATAAAAAGTGCCTGCTGTAGAGCAATAATTAACATACTGTAGAATCCACTCATTTTTTGGATGCTCCTTTAATCTGACCTGTGCCCCAAAATCAGCTTTTATCTGACAAATACAGTGGTAGGTTTCAGCGTTTTTAAAAAACGGTTCTCTCTCAAAAGAGTTACCTGATAATTCAGGACAAATACCTTGTTGAGAAATCACCCCTACGCTGTTAAAAATAAAAAGTTAAATAAAGAAAAATTTAAATTTCATCGTTCAGGAATTGATTCTGTGGATGTCTGTCATTTTGATTAATGGTTTAAGCAAGTTGATCAAATCCCACCACTAAACAAATATTTAGCTTAGCATTTTCTAGCAAAAGGCTACATTAGTGAAACACTAAGAACTGAACACAATAGTAACTTGGTAAATATTTATGTGCATACTTCCATATGAGGGGCTGCTGAAGAGCACTTGGACTGACCAAGAAGCCCTTTGAAAAGTTTGGTCAAATTTTGGAAAGTAGGTTGGGCTCAAAATATTCAGCATCCTGTCATAATAAATAAAATGATGATCTTAAGAAGGAACATTTAAATACTTAAAGAATGTTTAAAAAAACTTAAATTCTTATATAAGAAGTTTCATATTTCTAGTGCTTACCACTGATATTACTTATTATTGTATTTTGACAAGCATTTCACTGTTTTTACCAATTAAGCATATGTTGCATCTGGCGATATTTTGATCAATATTTAACTATTTTCACATGGGGTAACAATGTGGCATGATTATAGAGGCAGATACATGTGAGAAAGAACAAAAATTATGCCTACCTCTCAATGTCAACAAGGCATCAGAATACTGACCCTCCCCTTTTATTTAATGAGGTCTATATTTTTGGAATCCCCAGGATCAAGTAAGCCTCTTCATTTATTTTTTCTAGACTAGACTAGAATGACTAGAGTTAAGGAGAGAAACAGATACATTTTGATACCAGCTTGATGGTATTTACCTACCCCACCATGGTGGTAGGGTGACACAAGGTAGGTTTAATGTGAGATTACATACATACATACAAGTTGAAAAGAAAAATTACCCAATCCCCATGACTACTGTCATACCAGTTTTGTTATCCACCAACCCACTTTCTTTAGTCCTAATAAAGGTGCTGTTGAAGGTTTGGAATCCCTGGGACCCAGATTCCTTCATAACTTTAAGAGAGAATTGGTACTGGACTTGTTATTTACTCATCCTCCTATTGTGACTGGATATGGCACAAAACTGGTGAAGGAACCAAAGTGCATGCACCTGGGCTAATGCCAAAAATTGCCCAATCCCCACAACTGACATCATGTTGGTGTTGATATTCCAGCAACCCTCCCTCTTTAGTGCAATGAGGGAGGTACTTCTACAGGATTGGAATACCCGTGACTGGCATCCCTCTTTTATTTTTCATGTTCTATCTGAAGACAGAAAAACAAGAGATAAAACGTAGTTTGTTTGCTAGAGGATAGATACTACACTTTGATCAAAGCTTGGAGGTCTGAGAGCTTCCCTCTGGTGACCTTTAGATATTCCTTGATACTGTTGATATTGACAGTGGATATTGTTGATGTGCTTCCCAGAAGTTAGAGAAATTTGATCATTTAAAAAATTTACTATTCATGACCTGTTTTCATTGTCTTCATTAAAGTCATCCTCTTGGGTATATATGTAGTAATCTCATGAAACTGAGGGTAGTGAGGAAACCTCTGTTTTACATTCACATACTCTGTTAAGATAACTCAAACTTATGTATTTCAATAAGTATGCCAATTAATGCCCACCCTCCCAAAATTAGAATGGTGACCATTAATAAGTTATAGGTAGAAACCTAAAAATTAATACAGGATTTCACAGTGGGCATTTTTAGGGTTAAACAAGTTTACAGGATTAAATCTCAAGTTTTGTGCTTATGCGTTGTGAGGAAAATAGCAATGAGGAGTCAAATTAGAAATCTGGGGTAATAATCATAAATAAATCAGTTTTGCAAGTCCAAAATCAAAAATTCTGTGGATGTAGATCAAAATGGGTCAAAAGTCCAGATCCATAACTTGCAACTTAAAACTGCCTACTTAACTCATGGAGAACAGAGAATCCTGATATCATCCAAATTAGCATTCTTTTGGAGTTTGTCTATATTTCTGAGATGAGGTATTATGTACAGTATTTACATTAGTCGGACTATTGTCCTCATCTTTGTCGCCATATTTGTCACAACGTTTGGCCGTTATGCGCTCCGGCCTTCTTCAGGTGGTTGGAATTTCGAACTGAACCCTTTATTTCGATCGCTGGGGTAGACTGTTCTAATTCCACGTGCCATGTTTGATGGATGTCAGTTATCAGTTATCTCCCTGCTAATTTTCCCTCTGAAAGTTCTCCACTGCCTTAACCAGGAATTGAACTCACCTTCTTTGGGTCTGTCACTGGATCTAACCAACGCCTTTATCCACTGTGCCATGTGTCCTTGATAACTGACATCCATCAAACATGGCACGTGGAATTAGAACAGTCTACCCCAGCGATCGAAATAAAGGGTTCAGTTGAAATTCCAACCACCTGAAGAAGGCGAGCGTTAACGCGTAAACATTTGTGACAAATATGGCGACAAAGATGAGGACAATAGTCCGACTAATGTAAATACTGTAGCATTCTTTTATTGGGGGTAAAAAAGGCTGTTATTGATCAAGACTGGTAGGTAAGCACAAAAATTACCATGTTTCATAACCTTACTAAAGTAGACCAGATATTGGTTTTTAATTTTTTCAACAAATGGCACAGAACGTAAACTTTTTTCAAGGTAAGACTCTATTTTCTCCTTCGTTACCACGTGTGTGTGTGTGTGTGTGTGTGTGTGGAAACCTGAGAAAGACTGGAAGCACTTGATCTTAATTCATCAGAAAAATGGTCCTTCATTGACCTCTTTGACCAGATACTTTAAGAAATAAAAAAAATAGTTCTCCCATGTAATGCAGAGAATTGAGGAAGGTCAAAGAACATGTTACCTGAAAGGTTATGATACAAGAGGCAAGTGTATGTGGAATAATGAAAACATTTCATTGCAAAGTGTTAGTAAGCAATTATTAAGGCTTTAGTGCTCTCCTGTGCATCTTTTTCTTTATTTGATTCTATTGTTGTCTTTGTGTATGACAGGAAGTGAGAAAAAATGTCAGGTTGTTGGGAGCTGAGTTTAGGTAAATGTTTGGGGAGGAGGTTAGATTGGTAAGCAAGGCCTTCCATAGAAGTGAGAAAGAGGAGTATTGGAGATTTGCCATCCTGGGGAAGAGCTTTATTTAACAGGCTCATGTTTTCTGAATATTCTTGGTGGTGTTTTTGATGTGAGATTAGTTTCTCTGAAATGTCTTTCCAACATTTCTCACAGCAAATAAAATACATTACTCAACAATGTTGTTTTTGTGGTATTTTTGATTTTAACGTTCAAAACTATTTTTGCTTACCAAACATTGAATTACCTCGCCTCAATTTCTTTACCTCATCTCAAATTGTGAAACCTCTTTTGGATATGATATATACTCAAAAGCCAAAGTGGAACTAGACAAGAATTATTCCCATCCTATATGAAGAAAAATGTATGTGGTGGGCAAATATTCCCAGGAATCAAAATAATTACTTTATTTTATTTTTTTTCCCATACTTTCATATTTTTTATTTATTTTTATTGTATTTTATTTTTTAATACTGTATCCTTTCAGGATGAAGGTAATCATGGCTCTCTCTAGAATGATCATGACCCCTTAGGAAAGATAGTGTAATGGTTTCTCATTGTCTTTTCTAGTTTCAAATTCAGACTTTTACTTCACATAGACTTGCTACCAACTAAAGCTATTTTACTCTGGTATTTGGCCCAAGGAGGGAAATGGAAGATGGATTAATTCTTTTGCCAAGTTTGAAAGTAAATGCAACAAGCTCATCTAGAATTTTAATTCCATGTTGTTAACCATAACACTACTCACTCATCACCATTTATACAAGATTGACCTCAAATATTTCCTACAAAGTTAAATATATGTGATATTTTTTTCTCCATAGTCATTAAACTTTTGATACATTATAGTTAAATTAGATTGCATTTTTGGACACTATTTTTTGCCTTATTCTGGATGCATTACTTTTCAAAGGTAAAGTAAGGCTCAAAATATGATGCTATGAAATAAATCTAAGAAAAGAATCTAATTCAGTATTTGGTGAACAGAAATATCAAGAAAATTTTCTCTTTAGTTTTAAATAGAACCTTAGCAAGTATTATTTGTTTAAATTTTGGACAATAAATTTATTTCATGTAATGCAGAGAATTGAGAAAGTTAAAGTTTGTTTACTTTTTAGCACAACTTTTTTGGTTTTGTTTTTAAATGCATTACCATAACTAATACCATTAAAAATAGACTTACTATTTATGTATGGATCAGCATTTTTCCCTAGTATTAGAGCCTCTAAGCTACAATGAATTCATACAATACAGCCAAGTGGACATTTATGGTTTTTGAGCCCCCTGAGTTATTTTCATCTCAGTTGTTATTCATATTTAATAGGAAGATTAAAAGAAAACTTTTACATTTCTAATTAAAAAAAAAAAGATACACACACACACACTTTCTGGACATAGGTATTGACTTGCTATGTGCTCATTTCCACCCAAACACAGGATTGAGAAAAACAAGGGAGATGATCAAGAGAAAAAAATGTTCAAAGAAAAGGTAGAGGGTAAGAATTACAGGAGAGGAAAAACCAAAAGACAAGCAATAGGTAAGGGAAAATGAAAGAAAGATTTAGACAGACAGACACTCAACAGGCTTTCCATTTTATTACTCCTTTTACCCTTTTGATTATTGAAAGTGGGTGAAACTTTAATGTTTGTATTTTTGGGTTTTTTTTTTTCAACTTGCCACACTTTTGATAGTCAGGAAGAACTTAATCTCCATTGTGGAATGCTTCAACAAAAAAAATTAGTTCTCCGATTCTTCTTCTTATTCTGTGTTACATGTCCCTTTAGGATGTTGGCAATCATGGCTCTCCACAATTTTCTGTCCTTTTTAGTTTATTTTATTATCTCTTCCAAAACCTGCTTCACCATCCATTCACTCAAGTTCACCAGGTAGATTATGCATTGTTTTACCCATCTGGCTTTCAATATGTCCTGTGAGTATCAAATTTTCCAAGCTCTTTTTCCTCATTAAGCACCCTAGAAATGTCAACTATCTCTTCTTGATGTTAAATACAAATGTCCTTTTCATTTCCATTGTCGCTAGAACTTTGTCATTGCTCACATGTTCGGTTTATGGTATTCTCAGCATCATTCTGTAGAACTACATTTCTTCAAGTTTCAACTTCATCTGTGAGGAGATTTTCTGGCATTCACAGACATATAGGAGAACTGATATTATATAACAGCCTCATACCTTTTCTTTTACTCTAACTAAATTTTTCTGTTTCTTAATACTTTGCTTAGCTTTCAGAAGGCATCTTTCTCTATCCCAATGAGCCTTATACATGAAAGATACATCTTTATTAAAAGTTTTCTCCGACTCTACGCACATTATGTTGAAAGGTATACTCCTGGCATCAATTTAAACTGATGTTCATTTTTCCATATATCTAAACTATAATTATAAACTACAAGTTTGGAAAGTTAATATTTCACTGAAATATGTTGAAATTTTTCTAAGATTTTGTCAGAAATCAGGAAAATGTGAACTTTAAGCAAAAAAGTCAAAATATAGAGAAAAAAAGGTGTCAGTTTAAACTGATGCCAGGAACATATCCATTAATATATAGATGTTTGCATCTGTTATTATTACATTTTTTTTAAGTCTTTAGCTGTTCAGAGATATGGATAATTTATTTATTTGAATTAGACATTAGAATTGCACTTGGTGGTATTGTTCTGTTTTTCTTTCCTATCAGAAATAATTTGTAATTTCTCTTGGAAAAATACAAGACCTGTGTATTAAAAATTATCTATTTCTTTTTAATTTGTGTAATTTTTATTTTACTTTTTATTTCATTTTTATTTTCATTAATTTTTGTTTTAGTTAAATTTTAGTTTAGTTAATTTTAGTGAATTTTTTTTATCATTTCAAACCAAGCAAGGCAATAAAACCACTAAGATGCAAATGGGGTGGTGGTCACTGAGTGTTAGAGAATATGAATAAAAAAAAAAAAACTATTAAGGAGAAAAAAAAAAAAAAAAAAAAAAAGAAATAAGAATACAGAAGATAAATATTGACATTGCATTTAAATTTTTGATGATCAATGTTGACTGGGAAGCAAGAATCCAGAATAGTTTCACAAGTGAAATGTGCAATAGAAAAAAACTGTTAGCATGGAACTTATTGTTAAATTTAGCCATTTCATCTGCAAAATCATAAGATTTATTTTAGTTAATTTTTACTTATTTTTTTCATGATTAAAAATCATAGGAGTCAGTAACAGTCTGTTGCAGTTTCATATCTGGATTATGCATGTCTCATTCCATACGTGTCACAGAGGAAGGCAATGAAATCAAGTGTGTGACAAATTGAGGTCCACCTTAAACAAATTCACGTCATCAACACGTTCTGCTCTGATTTTGTTTTACCCCCAACCAAATCTTTTCGGGAGCAGGTTTTGGTTAAACTGGAAGCTTCTAGTCCTGAACCTGCAAATTGGTGGTGAATTTCGTCATCATCATAAAGGAAGCAATCAGCAAAGAAAAATTAAATTTGTGGATATGAGATAAAGCTGCCAATGACATAGTCTTGGTTTTTATTTTAGTTAATTTTTATTTAGGTTTAATTTCTCCCAAAATTTTTCAAGTCACAATTTAGGTGCATCCATAACATTGGAAAATACCCTAACTCAATCATACTATGACAATTAGTCTGAATTAGAAGCAATTGAAAGACATAACTCTCATCACTAATTAATTTTCCATCCTTATTGTACCTAGAATGTGCTTGAAGGTGATCAATAAAATGTTCTTGGTTTTTACCTTCAGTAGAAGACAATATAACACATTATCCATTCAATTTTATTTTTGTTTCTTTTTAATAATTAAGGTTGGGGTGCAAAATTGTTTTAGCACCCTTAACATTTTAAGGTGTGGTTTAAAACTGTGCAAGCACTCTAATTCTAACCTCTTCGCTGCCAATTCTCCCTTGGCTACTTCTGGGAGTCAGAAGAAGGTTAACTGTCATCAGACTCTTGTAATTAGAACAAGGAGCAAACTTGGCAGATTAAAAGAGCTAGAGATTGATTCTTGTGTTTTCTGTAATTAATGTTTTTGGTCTGCCATTATACTGGAGTTGTTGCTTATTAAGAGTGGGGGGACTGCAAGAATTTAACCATATGATTAGCTATCTTCCAAACTGATGGATCATACTCTTAGATGAATTTGAAGCATTGGAACGTCATTATTAAATTTCTCAACATCATTTCATTTGACTATCTCTTTTTGAAAATAGGATTTCATCATGATTACTAATCAATAACTTCTGCAATTTACTCTGTTCATTCATCTGGGGGTATGGTGGAGTTATGGATTGAGGAATTGGAGTTTAGTTCAAATTCCAGTCAAGTTCATTAGATTCACTTATGTGGTGATACTCTTGGGAAAGGTATGAATCCATCTCTTACCTCCACTCCAGCTATGGATAAATAGCAGGAGAGACTATGTCCTATAGCCTTGGTTGGTGACTTGTCTAGAAGGAGGAAAACTCTTAATTCATAACTAGCCTGGAAAGGGTTGGGCTTCATCAGGCTATCTTACCCAGGACATGCCACTACTACTATGACTGCAGTACATGTGTTCCCTATGACCCTAATGGGTTATGGGACTTGTTGTCTCCATTCATCTTAACACTTCACTGTTCACTGTTTCTCATATCTGGCACTTTAGTTTTGTTTCATCTTCTGGTTTACCTGACAGCCTAATTTTTTTCTTATCTTTTGTGTTCCTGATAAGTCACTCTATTCATCACTAGTGTTTTTGTCCTTGTGTTTCCTCTTTCCCTTTCCCCAATCCACTGTAGCCTTTCTGGTTTATTTTGAGTTTTTTCTTAAATCTTTAGCTACCTGTCTCTTGTTTCTCATCACTCCCACTCAGGTATCATCATACACCCATGTACTTAGGATTTCTGTTCCCCTTCACCTTTTTACAGTCTCCTTTCCTGTGCTCTTTCCATTTTCTTGTATCCTTTTTGCCATCAGCCTCTTTCCATATGCTCCTCTTCTCCCACTACTGTCAATGGTCCTCTGTCCCATTCCCCCCACCTCCATCTTCCACTACCACAAGCTGTCCTCTCCCCATGCCCCTTCTGCTCCTGCTAGCCATCCCTGTCCTGTGCACCCTGTCTCCCTGATATTGCCAACCCACCCAGTGCCCTCCTGTTATCGTCATTCATCCTCTGTCCTCCATGTCCCTTCACATTTGTGGCTATCCCCAGCCAGATACTGTCCACATGCTATTGCTATCGGCTGCTGCTATCTCCTGCCGGCTTCTGTCCCTGTGCCCCCCCCCGGCTTCCTGCCACCACCAGCCAGGCACCATCCCTATACCCACAACTGTCAGTCATCCTCTTTCCTTGTGCCTTCACACCATCAGCCTCTTTCCCTATGCTTTCTTGCACTATTTCCCTATGTTCCCCACGTCAGGCTTTTTTTCTGTCCCCCCCCCGCCATATCTGATGCTAGGTCACTCACTTGCCTAGTCTACTCTGTACCTTTAGTCACTTTTTCCTCTCAGCCCATTTCTTTTTCCACCATATTTTTCGTTTTCACTTTTTATTATTTCTCTTATAAAAGTAGGCTTTACTTTCCCATTTTCCAACGATTTTTACACTTTTTCCTCATTCTGTCCACCTCCTCTTCTTGACACCTTCACCACCTCCCATTACAATTTCTTACATCCATAAATAATTTTCTCACCTGTAACTCTCGTATGTCCTCTTTACATTTCTCCAGACTTTAACGGTGAAATGCTCAGCATTTTCTTCAATTCCGCCTTTTCAAGCTTACCCATAACTATCTTGGGTAGCTTTGTTGGCGGTTAGTTGCTAAGCAGGTTTATAAAGAAGAGATAGAAAAAAAAATGGATACATAGGTGTGGGCGGGTAAGCAGGTAGACAAGTAGGTAGGGCTACCCGTAAATTCTTCTCATTTAGTCTTACCCAGCGTTTTCCATCTGACGCGTTTTTTACCCGCCAGTTAGGACACCGGTACACTGGCTGGGGATTTCAGGTGGGTGGTGTTTGTTACTATTGCTACACCAGTGCATTTGGTAATCGTTAAAACTAAAAGTGTCTTTTGGGTGCATGTCGAGTTTTCAATGTATAATATTTGTTATAATTTGTATGTATTTAAAAATGTATGATATGTGTGCATGTGTGTATATAGCTTGGTATTCGTAAAATTAAAAAATACGACATGCCACCAACCCTAAATTCGAAGAGTCTGAACAGACTGTTCAGTTCAGTCTCTTCACCTGTTATGTTATTCAGCACTTCCAGTGTCTCGCCGGATATTTCTTGCTCGAATCTTTACAAATCATTCCACTAAGAAACAATCTCATTTTTCTATTTCTTTTTAAAGACATTTTTTTGTGCTTTATCCCTCTCGATCTTAAGAAAAAAGTTGTAAAACACAAGATAAAGTGGTGGTGGGGGGGTAACTTGTATTTTTAAAGTTTTAAAGATTTCTGAATCACTGATCTTTTTTAAAATGAACATTGTTTTGTTTTTTTTATCTTTTTTTTTTTGTTTTGATTTTGAATCTATTTTTTACTTTTCGCTTGTATTTATTTTCTGGAATGAGACCGTGACTTTTTCCAAATTATTTTAGAGACAAAAGCTCAGCTCAGTAGCATTGTCATAATTTTTAAACAAAGTTAGAGGACAAATTTAGGCTTTTTTGTTATCATTTCCAGTAAAATCTAGGAAGGGAAAGCCCTCTCCCCGCCCCGTAACATCGTGGAAGTAGTTGTGTTGTTAGCAAAAAATAAAATAAATAATCTTCTTAGTAGTTTATTATAATGTTGAGACTTTTTTGTCCTGCTCCCTAAAAAAAACTGCGTTTAAAAATATATTTGTTCTTAAAGAGCTTATTAAAGGTCTTGTTCTTGTAATCGGAATCCTATTAGAAAAAAATCTTGAACGAAATTGAGCAAAACTTTTGCAAAAGTCAAATCAAAACAATAAAACTAAAAAGGTTGTCGTACTTTTTTAACTCGTCAGACAACAGTTATTCGTTGAAAAGTTGAGTTTTCCTAATTTTGCACTCCAACCAAATAATAAACCGAATGTCTGATTTTTTTTTTTTTTTTATAAACTGTCTTTTATTTATTTAATTTATCTATTTATTTTTTCAAGTATGACATCATGATTTCGGGAACAATTGTAGTAATTTCCTGTTTTAATTCAAACAAATAAATTTTTCAAAAATAAAATTTAAAATGTAAATAAAAAATGTTTAACCCTAAAACGAAACCAATCTTTTTTTTATCACTAACTTTTAGTTAACTGCGCGATACTTAAAAAAACAAAAACAAACAATAGTACCTTCTAGCAGTGGTAGATTTAAGTTTCTGTCGATTTCAATAAGCTAGTGAGTTTAGTTTTTAAAAAGCTTCAAATAAAACACAGGTGATAGAGCAGCTAAAGAAAGGAATATTTCTCACGGTTTTTATTTGTTTTGCTTAATGCAACAAACATAAATTTCAGACCCTTTTTAGAGAGAGATACAAATTGACATTTTTAAAACTTTTAATGAATGTCGAAGGGGGCATTTTTTTTTTTTTTTTAAGAAAGTTAAAATTTTGTTACCTTCACGTTTTCATTTCTAATATGAATGAATTCGATTGTCTGATTGCAGGGCCAGTGCAAGGGTCTCATGAAGAATCTATGATACAGGGCCTCCCCCTCTACTAATCTCAGTTTTCACAAGATAGTTATTGATTCATATACAAATTTTACTGTAACCTAATTATGTCGGGAATGAATCATATACAATATAGGTGAACAATACATCTAGAAAATTTGAAAATTAATACAATGACCAATGTAAATGCAAGCAAATTGATTAGAGACATGAGATCATTCTCTATCTTAAATCAACGTTTTGCGGCAATTTTTAACTAACATCAACTTTAGATTCTTGTGAAAAAGTTGAATATCTACAACACACTCAACATTTATGGATTTTAAAAAAACATTGTGAATTTTAGTGTTTTTTAGCAAACAAAACAAATTTACGGATTTGGACGGGGCGTGGCGTTAAAAATCCGCATTTTTCATAACATTTAAAACTAAAAGTTTTTTTAAACTAACAAGCTTTAAATTGTCAATTGTGCTTTTTTAGTTGTAACCTATATAAATAGTGGGGGGAAGGGAGAGTGAATAAATTATATGTTGATAAGTACGCGCTGGCCCTGCTTGATTGGAAATCAGGATTCTGAGATTGAAAAATACCTGAACTTTTTCTACCTGTGTACCTTTTCGCTGTGTATTTCCATCATATTGAGAGAGTGGAGGGGCTTTGGTTATAGCCGGATGTATTTGAATTTTTTCTTCAGTGATTAACGTGTTCTTATTTTTTGTGAGTGGGAGAATGCATGCTACAAGCCTTTTTATCTTTATATACCACTCCAGCATACAAAGTGACCCAGCCTATACATGTCAACGGTTTTTAGCTTATCAAAACAAAATGGATTCTCGTGTAAAGCAATATTACGATGTATCCCCTCATCTGTTACCCATTCAGTTTTCTTTATTTTTCTGAAAAACTAGGTAAGCTAGGCACTTCCTAAAACAACCCGAAAAACGCATTAAATGTCTTCTTTGACGTTAAAATTTGTTTTTATTTGATATTAAAGCTACTAATCCGTATTAAAAGAAAAATAAATTGCCGTGTTTAAATTTTTAGCCTAGGTAACTTTAAAACATTGGCATGATCACTAATCACTCGTTGACCGCCATTATCGAAGAAAAAATAAAACAAATTTAAAAATTTCTTAAAATTCAATATTTTTTCTAAAGATTATGAAGTCAGCAGTAAATTTAAGAATTAATTAACTGGATCTGTAAAAAAAGTGTAAACGTAATGTTTACTTTTTGCTTAAAACAAAGAAAATAAACGTTTACTTGTGCACTGTAACCTGTGATGTCATAGGTCACAACTGTAATTTTCTAATGTAGCCCCTCTCTTAAAAAAAGCGCACACACAAAATAATAATAATAATAATAAGGAACGTTAACAGCACAATCAATAAATTTGTATTCATGTTTAAAAAATAAATTCTTTAACATCGTATAACCAATTCTTTTCAGAATTTCTTATTCTATACGGCTTTATGAAAGTTATTAAATTAATTTTATAGTCTCAGAAGTAAGTGTGTGTGTATATAATATATATATATATATATATATATAGTTAAATGGTACCTTTGTGTTTCATATACTGCTTTTATTCTTTTACTATTTTTTTTACCTGACTGATGTTATATTAAGTGTATGGTGACTGAACAAAGAAGGAACAAGAAATTCTAAAGAAATAAACAATTGTATTAACATAAAATAAAACAAGTGATAAATTGGTTTAAATTTCTCTTGTTGAAAAAAGGAGGTAAGTGGAGTTGTAAAAGGCATCCACAGAGCTATATGGAAAAAGCTGGATGAGCTGTGACTTACTGGCACAATGGCCTTTGGCAAGCTGTCTCTTGAGATGTTGCTGTCCGACAAAGTCTGTGAACCTGGTCCAAGATGCTGTTCAGCTGCTGAAAATATCTCTTCGATAGACTTTTATGTCCTTTCTTAGGATCAAATCAGCTCGGGGTTTTTATTGTTTCTTTAGGCAGGAGTAGGTGGAAATTCTGGATTGTATTGCTTATTTTTTCTTTGTGTGTGAGTAAAAACGGAAGGTATGTGTGGAGCATTGCACATTTGAGGGAATTTTAGTTCAGTTTGGGTGTTCAGAGCATTCACATCCAGCCAGTGGTGGAAATTAGTGTAGCATGAATCAGAAGATCTGGTTTTAGAAAGAATGTAACACTGATATAAAATATTTGTCCCCAATGTGGTCTTTTTAAATTATTCTGAATTTAAGTTCTTGAATTATCATATATCATGATTATTCAAAGTCAGTAGTTCAGAATTATTTCCATTTTGAAGATTCATACAAAAAATAATCCAAGTTGCTAAAATGAAAAAAAATTCTTTTTAAAATGGTTCACACTTTTACATTTAACAATTCTTCAAAAATGTTTTTTATTTAATAAATATTAAATTTAAATATTAAATTAATTTGAAAATTAAGTATAAATTTTGTTTTTCCTGCCAAAGCTGGAAGAAAATGTTTTTTATTATGCTAAATCTCAAAAAATTTATTTTTTGAGTTTTATTGAATTATTTTTGGTAAGGTTTATTACAAATTTTTCCCATGTTCATGCTGCATAAATGTTTTATTGAAATAATATCTTCAGGGATTTTTCTTTGTTATAACTAAAAAAATGTTCACAAGCACCTCTTAAATTAAAAAGTATACTCGAGATATTGAAAAATCTGGGAAGAGGAAAACGGCCTCTCTCCCCCACCAATATTTTGACAATGTTTTGTAATAACCTATTCACTATACAGTTCATTCATTAATAAATAAGTACTGAAAATTTTGTTTGAATTGGATAATTCCTTGATTTTTGGCAACTTTTTGCTTTCATTTGGGTGCTATAAGATACTATTTGAATCAATACTGAAATAATTTATTGGTAATGCAGACCAGAAAAATAGATGTAAGTAGGCATCATTATGTTACCTGGAACTGTTTTAATGATAGGTGAAAATTGTTAATAAATAAGATATGCTTTAGATTTTGCTGGTCAATCAAGAACTGGTCTACAATTTTTTAACTTGTACATTAGTTGAAGGTGTCAATAAATATATGAGGGCACCAGACATCCTAGCTCAAACTCTCAAAGTATCTCTTTATAGCTTTTCTGATTCAAAATGAATTGATTGCATAATAAAAATTTATTTATATCTGCTTTTCAAAATTAGCTGGCCGGTCAAATGATGGAAGTGTGTGAGTGTGTGTGTCATATATATAAACAAACACTTTTACATATAGGTGTCACTATAATTTATTTTCTCATTAGGCTTTATTTCCATTGCAGATACTTTTTCATTTCACTTCTACTTTTTTTGAGTAAGAAAAAAAAGAAAGAAAAAATGGTTGTATAAAACTGTGTGCCATGGTGTGATTTCCTTTGGGTGCCATAAGTTACTATTTGAATACATTTCTTCTGATATCCATCAGAAGAAAAATATTTTTATTAAATTTTTCATTTTACATTGCCTCTACATTGAAACTGAAGTGCAGTCTTGTAGGTTGCTGAAGGATTAAGAGTTAACCAACAAATTTTCTATTCTTTATTATGACATTAATTTTTTTTTTTTTCCCAAGGGAGAGAGTTGAATATGAAAACAAGATTTATAATTTCCAGATGTATTCCCCTACCCCCGCACATATTTTCATGGATACTGAACGTATCTTTTAAAAATAATGTAGGCTTTAAAATATTCTTAAATGCTTTTTCAAGTGAGTGCAAGCATTACTCAAAAGTTACACCCCTTTTTAAAGATTTCACACACACACACACACACACACACACACACACACTAAAGTTTACCCAATTGTGAAGGTTCAAGAGCTACTCAAGAGGGGTCACTTTAAAAGGTTATAATGGATGAGGTGTGTGATCTGAATGTGTGAGGAAGTAAAGATTATAAGGATAGATAACCTGTCTTGTAGTTTTTATACACATAGATATATGCATTTTACATCTGCATGTATGTGTGTATAATATATACAGAGGCAGTTTTGAGGTTGCACGTTAGGGTCATTCTTTATAATTCAATAAACTGAATTTTGTTTCTTCAAATATATTGTCTAATATATCAATTTCAAATAGTAACTCTAACAAAACCATACTTGGCATGAGGAAAAAATTTGAATATCCAAGTTATTAATGAATGTCTTAACATTCCAAAGGTAGGTTATACCACACTATTCTTTAGAAGGAACATATAATTATAGCTAATTAGAATACCAAAGTACCACCCATTTTTTTTTTTTTTTTTTTTTTTTTTTTATCTGTTTACATCAATTTAATGCAAGTAATCGTTGAATTTGTTTGTTATATTAACTTCAAGCATTTATTTTTTTTTATATATAAATCAGTATTCTGAACTTAGCTAGTTGCAATGTTGATTTTCAGAAATTGGGCAGATAACTTTTTCTGTGCCTACATGTGTGTGTGTGTATAAAATATATAGATGTCATCCACAGACAGTTTTGCTGTGTCACAGCTCATCAGTGTGGCCAGATGCAATTGCTTCAAACTGGAATCAAAACCTGACCAATTTGACATCAGTTAGAGACTCTCACCCCTAGGTCATCAGTGCATGCTAGGACAAAAAGGAATTTTTAACACATTATATACAAGATATATGCACTACTGAAGGGATTAATTCATAGCAAAGAGCTTAGCTTATATATATATATATATATATATAAAGTGAATGGCTGAGTGGTTAGAACATTTTTCATACAATGAGATCTGTGTTCAAATCTTACCATGTTTGGTTTGTCAGGAAGGTAACTTTTTGATGTTATCAGTCTGGGGCAGTAATCACAGCTTGGGGCACCTTTGGGAAGTGCCTGAAAACTATTCTACTAGTGTACTCATGAGTGAAATTGGGACTGTTTGGAAGCTGTTGATAGTTGGGCTAGCACAAATTCACAAGTCATCTTGAATGAGGATTTACATATACTGGCCTTCTTTAAACTTTCTCCCAGAAAGCATTAATAACTTCTGTTCAGTATGATGACAGCATAAACTACAGGTGCGATTTGTGGCTTTTGGACCAGTCAAATGTGCCTGACCAGGTGCCTGAAACAGAGATTGACTCGCCATCATAGCAGATGGGTGTGCATGGAAAACAAGAAAACACAGTCACATTTATTTATATATATATATATATATATATATATAAAAACACACAAACATGGTGAAAGA
This sequence comes from Acanthosepion pharaonis, assembly GCA_903632075.3. NCBI lineage: Eukaryota > Metazoa > Mollusca > Cephalopoda > Sepiida > Sepiidae > Acanthosepion > Acanthosepion pharaonis. The sequence goes on from CAHIKZ030000479.1 coordinate 2,510,461, forward strand.
AGAAAAACAAAAGAAAATAAACAGAGCGGGTTGGGTGGTTCTGCCCCTACAAAAGTCTAGAGTCAAGATGATGAAAATAATATCAGCTAGTGACAGAATTTTTATATTTGTATTATCCTATATATATATATATATATATATATATATATATATATATATATATATATATATATATATAATGGATTAAGTCCAACAATTATATTAATATATTTTCTATTTGTTATTTTTATTGATACAAATATTTAAGTAAATGCTCTATTTATAATAAACAGTATTAACTACATTTACCAGCCTGAATTCCGAGAAAATTCATAGAAAATATGTGTCTTTTGACAGGAATCCAACCTGTATCCTATACAGAACCGTCATATAGCCTGACGTGCTATACCATTTAGTTACAGAAGTAGCATATATATATGTGTGTGTGTAGATATGTGCACACACACAGTTTAGGTTTAAAAAAAAATGTAATCCATGAGGTGATATCTATATAATCCCATTAGATATGACATTGTTATGGAATTTTAAATATAGAGGAAGATATATAAGGTGCAATGGGTAAATTGTTGCCATTTTATATTTTTAATTTTTGCACATGTGTGTTGTTTGTTCCTTATTTTGTCAATTGCACAGCATATAGTATGATCAGTTGGGCACCATCTGTGAGAAAAAGAGCACCATAATGCAAAACACTCCACCAGAAATTAGGAAACGGTATGCTGTACTGCTTGGCATTCACACTGGAAGCTCCAATACAAACATTTCAGAATGTTTAGGTGTCAATCTGAGGACAGTGCAGAGGATCTAGAAAGAGTTGGATGATATATCCAGTCAACTTCATGGTGCTTGGAGTGATCACTGGTGATGGTGATTTTATGACTCCATTCATCTTACCACAGGGCCTCAGACTCAACACATAGTCCTACATCAAGTGCCTTGAGGAGGTAGTACTGCCCTGGGTCAAGAGGGTGACTGTTGGAAGACCCTATGTCTAGCAACGGGTCTCTGCACCATGCCACACATGCAGGAGAACTCAGTCATAGCTGTCAGACAATTTCTGCAACCACATAACCCCTTACATCTGGCCACCTAACTCCCCAGACTGCAACCCCCTTGATTATTATGTGTCGGGTGAAGTTGAGTGAGAGACCAACAAAACACCAAAGATGAACTGAAGGCAACAATTATGGCAGCATTCACCAACTTAAACAAGGAAACCATGCAGAAAAGATACAGGAGATTACAAAGTCATCTGAAGGCTGTAGTTGAAAGTCAATGGTGATTTTATTGAATAAATTTACTCTTTAGTATTTAAAGATATTTTTGAGTAATTTTGGTAAATATTTCTGTTAAAATGAGATGTCATTTTTATTTTTGTGTAATTTAGACAACAATTTATCCATCCCACCCTATAAGTATTGCAATGTATCATGTACAAATGATAAATTATATCTGTGTCAGAGAGTGAATATGAAACTTCTCCATTGTCATGTGCAAGTCTATTCATATATACAGTGCTGTTTGATAAAAGTGACTCACCTGATTTTTTTTACGAAATGTTCTCTTCTCCGATGAAACGAAAATTGAGCTAAATTCAAAGGATAAGCAATCTAAAATCTGAAGAATAAGCTTTGAAAGCTCTTTGGATTTAGCAGTAAGTACTGTCAAGCATCCGTTCAGTATAATATTCTGGGGATGCTTTTCTTTTCGTGGAACTGATTTCTTGAAACCTATTGAAAAGACCCTCAGAAGTGAGCAGTACAAGAGAATTTTAGTCTTGTCTGCTCCCTTCTGCTGAAAGAGTGAAAATCGACCCCACCAAGCTCATTTTTATGCAGGATAATGCTCCCTGTCACAAATCAAAATTGATGAAGGAGTACTTTGATGAGAAGCAGGTGAGTGTTATGACATGGCCGCCCCAATCTCCTGACCTCAACCCCATAGAAAACTTATGGAGCATTATAAAGTACAGGCTCTCAAGAATGCAATTGAGCAACATCCTCCATAAGTGTGTGTGTATGTATACATAATGATAAAATATAGTTTTAAGATATGTTATAGTTATAGGGTAAAAGTGCTCAATGTCTAGGATAGTGTGTGTGTATATATATATATATATATATATATATATATATATATATAAAGAAATATAATTTTAAGGTGTGCTGTATTTATGGGATAAAATGCTCAATATCAGAGACAGTGTATGTAAATATAAAGTGAACATAGAAGTCAACACTCAGAGGCAACAGACTGTTTCATGCTAGACACAAGAAACAGCCTGTTGCCTCTGAGTTGACTTTTATGTTCACTTATATATCTTATATATGTGTGTGCATGTATACATAATGATAAAATTTAGTTTTAAGATATATTTTATTTATAGGGTAAAAGTGCTCAATGTCTGGGATAGTGTATGTGTAACTAGAATTGTAGACTCTGATGTCAACACAGTGTGGTGACAGTCTGTTTCATACTTGAATGGGATTGTGTTCAAGCATGAAACAGACTAACCAATATAAAAATTTGAGAGACATTTAAACAGCATGCAATGGACATTGACTCTTATACTTTCTGAGCAAGTGTGCAAACAGCAGGGACTGTTTCAAATGTGACAGTGGAAATTTGCTATGAGAATATGTAATTTTTATTTAGTCAAATTCCCTGAAATATTTAGAAGATGTCATTATTCTTACTTCTCCTGCAGGAGATCCAACATAGTGAATACATGCAGACAAACCTTTCTCCATTGGACATTGTTTTCATTATTTACATGAATAGCATATGTCCTAGGTCTTTCATAATGAAGTTCAGCCAGTGCTGCCTACATTAGCTTATTGGATGTTTTTATGCAAGCGTCTTTTGATACAGGTCAAAAGTATCCCTTGCAAGATAACCAACATCCTTCCTTTTTAAGAGTTCAAACCTTGTTGAACAATCAACACTGAAGCAGGGACAGGTTTGTTTCATTAGCACATGATGTTGTTCTTCACAAGATTTTAGCATTTGACACTAAGGAGGTTTTCAAAAATATCAAATGGGTTTTCTGCTTCATTGGCCAAAGTCTCATCATCAGAGAAGAGAAGAAACAAACTAAATATTAGTTCATAAAGAACGGACATTTATTTCAAAACAATGCAAAACTCCTAATCTCTTGGACTCACTGACTTCAGTATCCTTGTTTTAGCATTCCAGCCCTTTCTTGAAGACCCCCTCTTCATAGCCCTCCAAAATGAAGTGTCCTCATCACTGACTTTCATCTCCTCTACATCCGCAAAATGTTAATCCATAAAGTTTTGATCATTTCATTGGTTTCTGTGTTATTTTTGCCAAGATTAACACAAAATTCCATTTAACAATTCCAAGCCATTATCCATTACACCATCCACAAATCCAAGCTTACAACACCTGATATTCCTAAATGGTCACCCATTTAGGTACTGACCAGGCTCTGTTTTGCTTAACTTCTGCAATTGTACAGGATGTGGTATTTCAGCATGATGTAGCCTTAAATCATATATATGGGGCATAGAATGTTCACTTTCCAACCATGAGATCAAAGTTTGAATCTCACCATGTTTGAATTTGTCAGGAAAGTGACTTCCTGATTTATCATTTTAGGAAGTGATCCCAGCATGTGGTACTTTCAGAAAGTGTCAGAAAAACAAACCACAGGTTTACCCAAGCCTTGTGAGTTAAATTAGTTAGATGGAACTGTTCAGAAGTTGTCAGAGGGTGTGCTAGCACAAAGTCACAAGTCATCATCGCAGAGTTTGAGCATACTGGCATTGTTACATTTCTGATTATGCAAGATTGTGTGTTCTCCTAAAAACTAACTAATGTCCACTCAGTGTAGCAGCAGTATAAATTGCTCTGAGGGTGTTGAACCAACAGAAATGTGTCTGAGCAGGTGTCTGTAACAGGGATTAATTAGTTGCTTTCAGATGGGTGTGGTTTAAAACTAGAGTAGCCAGCTGTTGTGTGTGTGTATATATATATATATATATATATATATATATATAGTTGCACTGATTAGTCAGCTGATGGTAGATAATTAGTTGTATCACCATTTGCCAATTAATCAGTCATCTATTTTTACCAATTGGTTTTTGTACATGATCATCTTTACTTATTACATCAAAGAAATTTCCTCTCTGGCTTAAGAATCACCAGTTATCTTAGACACATGGATTTTAGTAATATCCTTCAAGGTTTTCATTAATTATTTTTTTGTTTTTTGCTAATTTTATTGAGTGTATTTAAATTATCAACTAATTAAATGGTGCAATCTTTTTTTTTTTTTTTTTTTTTTTTTGCAAAATACATTTCTCAGATTCTCTGGTACATAATCAGTGATGTTTTTAGACATGAATTATTATGGATTTCAAGTCTTACAATGTCATCCAACTTCTCCATAGTGACTCAATCTATTGATCAGATATCAACTTGTGTGTCAACTGTCAGCTACAACTCTTCTCATAATGCTATATTAACCTACTGTCATAAAAGAACTCCTTAGGCCTTTATAGTCCAATCACAACTTCTGGTTCACCAGCTTCTACACTATTCTATAAAAAAAAAAAAAAAAAAGAATAAAATACAATTTTCTTAGCAAATATAGTGACATTCTCATCTTGCACTGGCAGATAACGATCTTTTGTTTTGTTTCCTGATGATAACACACACACACACACATATATATATATATATATATATATATATATATATATAATTGAAGCCTTCTACTTTCAAAATGAAGAACTAAATAAATAACAAAACATGTTAAAATTTATAGTGAATTTCTACTTATTTCTTATCCACTTATATATATATATATATATATATATATATATATATATATATATATATATATGCTCCTGTGGTATGAATTTTACCAACCTAGTTGCAGAGACTAGTAAATTGTTCATGTCATGTGTTTGATTCTTACTGGATGTTTCATTTTTGTTGCCTTGTACTAGACCTAAGCTAACCTCAGTAAATATATACATGCTTCTGCTGCTGACCAAATAGTTTACTATGCCTTTGTTAAGCTATTCTTATTCTCACTGGATACCCTCTTATTATGACCTTGTATCAGACAAATTTATTCAGTATGATATTGGTTTTTAAGTTTGATATTTTTAATGTTTCTCTTTGAAAATAAGATGGTTGCTAATTACTAAATTAAAATTTCATTTTGTTAATTTTCCTACTTATTTTCTTGTTATTCACTTGCAGTTGGACTGAGCTGGTTCTAACCAAGGACTGTAATCATTATAGAGTTTCAGGTGTAATTTTTATTGTAGACTTGGGAAAGGTAGCAATGGTTTTCTATTACCTTCTTCATGGTTTAAATTTCAAACTGAATCTATTGCATTCTCTTTGCATTAATGCCCTTGGAAAAGACAAGAATTTGTCTCTTCCCCATATGAGATATGGTCTGATCAGAACTTTACAGCCTTGGTTGGCTATCATTTGTAGAGAAGAACAATTATCTACATATTTTCAGTAAATATGGAAAAACTGTTGAAGCTTCAACTAATATAAAATTATGTATTTGGGAGTTCCACTGCTGTTAATGAGTAAACATTAATATTTGGAAATTAAAGATTTCCAGGTGGATATTTCAGACAAAATGGCAGAAAGGTTTTCTTAAAGCCATCAATTAACACAGATAACTTATGGTTGGCAGTTTTAATTACAAGTTATCTTATACTTGGTATTTTCTGATACATTTTCATTTACAAGCACCAACAAGTTTATTCGTGGTGGTAATTTTTAGTGTGGAAACAGTGTTAAGATTACAGTTGAAGCTATAAATAACTCATAAAAATTGTTTATTACCTAAGTTAGCTAATATAAAGTTGGATTTCATAATTGACTTAACTGGCAGTTGATGTGTTAATGATGAAAATTATTGTAGTGAAAAAGGTTTCAAGACTCTAATCGGAATTTTCTGTCAACTTCATTTTATCAATTAGAAGAACCACTTGAAACCATTCAAGAGCAATTGACAAGCAAAAAAAAACTTGTTAAATGGGCTCCACCTTGAATGACAAGTGAAAAAGTAATCAAGTGTAAAGAGACCCATATGTTTCATGATAGTAACCTGTTTTTGCAGTATAACATCACTTGTGATGAAAATTGTATTTTGTATAATAACTCAAGAAGGTTTATGCTATAGTTGAAGGCTAAAGAGTAGCAGAAACTTAAGTTGAACTCACACCATTATCTCTGGAAAATTTAAAGAAATGTTTGAAACAAAAGTGGGTGCATGCATCATAATTTCCATCAAAGTGTACAAACAATATGCATGTTATAGATATGCAAGACACTTTGAATTGTGCATTCAAAGCAGAAAATTTGGTGAATGGAAAGTGTCATTTTATTATGATTTTTGCTGTATACATTTTATTTCTCTGCTCACTATTGCACTGCCATGTTTGTTTATTTACATATTAGAGGTAGGATGTGTTGGTAGTGTAACAGGAATTTGATTCAGTGAATTGAGTTAAAATTCTAAGCTAGTCTGCTTCATTCACTTCTGTACAAATGCCCTTTGGAAAGTTATGAATCCATCTTTCCAAGCTAAATAGTAATGTAGATTGGCTGTGGCTGGCAACCAGTCTGATAGAAGAACCACTGAGAAGGCAACTGGAAACCATTTCACTGACATGGCTATTGCCAAGTAGTAAAGAAGCATCTTTGTAGGGCCTTCATCATTCTGAGGGACATGGCATTCTTATTTTAAAATAGAACACAAAAGTATTAGAGATAACAGTTGATAAATTTCTGAGATAAATTTTTGACTACTTTTTTGTTCATGTTATTTTTTGCTGCTTATTTACAGCAAGTAGTAAAAAACATTGTTTTCAGTGGTCCAAATCTCAGAGATGAAGTATTGTCATTATTATTAATTTTTAATGAGCTTTGCTTTTAATATAATTGCTTTTTCATTGCAGCTCTCGGTGTTGTTCTATGACTATTAAATAAGCAGTGTGAATAGGAAATAAACAGACCTTCTTTTTCTGATTCACAATGTTTAATTAATGTGCAGAGAATAATAATTTGAGAGTTGTGATAAAAAACAACAAAAATGAAATGGAAATAAACTAGATGAAAAAATTAATAATAATCTGTCAATAGACATTTATTTATCAAAGTAGCTTCAGCATGCATACTGCTTTAAGCATTTCCACACTGTCTCAAAATACATTGCTCCTACTATCCAAGTTACCAGGCTATTAATGATTGTTTTATGCTTAACATCTTCTATGTGCCATGTACCTTCAGGACATTGGTAACAGTTTCTTGTCTTTTTGCTATCTCTCCTAAACCCTGTTCTGCCAACCACTTACACAACTTTGTTAGATTTTCCTCTATCCTTCTTGCTTTCAATATATCATATGAGCAGATTTAAGCCATAAAAGGCTCCTGGGCTAATAGAATTTGGGGCCCCTTCATTATGTATATCTATATAATAAAAAATAAAAAAATAAATAAAAAAGATATATTTTTAGATGATGCTTTTTTGGTGTAAAACATGAAACCTTCCAACTAATGGAGCCCAAATACTCTAAATTGTTTCAAATTAGTTCAAAGAAGCCCCATTAAATTTGAAAATAAACAAATCTCCTGTTCTTATATCTTTATTTTCTTAGTTTTATCAGGTGTCAAATACTTGAGGGCCCTTGGAGGTCCTTCTAATCTTAGGCCCTCTGCGCTGCATCCTATATGTAAACCTGGCACTACATGTGAGTGTCAAATTTTCCAAACCCTCTTTCAATTTAGATGCCCTAGAAATTTTAACTATATCTTTTTGATGTTAAATATAAAGTGTTCTTTTTGTTTCAATTTTCTCTAAAACTTTTATAGTTGTTCACATGTTCACTTTATGGTATTTTCAGCATCCTTCTGTAGATCCACATTTCTGTTGTTTCAAGTTTTTTCTTCATCTGTGATAAGATTGTCCAGCAACATATTATATTGATATCATCCAATGACAACATATAGCATGAAACTTGAAATAATATTTGAATATACTTTTAGAGGCAAGACTTTTCTATCAACATGCTTCTTTTTACTTCATATTGCTAAAATGCAATAGTCAAACACAGATGAATGCTTTTTTACAATTTGAAGCTTTTGAAAATTAAGAATACTTGGGCTTTTTCATGCATATATGAATTCATAAATGAATAAATCAGTATTTAAAATTGTTGGTTACTATTAAAAGTGCAACTGTCTGCGTGGGGCAACTAACCAAACCTTATTACAGACACTTGATTAATATTTAGAGGCCACCTGTGGTCCCTAATGCAACTATAGTCAGCAAACCTTAGTTACAGTTTCTGGGAGAAAGTGCATAATCTGCAATAATCAATTTCTTGAACAAATCTCGTATGCTTGGATACTCGGTCATGATAATGTGTGGCTTTGTACTAGCACAACCATTGACAGTGTCTAAATAGTTGTATCTACCCAATTTCACAAAGAAAGCTTGGGTCAACTTGTGGTTATGATTTTCAGGTATTTTCCAAAGGTGCCACACACTGGGATTGCCACTCCTGGTCAGTAAGTAACATCAAGAATTTATCTTGATGAACAAATCAATCATGGTGAGATATGAACCTTGGTCCCATGTTTAGAAAGTGAACATTCTAACCACTGAATTCAGTATTTATAACTGTAAATAATTGTTTTTTTATTTATTTCCGTAAATAATAATTGTTTTATTTTATTTTTTTTACTGTACTATTTTATTATTTGGTTGAGCTATCTCTGACAATATATGAGCCTATCACAGTCCTGTTTCTAGGTTGGAAGGTGATTAGGGTGGCATTCTATGTCCTAACAGAGCTGGTCAGTGTAGCTAGTTGCTGGATGACCAACCCATCTTGTTCCATAGCTAGATGTCCAGAGCAGTAGATCACTCAATTTCTTGTTTTCTTTACCAGCAGTGTCTTGCAAAGTGCATTCTGTAGATTGTAGAAATATCAGGGATTGTTCTTAGAGCTGTGTTTTAGTTGGATGTTGTCTCCAAGAGATGTCCAGTATGAAGACATACGAATTTGTGTTTTTTCTCTAAATTAAAATGGTGCATTATGAAATGTACTTTTCACTGCCAGAATTAGTCATCAACAGCTTAGTTGTTTTGGTTTTTTTTTTTTTGGGGGGTTAACCAGGAGACTGCAGAATCTCATTTTCTTTAATCACAAGAAATGCCAGCTTATGGAAAAAGTAATGATTCATTATTTCAGCATACATACAAATCCACATACACACATTTCTTTTTGTTTTGAATCTGATGAAGCCTTGAATGATGAAAGGTATAATTAAATCTAGTTTCAATGAAACAGTTTCCCATTTTTCAAATTTCTTATATACTTTATCAGGATTCTATATCCTATTTTAAAAACATACATATAATGTGCGTGTGCACACACACACACACACACACACACACACACACACATGTATGTATTTTCAGTTTGTTATACAGGAAAAAAATGTATAAGTATTACATAGTTTTTTGTGTTTTGTTTTGTTTTGTTTGTTTCTCTTTAACCTACTTTTTTTCTGTGCAGAATTTGTTAAATTTATTCAAACTCCTCCTCTTATTAGATTGTGAATTCTAATCATGTCTACCATTTTCTCATCCAGAGGACACACCCACTTCCTATGCTGTGTTTCATTGCATCACTAACCATTACCAACAGGCTGGGTGCAGTCCAATCTGCATTGTTGTTAAGTAATGCAGAAACTCATTTGTCTCTTCCCTTGACCAAAGTTGGTCAGAGGTACATGTCTAGACAGTGTAGGGCAGGGGCTACGTGTGAGGATATATCAATTAAGGTGTGGTCAAATGTCCACTTGACTGGGCCAGAATTTATTGCAGCAAACCAAAACTTAGTTTAGAATACCAAAAAAAGAACTTTTTTTTAATTTTATTTCTGTTTAGAGAATGCCTGTTGGGGCAGAATGACCATGTTTTGATTAATGGTGTGTAAAATATTGTTGCTGCAGTGCAGTGTTAATCAATACAACTGAAAAGAGGAATATGTTTAAAAAGCTTAACAAAAGATTCTGGTTTAAAAAACCCCCCCCAAAAAACTGTTGATTGAAATATGTGGCACAGGTTATATCATTATGATATGATTCAGGTATTAAGAACCTCACCAGCTTCTTACTATCAGACTATTCAAATCATATATGACAGTCTCCAATTATCTTGACAATTATCTAGCACTAGTTATCTTGATTAAATGTGTTTTGTCACAAATATGCCATGCAGTCTGATAGCAAAATGTGTGGCTAACTGAACAAATCACTCCCCCATAACTATTTTTATTCACTCAATAGCAGTAAAAACTGTTATCCCATATAGTAAGCTTGGTGGTTGTAACTCGATTAAGTTTTCACTGTACATAAGCAGAAATTCCTCATTCAAGAAAAACACGAAAGATACTGAAAAAGACATTTTTTTCATGTTTTTCTGTATACTTTTTTTCTTGATTTGGTGCTCACTAAAAATGTTTTTACTCAAATGATTAAAAAGAAACTCTAATCATTTTTTTATTATTATTGACCTTTCTTTTTTCAATCTTAGAATGATTGTTTCTGTTGCTAAGAAAATAAATGAGATTTTTTTCTTTCCCTGATGTTGAGATTGCAACTTTAATGAACAAGAAACTAGTTCACAAAAACCAAATCTTGTGTCAAAGTGTGCAGTAATCTGATTTCAGATCATTGTTCTAATTATTTTTTTTAATCAGGTCATGAGAAGGATATTGAGTATTACACACATAACCCTCTTCTATCAGTAACACCTTCATTAATTTCTGATTACTGACACTCTTTTTGATTTTCAATGCATTTCTCAAATTAGATTGTTTACTATTTAAATAATACCAGAAATAGTAGCTTTGTTCAATCACTAGCACTTGGATTAATTCCTAGTCACTGAATCTCTTTCTTGCTAATTTTCACTGCTTTTGTAGCAAATTTACTAGCAATGCATTGACATTGTACATATTATAGCTCTATTTTGTCAGCAACACTTGCATTAGTTCTTGATCATTGAAAATACATTTTTTCTTGATTATTCAGTGCCTTCCTATAGTAAAATTACTTGTAGTGCATGGATGTTATCCATAAAATAGTCCGATTTTCAGCATAGCACTTGCATTAATTACTAAAAATCCTGTTCATGCACAATTCTTAATGCACAGCATTTAACTGGCATCCAAAAATATTCTTGAAAAAAAAAGAAAGTTTTTAAAAATCAATATCCTCTACCAAGTATTCCAAAAAATTGGATTCAAGATAAACCTTTCCAAAACAGAAGTTATGATCTGAAACTGGAATGAAAGCAGTAATGGCAATTACCTTGAATCTATCATAAAAATTAATCATGTGGAATATCAAACACTTCAAATAATTTGGTATCTGGATCAGTTATAACAAATTTAGTATAGGAGATAAGGAAATTGAATATAATATAGGCTGTGCTAGTGGTAGTTTTACCCAATATTGCAAGTTGCTACAAAACTAAAATATTAACCTAAAAACTATTCATGTTCTTCAATAGCCTCATCAGATTTCAACTTTCATATCAATGTCATCCATGGCATTAAACTCATTCAGAAATATCTAAACTGTCAACTGTATACAATCACTTTTCTCAAATCAATGGTTTTGAGTGAATGAAGCCTGTAGGTTTTAGTGAGGACCATCCTTCTTCAAACTTCATGGACTGGTGGTACAGAATCATAAAGAACTGTACTAAATAATAGAAACCACATCACTTGATGACTTTCAAGAACAGCAACAATTAAAATTGATATCACATGTCACGTGAAGAGAAAACGATGGCATAATCAAGATGTTGATGCCCCACTCTACTTCATACGAGAGGTTAGGAGGAAACCAGCCATCAATACTAGAAAGAGCAATAACAGTTACTGGACATATTTTCATGAAAAATTGTTTTAACAGATTTCCTGAATGTTTTCTTATAAGGAAGCATCTGATATTACCATTGCCATTTATGAGTGTTCCTAAACTAAAAAAAAAATTGAAAAACCAATACCATTTTTGCTCTTGTATATAAATACTTGTTACAAAATAAAATCCTTGCATTTGCCTTGATAAAGTCCCACAGAGGACGAAATACATTGGCTAAGTTTTCCTTTTGTTTTTATTCATATTGTCCTTTTACAGACATACTCTATCTGAAATTTTTACACATTACCATTTAATTAAAAAAAATGTTAATACTAATAGAAAAAACTAATTTTAGATAAAAAAAAAAAACAATTGTAAAATTTGTTTTTTTTTTCATTTTTTTCTCTACCTGTGGAAATAGTGATTTACTAAGTGTAGCACAAGGCCAAAAGTACAGTGCACTAATGTCAAATACCCCCCCCTCTACCAACAGAAAAATGTCTATTTATCACAAAAATATGTAACTAATCAGGTTTTAAATTCAGCTAACAATATTTACACTACTTATGTTCGGACTATTTTCATCATCTTTATTATTACAATATTTCAGTCATTCTGCCCTCCAGCCTTCATCAGGTGTATATTAATCTCGGTAACCTACAAGGAATTCTGAACTGAACTCTTTATATAATCTACAGGGGTAGACTGTTCCACTTCTCATGTCTAGGGAAATCTAAAGTTCTTATTTTTAGTCATGGGCTGTGGAACAAGAACAGTCTACCACTGTAAATTAAATAAAGAGTTCAGTTCAGAATTCCCTGTAGGTTACCCAGATTGATATACACCTGATGAAGGCCAGAGGACACAATGTGATAACAACAAAAATGAAGACGTTAGTCCAAATATAAATGGTGTAGAACAATAGTAACTCTCCATTCCAGAAATTCAGACAGAAATCAACCAACATTGGACGTAATCATAAGTTCTAGGTTAGCATTTTCTTTTCTCTCACTTCTCACTTGTAAAACTCTCTTCCTCCTTCTTGCTTTCCAGTCAACTTTGATCTTCAAAATTTTAAATGCAATGTCAGTCATTATCTATTTTTTTTTTCTTAATTCTTGTTCTTTTGTTATTCCCTCTCCTTAATAATGTTTTCTTTTTCTCATATTATTTCACACTCGGCAAATCCTTGTCGGGGGGAAAAAAAAAAAAGATGCTGATAGGTGTGCATCCTGCTTCAGTGATTCATAAAAATCTTAATGGATGCAGTAAATTTCCCATCTGTGCATCCCAGAGAAGCCACTAAAGTTTTCCATGAAAAGAAAAACATTGCACAAAACCAACCCATGATAACAGTTAAGACATAGTAAAAGGATTTTTTTGTTGGTCAATACTAAGTAAACATCAATTTAAGTTTTAAAATGTATTCTTTCTGAAACCAAATGTAAATCATTTGCCAAATGAACTAGATATTGATGGTAATTATTAGATAAATATTTTATTATTTAAACATTTTGTATTATTGTTGTCAACATAGTTTTAAAGCTATGAGTGCCAAACGTTTTAACTAATAAATGGAGACATTTTTATTTAACATTCAATTCACTGTCCAAATAACATTTAACATTGCTCAAAAAATGTCTTCAGACAAAAGAAATTTTCCTGTGCGGGGGTTGGTACAGACTGTAGGAAGGCCCATATTTTTTGTAATTTGAAATAACACCACATTAATTATTTGATGTTATTTATTCAAATACGTTTTACTATTTCTTCCTTTCTGTTTTTCACTTACTCTTTCCTTTCATTTGATGGTAGGATGTGTGGGTGGCATGAAATAGACATCAATGTTTACATTGACATACCAGACACTTTCTTGGTTCATTTTTTTATTTAATTACTTATTTATTTGATGTGCCTGAACCAAGGCGGATCGCCTTGGCCTGAACTCATTGAAGTTTACCGGCCCATGCTTTAAACAGTCTAATGCATAGTCTAGAGCAGCATTTCTCAACCTTTTTACCCTTGCGTAACCCTTAAAATAAATTACATGTCTCAAGGAACCCCTCTGCAAAAACAAAATTATATATACATATCTTTCTCATTTTATTTTCATTGTAGTTCACGTGGTAAATATCATTATAAGTATATATTTTTGAATAACTGGTTTAAGGAAAAATTAATACTTTTTTTTGTCACATTTTTCAGTAATGTTAAATAAAACTCATACTGTTCATTTATATTATCAAGGAGTTTTCAGTCACACAAAAAGAATTCTAAACTCAAACGTGAAAAATAACCAATATATAACTATAATAATAATAAATGTAAACAGAACGAAAACAGATAATTGCTGCATTAGTTGTTTTTTTTTGTTTTTTTTTATCATCTTACCTTTATTGGCAATGTTGAAAAGACATAAGGTAATTAAAGAATAAGGTAATCAAGAATTAAATAAAATGTCAAAAGTGCATTAGCTTATCACACCTGTTCTTGTGGAACCTTAGGGTTCCGGGGAACCCCAGTTGAGTAACATTGGTCTAGAGGCAGACAGTAAAACAAAAACTCTTGTAGAAATGTATGGCCACATCAAATTACATTTAATCAAGATAGTAACATAGTGTCACTAAAAACATAATTTTACCTTAAAAAAAAAGAAAAGAAAAAAGAATGTTAGTAAATTTTTGATGTTTGACTATCTTTCAGGCAATAATTGTTTTCTCCCCCTATTCACTCTTCCTCTCTGGCTGCAACTTGTCAGTTTCAGTTGAAGTGTTTCTAACCAGAGAGAAATGAGAGAGACACCCCACTTTTTCCTTTTCCCTAAATAAATCCTTTTGTTTTATAAGCATTAAAACAATTTGACTTTCATCCCAAACAAAACATATGGAGAATTTCTTAGAATTACTGCTGTAATTTTGTGATGCTCAAATTGGATCTGAACATATATCACACTTCTGACAAGATTTTGTTTTTTTCTGAGTGAATAGTGAGAACTTATGAGAATGTCACTGAAAAAAAAAGATAAAAACCTATTGTTGGCATTTATTTGCTATTTCTAACTTTCCAGAGTCTGCTCAGTCCTGCGAGAGTAACTCAACACAACCTGTTCCTATGTCTGTCTCCTCTTTTACTGAGCTGAATGAGACAACTGCAAAAGAGCTGCAATTCCTTTCATCTTCTCTCAAAAGAAAGCAAACTTTTTTCACAGTGGCTCCCAAAATACAATTAGCTTCGCTTTTCAAATGAAAACTTCATGTCCTGTGACATTTGTACTAAATATAACAAAACAGGCAAATCTCTGCATAAATTAAACAAATGCATAAACTTTCATCACTCCACCATGTTTTGAGCGAAGAACATCAGTCTTGCCTCAATATTCCTACTCTGTAAAAAGACTTAGAACAAAGTAAGGTGAAGTCGACAGCTAGCAGGACAAACAGTGGTGTTAAAAAAAACACTCGCTGGATGGCCCAGAAGTGAGACCCCCCCCTCAAAGTTTAATTCATTACACAGCTTTATTAGAGATTGGAGTCCTAGAGCTCTTATCTCTACAACAAAAAAGCAGTAAAATACAGTTCATGATATATAGCTGAGGAACTGCTGGCTAGTCAACACATCCAATTTATTAATTTAAAGAAAAATCAAATTCTGTTTTATCAATTTTAAAAAATAACTTTTTGATAATTCTCTAAAAATATAGTTTCTTAATTGAACTGTTTCTGTGTAGAATTTTTGTATTTAATAAAAAACAAATACTTTTGTTCTGTCAATTAAAAAAAAAAACTTAAACAAATTTTTCCTGTCATAATTCTCAAAAATTAAATTTCTTAAACTGTGTTTAACTGTAAATACTGTTTTTATTTTTAAATTTATTGATTCAACAGAAAAATTCAACTGTAAATTTAAAGTTATAGTTTTTGTTTTCAATTTATTAATTAAAAAAAATTTAGTTGTCATAATTCTCAAAAACTTAGTTTCTTAATTGTGTCTAAATACTGTTTTTGTACTGAATTGATTAATTTCATTTAAAAAAAAAACACAAAAACATTGTCAATTTAAGTGATTTGGCATGATTAAAATTGTTTTTTGGGACGATGGTAAAAAAAAACTTAGTCTGTCACCCTGAGGTTTAACAAAACAATTTATTAAGAAACTTTAGTTGAATTTCCCAGGTACCCACCAAAATTATCACCTACTCACTGCATTAAAAACCTATCAGTATCACTGAACAACTGTAAACGGAAAAGTTGATCATAACGCCTTCAACTCTGTAACAAGCACTTAACAAATCTCATTCATCTTAAATAAAAATCTTGGCAGTAACACAGCTCTAATGCCCATAATGGCACTATAAAGTATAATAGCTGTACTGAATTTAAAAAAATGTTTGAATATGGGAAAATCACTCCATCTATATAAACTTAAAAATAACCAAAAGTATGGCTTGAAGCATGAAGAATTGAATAATATCTGATTTCAGTGGATTCATTTAGTATGCACTATGGTAGATAAAGAAAAATTAAAAAAAAAAAACGGCTTTGTCTGTTGTTAATGAAACATTTATCAATATATAAGGCGGATTCTCTTGTCAATAACAGTAAATGGGGATTCAGTAAAAAACAATTTTTGCACTGAAAAGATACCTCTGAAGATTCTGAAGACTTATAAATACTTCTTTATGCATGTATGTATATGTGTGTATGCGTACACACCTGTGTATGTATGTATGTAGTTATATATGTATGTTTGGTTAAAGGCCAATGAAAGTTCTTTTAAATTTCTCTAATTTTCCTAAGTTTTAGATCATTTTGTTTCCATGGAGAATTTCATCCTACATCAAAGTTAAAATTTTTTTGTCTGTTATGTTTATGTATCCTACTTTAATTTCTGAGCATGTTTATAAAATATATATATATATATATATATATATATATATATATATATATATATATATAATATTTATTTTATCTTCAACAACATCACTTGATAAGACACCGAGTGTGTTGAAACAAAATGGCTATTTTTGTAGTGATTTTATAACATATGTTATAATTTTTTATAAATAATAATTGTAATATATATATATTATATATATATTTATATATATATATTATATATATATATTATGCATTCACACACACATTCTATTACTTTGGTAGTTTTCAAGTATTGCTGTGGTTGTCATGTATTTTTTTTTTTTTAAGTGTTTTCATGCATCAGTTTGTCATGTCAAAGCATTTTTTTTAAATAAACTTGTATAAAAGTGCATGTATTATTTACATGCACTGAAATGGAACTGATGTCCTATTAACAATTTGACTGATTGACAAATGTGTTTAAGTTACAAAAGTGGTCAAAAATAAAACTTTATGCACATTAAGGTTATCAGAACTTTAAAACTATATATATATATATATATATATATATATATATATATATAAAAAAGAATGTGACGCAGGGAAAAAAAACATGACCTTTAATCACTTTCCTTTCATTTTGTGGATTTTCCACTGAAGTTAAAAATTTACTTTCTTAGTGACAGTCACATTTATTCAAGACAGAAATATGTGTGTGTTTCTGTGATGCAAGACTTTGTCTGTGGTGGTGACAGTAGTAGTGATGCTTCTGGGTAGGGACAGTTATTGCGATGATGATGGTGCCCTCCTCTCAATCGTAGGCGAGGTACATCGGTAATGCGGCACGCAGAGAGCCAATCAACAACACTGACTATGGTTTGTTTCTGAGGCTACCATCACATTATAGCATTTGCTGGATAGAGAAAGAGAAGGAAGGATGAAGCAAGTAGTGGTGTTTGGAGGGGAGTTGTTGCCATGGGCAACTGTCCAGATCTCCATGGAGAAAATCCAGGGATAAAGAATAGTAAATTCTAGACTTAAAATACAAAAAATTATGATCTCTACTAAAACATCAGTATATCTTGTACTACTTAATGACTTAGTTTAACAAAGTTTTCTCAGTCTTAGTTTAAGTGGCATATTTGATGTCATATAAAAACCCATTTTTCTTGAAAAAAATGGCTACAAAAATATTTTCTGGGTCTTGTATGTTAATTGGAGGTTTCTGATAAGTTAATGTTTACTGAGATACCATAGACAACCAATACTTATCTATAGCTTATCTCCATAATGCTCTAATATTAAATATAAATATGGTATATATAGAAATTTCTGTGTATCTATCTATATACAGGGGGCTGCAAAAGTAGGTAGTAAGTATTATACCAGTTTTTTAAGTATTATAAAATAAAATAAATTCTATGATTCATTTAATACTAGAATTAATTTAATTGGTTAAAACCATTTCAATATTTTTTATTTTCATAATTTTTATTCTCATAATTATAATTTTATTTTTTAATAAATGTTTTACAGGAGGAGTGTGTGAATGACAAGGGTAAACAGTTTGAACATTTGAGGCATTGATATGTTTGAATAATCAATACAATAACATTCTGTGCATGTTTTGTTTTTTATTACTTTATACCACACATTTTCTCCCCTCTATGTAATATATATATATATATATATATATATATATATATATATATATAAATAAGTTTCGTTGAAGACAACTGACAAAGTGCAGTGGTTGAGTTTTTTTTTTTTTTTTTTTTATATAATTTCTCATATTGTATAATGTTTTTTTTTTTCCGGACATAAATTATATAAAAATTGTTCAAATGTTTTCCAAGCACTTTTGGCTATAATTTTAGCCATTATCAAGTATGAATTTTATTTTACTTTTAACTGAATATATGCATTGTTTTATGTATGTGTCTAGTTATAGGAATATTTTATTTTCTAAACATGGTTAGTACATTGTTGCTAAATTCATGGTTGATATTATTGAGTGTTAGCTTTTTCTTTTTTATTAATAATGCTTCCATTATTTTTAGCTTTTTTGTACATGTGGATCATGCTATTATATATGTATTGCTGCCCAAACACACACACACATATATATATATATATATATATATATATATATATATATAATGGTAGCTACTGAAAAGTTTAGGGCCTGACTTCCATAAGTTTAACCAAATGACCAAATTAGTAAGTTACGGAGGAAGAGGTTTTTGGTTGTGCTGATGTGTGAGTATGTAGATGTGTTGGTGGTGTAATAGATGGCAATTCTGAATCAGAGTTTGAATTCCAATCAAGTTTGTTATATTCACTTATGCACAAATAGCCTTGGGAAAGGTATGAATCCATCTTGTCTCCCACTAGCTATGAGTTCAATAGTAGAGCAAACTTGGCTCTTTAGCCTTAGTTGGCAACCAGTGTATGAGAAGGACAACTCTGAATTCAAAATCTGAAGAAGGGCATTTGAAGATCTTATGGCACACTATGTGCACCACTTCTATTTGTATTTGGTTCTTTCAAAAATTGTAGTTGTTTCTGCAAAAGCCTTCACCACTATAACATGAAGGGGAGGGGATGGTGAATTTTTAATTTTTTTTTTTTTTTTCTTTAGAGATGAGTTACATTTAATTTCTTTTTGTTTGTTTTCATCACTTTTGTTATTAGGTATACCATATTGTGTTAATATGCCAAGAAAGGTGAAGTGTTGTAATAACCTTGGCACAAATTTACTGTGGAAGATTTAGTAGTCAAAGTACTTTCTATATATTTTTACTTTAGTAAATTGCTTTCTCTTTTAATTAAAGCAGCATTTTCTTTAATCAAAATTAGGCTCAGACTTCTTATGGTGAGCAACTAAGTGATTGTGTTGTTTTGTAAAAGATCCCTTTTGTGTTCATATAATCTTTTATTTAAATTCCTCGAGATCTCTCCTCTTGTGGTACTCATTGCAGGTAATAAAGTAAATTCTTCCAAGTTTTAGTTTATTATTTTGTTTTGCATTAAGTTTCTTATTGTTTTGGAAATATTTGTAAAAATATTTTATGTTAAGCTTAGATAAATTCTTTTCAACTGTAGTTGTGATATTTGATAGGTAGAGTAATATATCTCGATTCATTGGATTTACTTAAATGGTTTATTATTTTATTTTAAAATATTTGATAAGCCTTTTTTTCATGTTGAATATGAAATAATTAAGGTATTATAAGAGTTTAAAGTATTTTCAATATATTTCTCCTCATAAATATTGAAGGCAACAAATTCTAAGTGCTCTTAAACAATGTGAATTATTCTGGATTTTATTTTGTTGATATGGTAAGAATAGAAATTTATTAGGTTATTCTCATTAGTTGATTTGCAATAGACTTATTTAGGTCATCAGAATGGTTTGCTTCAGCTTGGGTATGACAATAGATTACATCCAGCAACAAGGCCTCTGATTGGGAGATTGGAAATTTTGAGGAGTATGGGACCACCTCTTAACTGCTGTTGTTCCTAGGTCGTACCTGTTAGGGTCCCAGCTATGGGCAAATAGTGAACGCCCCCCCCTCACCACCATCCGAACAAAAACTAAACACTATGAAAGTATAAAAATACATTTTATAGTAAAAATACCAGCAGTACATTTTTATATAAAAAAAAAAAAAATTACCAACAATATGCGCATACTAGCAACCAGATCTTCTTGGACTTCAACCAAATACATTTAAAATAATACCAAATAACCAACATAAAAAAAGACATTAATCCATATAACATCCAACAATTTCTTCAATCAAACTCTATTCCAAAATATAACTTCAACAACTTAAAACACACATCACTGGCTCTAATAATCATGTCCACACAAACCTGTATCAGCAGAAAAGCTGAGTATCTGCCATGTATTCAATTGTGAAGGTGGAATAATATCATATTTTTATGACTTCCAAGCATCCAAGAAAATTAAATTTCAGCATTAAATAACCCACAAGTAATTGATATGCCATTAAACAGACAAATCAATCAAGAATGATTTAACATGATATCGAGGAATGGTAATATGTGGTTTCCATTTCATAAGTAAATTTAATCATGTCCAACTTTGTTTAGTTTATCTAAAAAGTCAGGTAATGTTGATGGAAAGGACCAGATTCAAGAAATGCTAAGAAAAGACAAGCTGAAACTCCCCTAAGAGATGAACCTATTGTTAATCTGAATTTTTGTTTATGAAAGTTATTGTTAAAATGAAATAGCATTGTTTTGTAAGGAATCAGGAAATTTTTTATAATTTTATCAATTGATAAGGAGAGGTTTATTTTTGATTTTGTCAGTTTTTTCTTTTTCTTTTTCTTTTTTAATTTAAGCATTTGTTAACAGGGGCGCTGGAATAAAGGGATTTAACATCTAAACTAGCCATGAATTTATCTGTCATGTTTATTCCATTTATTTTTTCCACAAGATTGGCTGAATTTTTTATACATGATGGGCTGATTTTTCGATTTGTTATGGTTTTTATCAGTTTGTTAGGAGTGCTACCAATACCTGATATAATTGGGTCCATCAGTATGTCTGCTTTGTGGGCTTTAGTTTGACCATTAAGTTTATGTATTCTAGTTTGGTATTCTATTAGCTTATACCATTGTTTGTTTTCATGACTAACTAATTTTCTAATTGTTTTGTTAAATTTCTGTATCCCTGTAATTATTTTGTGTTCATTTATCTTCTCATATTGTATTGTTGATTAGTAAATTAATGTTATCATTTTATGTGATTCTATTCATAGTAACAATTCCACCTCCTTTGTTTGAAGAAGTGATGTGAATTTCCTTTTTTGGCTTGGTTTATTAATGCTTTTAAATGTCTTTGTAATAGATTTTCATTGTTTCCAGAGTGGCAGTAATTAATACTTGGATGAAGCCTTTGGTAAAAATTTTAGAAGTGAATAAGAAAATGTTAAAGTACCATGTATATACTTTTCTTTGATATTTTTGTGTCAGTTTTCATTCAAAATGATTGATTCAACATGGCTACTGATATTACTGCTTGATATGTTTGCTATTCATCTGGCTATTTCTCTTAATGGTGCGCCCTGGGTGGACTTTTGAACATTGTTGCTATATGATAGATATATTTAATATATGTTTGTGATGTTAAGGTTGGGTAATCATGGGCCTGGAAAGATAGCATTCGAGAGATTTTTCTTCAGTGACTTTGTGTTAGGATTGTCATTTGTCAGTGTTACCCATTTAAAAAGACCAGCGCAGATGAATGATGATCTTGAAAGCTAATTTTGTCCTAACAGATTTGCTTTTAACAGAGCTACCAGAGAAGGAAATAGAAAAGATATATAATTTAAAAAAAAAAAAACGCAAACCTGTGAACAAATTTTCATTTTTTTTTTTATTATTTATTTATTTATTTTATTTTTTTTTTTAGGGTTTTTATTGTGTATTCAATCCCTAGTTTTTAATAAAGATGCTGCTGGGAATTTTTGCACAGACTTGATATAGCTATGTCAGTGTATCAGTAAGCTTGTATCTTGTCACATGTTTATGAGCTGAATTTTCTTTATCAAATTTTTGCTTTATAACAACCCTCCATTCAGACTGTTGAATTAAATCTAGGAAGCCTGTGTCATCACCTCACTGGCACCATATATAGCTACGGAACCTAGTCTACCCCATTGTGCTAGATGGCCATTGATCCTGCAAGAAGGTTCATCCAGCCTTTGACAAATTTGGATTTTAATCCATCTGGTTATCTAACCACCCTCCTCACCAAAAAAGCCTGCTGAAGAAACTGGTTTAATCACCAATGTCCTGACCACATGACAGGTAATACTGGAATGCATGGTACCAGTAGCACTCATAGAGTAACCTGAAATATTATTTCTTGATTGTCATTTATTCCAACATTTTTATCTTCTATTTTACTTGTATCAAAACAAAAGCACACTTGGTGACTGAGGTAGTTGTAAGTTTTCCATCTGTATCAATAGTTAGTGCTCAAGCCTGGGGATAAGCCAAAATTTTAATTTTGATTTTCAAGGCAAATGCATACTCATAATTAGAACATTGATACAGCCCAATCTTCTTTTTTTATAAAAAAAAAAGGGACACTTACATATATTTAGAATCAGAAAGAGTTGAAATTCCTGAGACTCATAAAGAGGTAAGAATCTTGGAGAATTTGATACTCATAGTACATACTGAAGACAAGAGGGATAGAGGGAAACGGTAACTTTCCTAATGAGCATGTGTAAATGGATGGTAAAAAGACTAACATTGCTAAGGATTACAAAAGATAGGAGGTTGTGGAGAGCAATGATCGCCTACGTTCTGAAAGGACATGGCATATAAAAGAAGGCTGTTATTTGTACTTTTATCATAGTAAGCAAGGCTTAGCACATGAATCAAAATTTCTCTCTCTC
Organism: Acanthosepion pharaonis; assembly: GCA_903632075.3. Taxonomy (NCBI): domain Eukaryota; kingdom Metazoa; phylum Mollusca; class Cephalopoda; order Sepiida; family Sepiidae; genus Acanthosepion; species Acanthosepion pharaonis. The sequence continues at coordinate 2,533,702 of CAHIKZ030000479.1, forward strand.
TCTCATAGAAGTATGCAAAAGTTTCTGTCAAAACAAAATTATCAACTGTACATTGAATATTTATGAGGGTCGATCCAAAAGTAATGTCTGTTCTTACAACAGAAGAAGCACACTAAATATACCAAAATGATAAGTCCCAAGATGCCAAGTCTTGTCCTCAATATAGTCTCCCTCTTTTAATCCTGGTATTCCAAATACACACACACACACACACACATATATACTTATAATAGGAGTAGATAGGTTCACCTATCGTCCAGTTCACACCCCTCCTCACTCTTTTAAACAGAACTAGAGGTTTATTCTTTGATTCCTGTTTAGGATTGGGTTTCTGGTTTCTTCAGGTCTATACTCCTAACACTTGTCCTTTCCTACACTAATATATCTCCACACACTAATCCTCTACCTTGAGTGACTCTTGGGTTTTGTATTGGGTGATTATATATACGATACATAAATGTTTACATATCTGAAGAATTTTAGGAAACTCTATGACAGTTTTCCATTTTAGTCATATATATGTATATATTTGATATTCTTATAAAGTGCTTAATATCAGAGATAGCTAATATACAATACAGTATATATGTTTTTATATTTGTACAAAATAAATATATATAAATAAATAATATAGTGGTCATGACCATAAATAACCCTAAAAATTATGCTATAAGAACTTCCCTTAAATTATGCTAAAACAAAAAGCACTTTAATCCCTCAGGGAACTATATAGCAAAAGCACTTGCCTTAATCCTCCACAGAGTTATATATATATATATATATATATATAAAACCTGCTCATGCTGAAGTGTCACTTAGTCAGATCGCAATGCAGCATAAAACTACCAGTCACCATACAGTATTGATTCCTTTATCCATATATATATATATATATATATATATATATGGTGTATGTGTGCACGCACAAGATAATTAAGATATTACCAAGATAAACATGAAGACTTGGAAGTCACTGCATATCCAAATCTAGTTCATGTTGCCCATCTTTACAATAGCAGATTTCAAACATTACAGACAAAGGATATTCAAAATTCATACAGCTCGGAGACCACATTAGGGGTGACATGATCTTGAGAACTCTTAGCAAGCCACACCTAGGTCATGTTGGCCATGTAGGTAGGAACAGTCTTGCTGGTATACATTCTTGCTGTTGATATTTTCTTTGACCTTTAGAACGAATTTGGTTATCTTTATAATGTCAAACCGCTTAGAATGCTTCTTTCTTTTCCTCATGGAGGATATCTTCCCACCATAGACCCCCAGGTTATTTCTGATCATGAACAATAAAGACTTTGCTATTTTCAAGAAGCTGGCTTTCTGCATTGTTGCAGTTGGCAGCTAGTTCTATGAGTACGGTGTGATTTTTCATTTCCTATGTTGGATTGGAAGCTGCCATATTAATATTCACGACCATCTAAAAGATAAATGAGAATGTTAAAATTTGGCACTTGTTGCATAATATGTTAAGTCTGCTTCTAATTATGGCTAGCTAAAGACGAATCAATAAGCTTGTTATCTGACACGGTTATTACTGAATTTTTTATGTTAAATTTTCACACTAAAATTTTTTTCTCTAAGTGATTGATATTCACCACTGAATCAAGAGATTGTTGAAAAATTAGATTTGTTGTATGAAATAAATCCTTAGCTGGGATTTGAACTTGGCCTGCTGATTCCATTTTCTGCACTGTTAACCATTATGCCAACCGTACCTAAAAATAAATAAAAGTTAAAACTTTTAAAAATATAAAATCTTTCTTTAATAAATTGGTCTAGTGACACTCTAATTTAATTGCAGATTAGTTGAAAGATTACACTCCGAAAAATAGCCTTATACCTTCCAGAATTTACTTGTCTTTTATTGAATAGATTCACAGTGATATCGTTGTTGTATGAATAGCAGAAAGAACACGTGCATTGCACACAGACACAAAAATCATATGAGTGCAGAAACTCTGGTCGTATTACTCTGATTGGTTCAAATGTTGATGACGTCATAATCTCTCAATTGATTATTTGGTTTGAAATCTCTCTACAGTGTCTGCTTGAATATTATTTTGTGTCTGCCCTTTACAAACAATGAATATTGTTTTTTTCTTAATAAAACCCAGGCTGATGATGGCAAACAATGTTTGAAACATAATTGTTCGCCTCTGAATAGTAAATTTCTCTTTAGAGTTGTTGTTTTTGTTTTGTTTTTTCCTATGAAATATTGGTCAAACTTAATTTTTTTTTATCGACTCTAAGAGGAGGCTGAAAATGAGAGCAGAAGTTGATGGAATAGGGTGAATTTAAGGTTGATAATGGATGTAACAGCTTTTTACAGCTATTACTGTCTGAGCTGTAATTATGAGAGAATCGTTTTCTCCAAGCGTGCAATGATCCACTCTCTCCTTTGTCAAACATTGTGTAATACCCAAGATGACATTTTTGTCATAGGGATATGGATTTGCAAGGAGATTAAGCCTAAATGAAAACTAACACCTTTAGCTGAAATTTGAACTTGGTTCTCTGATTCCATTTCCAGTTCTGATAATCATTATCCTGGGAAACACAAAAGATCTTTTACAAAACAACACACTCAACGTATTAGTTGTACATATGTACAATAATAATGTACACAAACGCTAATTTTGAAATTTGATACGGCTTTCATTCTAGGAGTAGTTGTAATACAAAACAAAATTTAGCTAAAACTTGAAGGAGGAATTTATATTATCACCTGTAATAACTGACACAAGAAATATATAAGAGAAACTTCTAGGAATTTAAATAAAAGATTATATGAACACAAAAGGGATCTTTTACAAAACAACACACTCCATGCATTTATTGTACATATGTACAATAATAATGTATACAAATTTATTTTTTCTATTATTTGGTCGAGCTACCGCAGATATTCATGAGTATATCATGCCAGCTATCATGGTCCTGCATCAAGGTTGTAAGGTCAATAGAGTGGCATTCTGTGTCATAACATAGCTGATCAATGTAGGTGGTTGCTGGGTGACCAGCCCATCTTGCGACATGGCTAGCTGTCCAGAGCAGTAGATCACTCGCAAGTTCTTGTTTTGCTCGCCAGCAGTATCCTGCAAAGCGCATTCCACATTCGCCTAAGACTGGAGAAATATCAAGGACAGGTCCATAGAGCTATGATTTAGTCGGATGTTATCACTAAGAGATGTTAAGTATAGCTTTCAGCATCTGAGTGTAGGTTCCATCAAGCTTAGACTTCAGGGTTTTAGTTAATCTCCAAGTAGTAGCACCAAACATTAACACCACCTCTACAGTGACTTGAAAGAATCTCTGTTTAGGGTTGTCTGGTAGATCAGATTTCCAGATTACATCCATTTTATTCAAGGCAGGCCAGACTTTAGCTCGATGAATTTTCACATCCTTTTCAGAATTTATTTCGTTTCTTAGGCATGTAAAAGATTCGACAGATTTTATTGATTTATCCGAGATAGTTTGTATTTAGCCTTGATGGTTGAAGCCTATGAATTCAGTTTTAGAGACATTGACATTGTCCAACATTGTTGGCAGCATTTTCTAGATGATATAGGAGAACTGTAGCATTAGTAATGGTGTCTGTAGTGATCGCTAGATCATCTGCGTAGTCAGTATCTATCAACTTTTTTGCAGGATATCGACTTCAGAAGCTTGGTGCTAAAGTAAAACCGAGATGATTGTTTGTCAAGTGAGATTCTCTATGTAATCAAGGGTGATATGAAAGACAAAAAGGTACAAGAATGTCACCTTGAGCCCTGCTTTGATGTCGGAGAAGCTAGTGTTTCTGTCTGGGGATCTAACCAAAGATTTGATATTTTTGTATGGCAGCTACTGTCTCAGTGTCAGTGTGAGGGGGGGGGATATGCTAGCAGAATCTTCTCCATTTTTCCCCTATGCACAGAATCGAAGGCTTTAGAAAAATATACAAAAAGAAAAGTGGCCTGTAGATAAGTATTAGATGTAATATTTGTTACAACTACTTTTACAAAACAACACACTCAATGCATTAGTTGCTTAATTAGTCTGACCATAATTTTGATGTTAAAATACGCTGGCTTATAGCCACATCACGTTGAAACACCAGTTGCCAAAAGATCACCGAAGTTAAGCAACATCGAGCCTGGTCAGTACATAGATGGTGTGACCGCTTGATAATATCAGCTGTTGTGAGATTGGATGTATGGGTGGTATAATGGATTGGAAACAGAGTTCCAATTCATGTTGGGTTTGTTATATTCACTTATGCGCAAATATCCTTGAGAAAGGCATGAATCCATCTCTTGTGTAAAACATGTATCACTAAAACCATTATTATCTAAAACATAAAACAAAAATGAAATAAAATTGCGTACAAAATATTTAAATTCTAGCATTAAATAACCCATACAGGTTGATATGCCGCTAAAAAATGCTACTTTAATTGAAAGAGAAAGCAATTTACTAAGACGTATAAAAAGTGCTTTAATCGCTAGATCATCCATAGTAAAATTCCGTTCAGGTTCTTAGAATATTTCATCTTTCTTGGCAGATCTTTTATTATCACAATGTGGGATATTTAATAACAAGTGATAAAATAAACTAAATGAAATCTGCTATAAAACACATTGAGCACTTCGACGTGGTGGAATAGCAAACTTGTTTTGCTCGATCAGTTACGACTGAGTAGTGAGTTCGATTCTCACTGAGTGCTGCACACTTTAAACCTGGTGCCACATCTAAGCTATGCTTTGTAGCTAACTATACCCAAAACACATATTAAAAAAAAATAATTTAAATGTAAACTTTCAGTGTCCCCACTCCTTCATCCGCATGTGTAGTCGCAACAACATAAACATTAGTTTTCGAAGTCTTAAAGGACGAAACTCCTCATACACACACACACACACACACACACACACACACACACACACACACACAAAAAAAAAAAATTCCACTTTGCCATAGATTTCCCCTAAAAAAAATTATGCTTCATGATGTCTCTAGTTTAAAGGAAAAGTTGAATGTATTGAGATAAAATCCAACTTTGTATATTTATTTATTCATGCTCCCAATCGCATGAAACCTTACACAAGGTCAAAGTTTAAAGTGGGATTCGGTAGCCGTACAAAAATTGCTCGACCCACCCAGGTGCTTCCCCTATTATGAAGTAATAACCCTAGCCCCCTCCCAAAAGAGGAGTAATACCTGGGAGGACACCCCCACCCAAGGCTTGAGACTAATATTCTTTTGAAACCTCACCGGCGCCAGGCCAGGTATTACCAATAACCTGAAATTGTATGGAGGACACTGGATTTACAGTTCCATTTTTTTTTTTTTTTTTTTTTTTTTTTTTTAATGTTTATCTTTGAAAATAAAAATCTTTTGTTTGACCCAAGGTGATTAGCTATCCGGATTAAATCATCCAATTAAGCATTCAACAGATAATTAATTCTTTGACCATAATTACTGCAACACTTTTTAAATCGGTATCACCGCATGGAAGGTAGTGAAGCCACTAAGACACAAGAGGTTACAGGGTGTGGAAGAATTAGGAACAGAAACATTAATAATGAGCGGGAAAATAATCAGGGGTACAGTAAGTAGATAGCGACTTGACATTACATTTAAATTTTTGCAGATTAAAGTTGGCTGGAAAGCATGGAGCCGGAAGGGAGTTCCACAGGCGCGAAAAATAACTGTTAGTATAGAATTTACGGTTACATATTGCCAGCTCAACTATAAATTGATGAGATCTCGACACCAGTCTAGTATTGCGCTTAAATAAATATAGAAATTTTATATTAGGCAATAATCACAAACCCTTCCATGTTTCTTATTTGTATTGTAAAACATTAACTTTACACGAATTAGGATATTTTCTTATATTTTGATAACGTCTGGTTAGTATTTTCTGGACCATAACAATTGTGTTGCGATAGGGTAATGCACATGAGTTTATTTTGCTTTTATACACATTTAAGCCTCCTTCATTACATATGACAAGACATAATACAGGGGCTTCTATTTGTACCTTTGCCAAATGCATGGGTTCTATCCAAACAAACAGAGTCGGCAAAATGAAAACAATGAAATTACTTTTAATTAAAAAAGGAAAAATGTTGAAAATATTACTTCATTCCGCGGATGGCCACCACAGTGTTTCGGTCAGTCTTTAGCCTTCTTTGTACGTTCTACATATTTGAATATCATAATCATTTCTTATATTACCTACAACCGGGTTAACGTCCCTATTTTTGCTGTTACTATCACAACGTTTCAGCCGTTGTGCTCTCCATCTGTCGACTTTGTTCACCTTCAAAATTCACTTAAGGTTACTCGGATTGTGACACCTGATGAAAGCTGAAAAGCATAACAGCCACAATGCTGTGATAGTAGCAACAAAGATGGGGACATCAGTCCAACTGCAAATAATGCAAATAACTCCTCGCTCCAGAAATTCAAACGAAAAGTGTCATTATTATGTCAAATATTGCTTTGCTTACTAAACTGATTTTTAAATCTTTTTCTGTTCACCATTTCTTTCTATAAGAAAGTGAATACGTAGTCCTTTTTATCTCATGAAATTTGCATTTGAAGCTGAATGGATCAGCCAAAACATTGGTAAGAACTTAATTGCCACAAAAAATGAACTTGGCTGTGCAAACAACTGTTTGGATGATATTCATGTCGTAATTGCAGGATTTATTATGGCACAAACTAAGGCCATATGCCGAAACATTGTAGTAAGAAGATAACGGAAAGAAGATAATGGAAAGAAGTAATTCAGTTTTCCAAACATACTTTGAAAGAATAATGACTCTTAACGTTATTAGACTTTTCACTGATAGCGAAATACATATGAGGGTGCATCAATAATTTTGCAGCCTGATACGTTGTCATGATCTGAGATTTTACTGTATAATATTCGATCTATGTGATTAGTATTCGGCACAAAATTAAGTGCCTTGACAATGAAGGAGATGATGCTGAAAAATATTGCATAAAACAAATGATTTTCCTCATTAGGCTTTGATGTACCCCTCTAGATAGATACATAAAAACTAGGTGATTAAATTATAGACAAATGAGATTGTATTCATGAACCAACTCATCTATTTTCCACTATTTAATTTTTATTCGTTTGCTATCATTAAAAAAAGACAACCTTGCTTTTCTTACAGATTGTACACTTGAAGAAGGCCGTAAAATGTATCTGTTGAAACATTGTGGTAACAGGATAAGCAATACGAAAACGAGTCGGTTTATCTAAAGAACATTTATGGACATATAAATATAGCAGTCGCCATTATAGTCATTGTGAACACCATTGTCTTGTTGGTGGCTGCATAGTATGTGCTACGCCAGAGCTACATATGGTTTTGAATTGAGTTGTCCATTTCCTAGACTGGTTGCCAACCACAGTTCGTGTTCCAAATATACTTTGCTATTTAACCCATAACACAGGGAAAAGATGGATCTCTCTCTCATATAATGATATTTCTACTTTATGAATGTCTCTATTCTGGGTTTCATGGAATCACATCCACTCTTCAGGAAACTTGAAGCTAAACGCAGAGTAAAGGCATTCATAAGTGAAGAAATTTATTTTAAGTTGTTTTTATTACTTTATCTCATGATATTGAGCTTGATAATTACAAAAACACATTGCCTTAAACACGTTATCTTCCAGAATTATCCTGGTCGACGTCTTTTTTTTTTTATTATTTTTATTAGAAAAATACAATCAAATTTGTATAATGCGTACGTGTGTATTTAGGCAGTAACTTTTCAAAGTATAAATTTGAGTAAAACCTACAGACAATCAATGCTTTTTATTAAGCATTCTTGATTCTGTATGAGTGAATTTAGGTCAGTGGATAGCTTAACTGGTTCATGATTTTCTGGTTGAATGCTTCAGGCTACTCATCTAGACATCTTTAAAGCCCAGGTTTTTGTGACCTATGTTAAGATCTTAATAATTGTTAATAAAAGCTGTATGCGAAGCTGCGACCAATTTTGTATCTTGATTGTATGCCTGAAAAAAGTTAAAAGGAGTGCCTAAAATTTCATTGTTCGTTATATTCTGCACTAGACAATATTTCTGACCGGAGTTTAAATGATGAGATGAGAAACGCTTTCTCCGCCTGCGACAGAATGTGCAACTCATGCGACTGAAGAATGTTTTTATGGGTCAATGCATTTCAACGAGTGCCCCAGACTGCTGGGAAACGGGTTTTTTTTGTTTTTTTTTTTTTTTATTGAGTCACCATCTCTAGAATGACTGTAGCTCTAAAAAATCTTTTTTCCCTTACTATCCCTTTGATTCTCCCAATAGTTTATTTTCTTGCCAGTGGAACTCTCTTCCGGTTTCTTGCTTCCCTGCCACTTAAAATCTTCAAAAAATTAAACGCAACGCCAATCGCCATTTTCTGTCTTCCTAAGAACAAGCTTCTAATTCTTTATTTTTGTTTCTGTCTTCCTAAATCCTGTTCTTTAATTGTCCTTTCTTCTCACCAAAGTTTTCTCATTATCTTTCACTCCCAGTAACCCTTTGCATTTTAGTGGCATTATTGCCTTGCTTGGGCTGAAATGATTAAAACAAAATTACAGAAGCTCGTTATATCTCCAATGTCCTGTGAGTGTCAAATTCTCCAAGCCTTCTTTCCCCGTTATATGTTCCAGAAATTTCAACTGCTCCTTTCTGAGTCTAAAATACGTGTACTGTTTGTTTCCATTTACCTTAAAACTTCCCCATTGCTCATATTGTTACATCCATGATATTCTCAAAATCCTTCTTTAAAACTACTGTTGCCTCAAATCTCCTCTTTATCTGAAGAAATTGTCCAGTATTCTCTCCTGTATAGAGGGGTTCATATTCCATGACAGTTTAGTATCATTTTCTTTGTTTCTCAATAAATTTTCCTGTTTCTTAATACTGTGTTCAGTTTTTGGAAGGCATCTTTCGAATGGGGCTATTATAATCTACGTTTTTTTTTTTGTTTTAAATTAATTTGTAATAAATTCATTCAATGTGGTCTCATCTGACTACCCTTTTATTTTTGTTTTATCCTTTATGCGTGATGAGAATGTGTGTGTGTGTGTGTTTACATTCATACTTCTTTGTGTGGAAAAAAAAAGGTTTAAGAATGGTTACTGCATTTTTATCTTTGTCTGAGGAAAATTATATAAGGGCACTGAAAATTTGGACAGATGATGAAATATCAGTTTGAGACTGTTTCCAGCATTCACTAAATATAGGACAGGATTTTGAAAAATATTTTCTCTTACATTTACAGATTATAGATTCGAAAATAGATGGTGAATTTTGTAAATTGTGAAAACATCGTGAGTGAAAATGTAAAAACAGCAAATGTCTGATGCAGATGCACCAATATGTGTGTCTATGCCCAGTTTCTCTTACACATACATATACAGAACAATTTAAGTTCTAACATCTTAGAGGTAATGATTCTAATTAATATTATTTGATTACAAAGCTTAGTTTAGTCTGACACAACAAAATACACATAGAGGTTAAGAATATTACGTTGCGTCACACACACACACACACACACACTTGTGTGTGTGTGTAAATTATCGCACATTGAGTGCTGGTAGTAAACTGAGAAACTAGCCATTTTCAAGGTGCTACACACATCTAATACTTATACATAGACACATACACTGTATGTATCTATGCATATCCAAAGAAAAGCGATAGATAGGTTTAAAATGATTTTTTTTAAAAAGTGAAAAAAAAAATTGAAGCTTTTGTTTTAATTTCAAGCTAATAGATTAAATTTAATATGTTCAGTAACCAAAATACTTTGTTGTATTTAAAAACGAATTTAAATTAATTAGAATGAGTTTTTTTTAATATCTGATTTTAGCCATATTCTCTCAGCACAAGGTAATTCTCTTTATTTAAAAAAAAAACTTAAAAAAATAATATATACTTTCAAATTTACTATAAGTACTGCTCTTATCTGCAGATAATGTCGAGTATGGGCGCCCGTATTTGCAAAAGTCGATACATTTGTACACAAAAATTTAAAAATTCTTTTTAAAATACTGTGGGTCGCTGAATTGCAGTAATCTTTTCCATTTATAATTAGTAAGTAGTTTTTACTTAATAAGAACAATATCACCTAACCGCTAGAAATTAAACGCAGAACTTAAAAAGATTTAAATCTTAAATTAAATTAAAAAAAAAATGAAAACAATTCTTGTAAAAATTCGTTATTAATCGAAAAGAAATGTATAGTATCCATAATCTATCTAATTCATAAACTTAATTAAAAGCTTTTCTAATTAAATAATGTCTGTTTTATTGCACTTTTTATTTAATGATTCATAACAAATTTTCGCTAATTGGGAGCCTGTTTTACAAAATGATGATTTAAATTCTTCAGGAACTTCTGCTTATAATTAATATAAACATTAAACCCTAAGAAAGAACAATTTCTAGAAATTTCATTAAAATTAAATAAGTGGCCGAGGTGGGTAACTGATGTAAAAAAAATGTAACCAATATTTAATATTTTCTGAAAAATAAACATTTCTATAATAATTTATATTCGTTTCAGATTAAGTCCTTATGTTTCATTAAAATCCGACGATTATTTGATTTTTGCGAGAATTTCCAGATCAATGTGTTTTTCACTGTAAAAAGACACTAAAGTAATTTCTAATCACCCGCTGAGGAAAGGAAAAAAATTAACCAAAATGTTGTAGGTTCTAAAAAGGATTTAAAAAATATATAATTTAATAATAAAAAAAATCATCTGGTCTTTCCTCTTAATAATAAGAACGATCTTGACGATAAAACTTTGTTTTTTTTTGGGTTTTTTTTATTAAGTTTGGGGTATTTTTTCACCATGCCTGCTCATGTTTAGCGAATCTTTGGAGGTACCTATATGTGTTTTGTAAAATTCCTATCGACACGGTATGTCCATTTAATTTCTTGTTATATTTTTCAATTTCCGAATTATACATACACCTTGACAGTAGTTAGTTTCTCACTTATTTTTTCTTCAGTATATAATTATTTATTAACATCACACATGTGTACACATATATATATATATATATATATATATATATATATATATATATAATCCGTGTTCGTACACAACGTGAAAATCAAAATAGGAATATCTAGTTTCACAAACACACACACACACACACACACACATATGTGTGTGTGTGTTCTCACAGAGAACAACCGTCTAAACAAAATATGACATTAATACGTCTCGCTTACACACACTGTTCAAACCACGGAGACATACACCTTTTTTGCGTCCAGTCCCTCCAATCACATGGATACCTTGTATCAATAAATATCGATCTTGCCACCCAAACATTTCATACCTCACCCCGTCCATTTCACTCTCCCACCACTGTCCAATTCTTTAGTTCAGTTGATAGTCACATGGCAAATGAATTTGACGCTATCCGATGGTAACTCGCCAATTCCTGCATTGTCCATTATTGAACTCTCCGAGCCAAACCTCCTCTCCTAGAAACTACGCAGTGCCTTGTGCTTCTATACATAACGACTTACGCATTGACGCACCCAGCCAAGCGGACTGCCTTCTGGATTCATTGACTTCTGGGTGATACCACTTTATGCAGGTAGCTTTTTATTTACTTATAAAATGGGGAAAACTTAGCCTGTTATTATTAATATTATTATTAACATTATTTCCTCAAATTAGTGGAAACGTTGAAATAGATCCACTTCACATCTACAGCTTCTCTTGAGTAACTTGATTGTGCTTAGTTACTCTCTCGATTGAATTGTTTTCATTTTTTTCGCTTTACTGAATGTGTCTACCCAGTGACTAGTCTACGGAATACACCCACACAAAAATTACCTTTTGCTCCGAGAACATTGTTCACTTGTCACTTTCCAAAGAAAACTTCGATGAAATACTTGTAAAAGTAAGTATGGCTTACTTAAAAGAATTAATTTTTGAATCCGACCAATTAATGATTCTAAACACTTAACTAAATCAATTTTTTAGTGTTTTATTTAATATTTCATTTGTCAAATGAAATATCGATGCATATAACAGATTATGCCTCTCAAAAACTATATATATGAACTGAATGCCTATTTTTTTTCTCTTGTGTCACTCCTTAGGTATTTTTCCCTTTGCTGAAAAAAAATCGTATTTTCCCCTGCCACGTGTATATATGTTATTCTTATGCGAAAGGGAATATATTTTCATGTCCCTTCACGACATCGGTGAAAATGGTTCTCCACAGATTTCTTTTCTTTATCTGTGAATTGACATGCCTTCTTGTGAAAGATAGTGGTTCCTCGGTACTTTCTTCATGATTTTTTTTTATTCCATAGTCCTTCTCCTAGATAGGCTGCCACACCAGGCGTGTTTAATCCATAGCTGGTGAAGAGTTGGTGTTTTTTTTGTTTTTTTTTTACTCTCCCCAAAGTTATTTGTGCAACATTGAATGCAAGACTATGCGGGAATTAGAACTCGGCTCGTCGATTCCACTTTTGAGCGCCGATAACTGTTATGTCACCAGCGTATGTGCATTTGAAATGCGCTGACCTTTGTGTTCTTTGGGTTGGATATGTGTGTCGGAGCTCTTCTGAATCGTAAGTTTGTTTTCTAAATTCCGAGCCAAACTTAAATCATGCTGTCAAAGAGCACTGGAGCCATTTTTTTAGGGGCTGGAACCCAAATCAACTTTTAGTTTTGCTTCAGGTTACTATCCCCCGCTACACGCCCCAAAAATGTATTCCTGGAAATTTTTTATGTTTCTCCAGACAATATAATCAATAAGTGTTTGAAGGCATTTGCGCGCGAGTGTTTCATAAAAGGAAAGTGTAATGAAAATTAGGATCATCTTTAATACAATAATCATATTTAGATATAAGTTTCATACATTTCTGTACACAACTGTAGATTGTGTGTGCACTCTTAAACATTCACTATTCTTTCATTTGTTTGTATTTATGTGAGTAAATCTTGTTTCAATGAATATTTCTGCATATCTATGTCATTTTTTTTGCAAACACCACTTTCAAAATATTTCCCTCGCAACTTCACATACTGAAGACTTTTTCAAGTTTACTTAAGTTAAAAAACGATTACACATGAAATGAGTGTCAGTTTTTTTAGATATACGATATATGCTTATTTTAGATTTAAACTTCTTTCATTGGAAATAATAATTTTTATACGTATTTGTACATAAGCATTTATATAAGTATATTCTTTGTATACTTTTGTTTTTGTGTGTGTGCTTGAAGAATTGAACTTTTTATCTTAGTGTTCTTAATGTTGTTCACACGTTTACTTACAACATTCTAACGACCGATACATTCTCCAACCTTCGTCTGGTGTATAATTTTGTCGGAACTGTATATAGAGAATATTAAAATAACTCTTCTCAAAAGTTGTATATGTGACTAAGATCATTGCCTAATAATAAAAGGAACAGTTGTTTAAAAAGAACAGATAATTTTCAACATAATCTCCTTCTTTGTTAGTGCACTTAATTCACTGGTGAATATTAATAACATACATTGAACATGAGATAGCGAAAATTTTAGATAAAAAATAGCCTAATAATTGCATGTCAGGTTTCATTATTACTGATGCATTCTCTTGTGTGTACGAGTGATAAAATATAGTTTTAACCTTAAAGACATGCTATATTTATGCGTAAAAAGGGCTCAATATCAGGGATAGAGCGTATATATAAAAGTGGACACTGAAGTCAACACAGAGCGGCGACAGTCTGTTTCATGCCTGAAGATTACGTTGAAGCCTGAAATAGACTGTCGCCGCTGGGTGTTGACTTCAGTGTCCACTTATATATAAAATGTGTGTGTGCGTGAAGTTCTGTTTTCTTTTGCTAGGGTTTTATCACCTGTTAGCCGAAAGTTAATATTTTCAAAATATGGCCCTACAGTTTTGACATCTCAAATTCTACTTGTTCGATACGATTATTTATTTTCCTGTTTCACTGTAGAAAGTACTACAGTGTAACCCGGATATAAGAGACCTGGATATAAGAGAGATTTTCTCTGGTCCCAAATTAGAGCCTGTGTTAATGTAAGCAAAATAGATCAAACCCGGATATAAGAGATTTCTTCTCCGGTCCCGACAACTCTCTTATATCCGGGTTACACTGTAATTTTATTAGTAATCAAATTAGTTTCGGTTATTATGTTCCTGCATTTTGGAAAGTGACATCGTGGGTGTTCAATTTAAGTGACGAACTACTTTTTAAAACTTAAACTATTTTTGCTGTACCTAATTATTTAATTTATTATATACACGCGCGATATGTAAAATTTCGAATGAAGAAAAAAAAAATCATCTTTCTTTCAATTTGTCCTTTCCTTTTCAATAATGTTGTCGTGTCGAGATTCTTCCCAGACAAGGCCTGTTGCGCAAAGTATCTAGAGCAGAACATATTCATGAGATGAAGGCTGGGAAAAGGTGTTGGCTAACATTCAATTTAATTTGTAGTTTGACTCTGGGATACAGTGACCTTTTACTATAAACGCTGAGGGTGGGTGTGTTTTCAAAGCAGTCTTTTAGAAAAAAAAGTTCGATGTTTTTTTATTTTATTTCTACTTCGTTAATTTATAAAAATAAAAAAAAATAAAACAGAACATTTATTATTAAATCTTCAAGTCCTTTTTGGGATTTAGCACGAATACACAGCGAATTTTCCATGTAGTCATTGTGTAGCTCAGTTTCCACGAAAGGCCACAAATCAAGTGTGTGGCGTCCAGTGGTAATCAAACTCATTGAGTATACAAGCTTAGTACAGGGTGCGATGGGTAAATTTTCGCCATTAGATATATTTTTTAATTTCACGCATGCTCGCTGTTTGTTTTTGATTTTAGTTGGCCACCGTCTGTGAGAAAAAGAGCACCATGGCGCAATTCACTCCGCCAGAAATTTGGAAACGACATACTGGTAGTGCTTGGCATTCCTGCCGTAAGCACCAATACGAACATTTCAGGTTTATGTATCGATCTGAGGACAGTTTAGGATTCAGAAAGAGTTGGATGAATCTAATGGTGATGTTATGCCTCTATTTATCTTCCTCCAGGGCCTTAGACTCAACACGAAGGCCTTGGGTGACTGCTGGCAACAGGACTTTGCGCCATGACACACAAGCAGGAGAACTTAGTTATGGCTGTCAGACAATTTCTGCAACCACATCTCCCTTACATCTGATAATCTACCCCCCAGACTGCAACCCTCTTGATTATTATGTGTGGGGTCCACTTGAGCGAGAGACCAACAAAACTCTTTGTAACACGAAAGGGCAAAGATGAACTGAAGGCAAGGATTATGGTAACATTCACCAACTACAAGGAAACCGTCCAGAAGAGTTGCAAGAGATTCCGAAGTTGTCTGGAGACCATGGTTGAGGCCAATTGCGATTTTATTGAATAAATTTACTCTTTAGTATTTCAAGATATTTTCCTGTAATTTTGGTAAATATATGTTATGTCAGTGTTATTTTCATTTAGTCGTAATTTAGACGACAATTTATCCATCGCACCCTATACATATTAGGTACCGCCATAGACTTCCTAAAAAACCGATGAACGAAAATAATTTAAATGTCTTCTTCTTTGAAGTTAAAGTTTGGTTTTACTTTTATTTGAATGATAACGCCTAATCTGTATTCAAAGAAAAATGTATTGGCACGTTGACTCATCGAACTGCCATCCATCATAGATGAAAAAGAAAAATGTAAACAACAAATTTAAAATTCTCTTAAAAATCCAATATTTGTCCTGAAGATGTTTCGAATTCAGTTATTTAAGGGTTGATTAACTGGATTGTGTAAACGTAATGCTTACTTTTTGCTTAAAATAATGAAAATAACTTTTATTTACAGTACGCGCGGTAGCCTGCAAGTTCAGACGTCAACAACTCTCTTAAAAAGCGCGCGAAAATATTTTTTTTAAATTAATACGGAACGCCAACGGTGCAGTAATAAAAAAATTGGTATTTATGTATAAAAATAAATTATCTTTAACCTTATATATTAGCAATAGTTTAAGAATGTTTTTTTTTTTTTCTATACGATTTTATGAAACTTTTATACTACATTAAAAGTAATTTTTTGTAGTTAAATGATACTTTTGGCTTTAATGCATTGCTTTTATTTTTAATTATTTTCTTACCTGTTTAATGAATGTCATAAAATATCTAATTGCCCCCAATATGCTCTTTTTTTTTTTTTAATTATTCAAAATTTATGAATTGTCATGTATTACTCTTCCGATAGGAAAAAGTATTCATTCAGTCATATGCAGTAATTCGAAATTATTTCCTTTTTGAAAATCCATACCAAAAATAATCTAACGGCTACTAAAATTAAAATTCTTTTAAATTTAATTCACACTCGAAAATGGCATTAAACTTTACATTTTTCAATTCTTCAAATATGTCTTTCTTTAATAAAAAGAACTCGTGTTAAAGCAACTACGGGGTTAATTTCGAAATCGTACTGAAAAATTACAAGTATTAAAAAAAAAAGTGTAGATTTTTCTGTCGAGTCTGAAATAAAATGCGTTTTATTAAATTATAAAAGCACCAACTCTCAGAAAATATTATTTTTTATTTATTTATTTTTAAGTTTTATTGAATATTTTTTGTAAGGTTCGGAACGAATTTTCTATATGTTCATATTTGATTATTACATAAATCTTTTACTTTTTTACAGAAGTAACATTTTCAGGGACTTGCTTTTATAATAACTGTAAAAAAAAATGTGAACACCCGCTAAATTAAAATGCATATTCGATATCGCAAAGGGGAGGTGAAACACAACTCTCCGAAATATTTTCACAAAGTTTTGTAATAAAATAACTTGTTCAGTAACAATTCATGAATGAATGAATGAATACTCAGAATTTCGTTTGAATCGGTTAATTCACTGATTTTTGGCAATTTCTTTTAAAACAGTGGGCGGTGTTAACTATTTTTTTTCTTTTGATTTCTGAAAAAAAAAAGAAAGAGAAAAAACGCATCCATTTTAGTGGTACCTAACATCACGATCATGGGTCCTAATTTTCCAGTAACAATCATCTATTAGAGGTCTTTGGGAATATTGCTCATTGTATCCAGAAGCCGTACATAAAATTGTTCTAATAATCAGTTATTCATCTATCAGTGAATTAGACATTGTGTCATTTTGGGTTCCACTCCTTTTTTTTTTTTTTTTTTTTAAGTATCTAATGTCTGGCACACGCACACGCGCATGAATGAGCACTGAAATGTTCTCGGTTCAACCCACTTTCCAAAATCTGACGATAAACATTAGAATTTTGTGTCTAATCCATTTTTCGCCGCGAGATTTTTGAAGCATCCCCACTCATGCGGGTCTATTCAGATTCATTTCTCATTAAGTAATGTACTGTGTAGCTTTAGGTATGACAGAAGACTGCAAGCCACGGAGCGACTAACGAGGATCGTACTCACTACTCAGGTGTAATTGATCTAGTGAAATAAGCTTATTTACACTGTCACTGGATGTAACCAAAGCCTTTATCCACTGTCCAGTGACAGGACCCAAAGAGTGTGAGTTCAATACCCGGTTATGGCAGTGGAGAACTTTCAGAGGGAAATTAGCAGGAGATAACTGATAACTGACATCCATCAAACATGGCACGTGGAACTAGAACAGTCTACCCCGGTGAGCGAAATAAAGGGTTCAGTTCGACATTCCAACCACCTGAAGAAGGCCGGAGCGTATAATGGCCGAAACGTTGTGATAAATATGGCGACAAAGATGAGGACAATAGTCCGAATAATGTAAATAATGTACATAATACCTCATCCAGAAATATAGACAGACTCTAAAATAAGCTTGCTAACCATAAAGGGGTACGATGGAGTAATAATATGGATAGCGGCTCGGATTGCGGAATCGGAGAGCCGAGTTCGAATTCCAGTCGAATCCATTACATTCACTTAAATTGCTAATACCCTTGGGAAAGGTACAAATCCTCTTCTTCGACACTTCCCAACCCCCCAGCTTAGATGACAACTGGTCTGCCACAGAAAGAAATGACAATCTACTGCGGGAAAAATCTGTTTCATCAGTTATGTATCGAAAGATACATGATCGCCTATGCATGTATCACGCATGGCACATAACTGATTGAACCATAAAACTATGTCTCTCTCCTATATTTAAAGAATTTTGTTAAATTCAACAAGGTTTGTCTGTTTAATTTCTTAAATTGTGGATAAACTGTCCGAAGTCCACGGTTTTCTTCTTTTTTATTTTATTTTCGTCTGTCTTTCTTTATCAAAATATAGATGTTGTCAGTGTAGAAGATAAGATTCCGTTAGCGACATCCTGGCGCACGCGCGCACACACATCTATCTATTATGCACCCACACACACTTTTCTTTTCTTTTCTCTCCCTCTCTCGTTTCTTTCCTCTTTCTTTCTCCAGATATAAATGGAGTGTACAATAAGTCCGTTGACAAATGCAAATGTTAGAAGAAAACACCTTTTTCTTTCTTTTTTCTTCTTTCTTTCTTTTTTCTTCTTTCTTTCTTTTTTCTTCTTTCTTTCTTTTTTCTTCTTTCTTTCTTTTTTTCTTCTTTCTTTCTTTCTTCTTTCTTCTTTCTTTCTTTCTTCTTTCTTCTTTCTTTCTTTCTTCTTTCTTTCTTTCTTTCTTTTTTCTTCTTTCTTTCTTTCTTTCTTTCTTTTTCTTTTTTCTTCTTTCTTTCTTTCTTTCTTTCTTTTCTTTCTTTTTTTTTCT